>CM029670.1:16194065-16709266 GCA_017311315.1 Dendrocalamus latiflorus | reverse complement strand
TAAATAGACGAGAGGAGGGGGTTTGGCTTTGAGCCGAGAGGCAAAGAGCGCGGGAGAGCAAGAGAGAGCAAGCGATGATGGGACAAGGCGCAGCGACATTGTAGAGGCTGGCATGGCTCTTGGTGTGCGTGGTGCATGTGTATGGTGTGTAGGTTGGCATGAGAGAGGGAGAGAGGGGACAGTGGTTGGCACAGTGCTTCGCACTGACAGGTGGGACCTAGGCCCATTCATCAGAGAGAGCAGAGAGAGAGAGAGAGAGAGAGAGAGAGAGAGAGGGACAGTAGGCTGGGCTAGCTGTTGTGCTCGGCTGGGCAGTGCATGTACGTGCGCCAGCTCGGATGGATGGCCTGCAAGCGAGAGAAGGCAAGGCGGAGCGCGGTGTGTGAGCCGGTTGGAGAAAAAGAAAGGACGAGCTAGGCCGACTTGCTGGATTTCAGCCTGAAGGCGAGGAAGGGAAGGGATTAAGACTTAAATTATTTGGGGATTTGATTTGGTTTTGAATTTGTAATTTGAATTATATAGGGTATTTGGCACAAAATTTTAGGAAAATTTTAATAGCATCAAATTAACTTTTAGAAACTTTCAAATTATATTTCGAGCCAAGGAATTTATTTTAAAATTCTTAAACTCAAGCAAGGCTTTTAGGAAATTTGAAAATGCGCCAAAAAATTTTGAAATCCATGGCAATCATGCAAGTTTTTTTAGAAGCCAATTTTGGGCTATTACAGGTTTCCCCCTCCATCTGACGGAGTGGTCAACCTACTAATGAAACCGAGCTCAGCGATCTGCGGAGGTAAGTGGCCTCAAAACAAAAGGAGAAGCTCCAAAAGATAGATTTAGGAGGAAGAAGAGCTTGTGTACTGCACGCATACCACAGAGAAGCGAAATGGGAATGGGAAGCCGGTGGCCGTGCATTCGTGCCGCTTAATTTTATGGAACCTAATTTTAAAGTCTTTTATTAAATAGTTATCTTAGGGATATAACAATTTAAAATTTAAAAGAAGAAGAAGAATAACATATAGCCCTTTTTGGACACTATTTTAAGGGCTCATAGATATATTAATTTGAAATTAAAAAGAGATAAGTAGTAGTAGTACCTATAATTCAAATGGTGAAAGCATGTAAATTTGGTATAGCGACCACATCTTGATCTTCACTTTAACATTGGGGAGAGAGATCACAAAATAAATTGAGTTAATTAAATATAAAATCAAATATCCCAACTTTTTTCTGTATTTTTCTTTGGATGCGACTACACAATGGTATACTATTGCAATAGTATAGCAACAGGTTTTATGAAGTTTTAGCGAGTTTCAAGAAAATGTTTGAAAGTTTCATGTCTATGTGAGTTTTGCATGTTTCTAGAAGTTTCCAGAAGATTCCAACCCAAAGTTTCGACGAGTTTCATATTTTAGAACTCAAATTTCAACGAGTTTCATCCGAAGAGTTTCAACAAGTTTCGACTAAAAGTTTCAACAATGATTCAAGAAGTTTTGACTATAGTTTCAGCGAACTTACTAGCTATGATAGCACTACCGCACTGCCAAGGAGCCACCTGACACCATTTGCTATCAGTGGGAGGTGGCAATGTGGCTCATAGCTTGAGAAGGAGGCATGGAGGTTCGCAGTAGCTTAGGTGCTCACGATGAGGTGTTCGGACCTGGCGCCGATGGGACCAGGGCGGTGTTGCCGGTGGGCATGGGCGAGAAAAGGGGTTGAGGAAGGCAGCGATGGCAGCCCTAACGATTAGATCTAGACCAAGGTAGCTAGGCAGAGCTTAGCCTGTTGCGCTTGTCCATCAAGTAGCCTGGGGCGTTGCTCGTGTGTCGCTCCCCACTGTTGCGCCTATGCCACAGTTGTCCATGGCCACGAGCTCTACTTCTTCACTACACCAGGCCTCAAGCTTGACGCTAAATAGAAGAAGCAAGAAATCTAGAGCTATGGCAGCAGGATTGAGGCAGGTGTGAAGTCGTTGTTAGGGAGTGTGGTGGTGATACGGATTTTGTCATCGGTATCACTCAACCTGGGGACAGAGAGCTCGATTTGAGAGGGAGAGATTCTATGTTTATGTGTGTAGGTGATATGGATAAGGTTTGTGTGGATAGAGGTACAGTGCAGCCAGTCGTTTGATTGGTGGATTCGATGATTGATTGATATCCCATTATTTTGGCATCCAACAATATCGTCCTATTGTGTTAGTTTTTTCTTTTTCTTTACTATTATACATACATACATACATACATACATACATACATACATACATACATACATACATACATACATACATACATACATACATACATACATACATACATACATACATACATACATACTGTTGTGGTTACAGACCAAACAGAGAGAGAGTATGGTAGTGGAGAGTTAGGTGAGCAATGGCTTAGGATTTCTCCCTATGGCCTGTGTTGTATATATATATATCCATATAGGGAGTGCTTTTACAATTATACCCTTACATCCGAGTACTCCCCTCAGGGGTACATTGCACATGTCCCCATTTTGGGCCTTACATTTCTCTACCAGGCCTGCTGGGCTTAGGTGGGGGCCACCCCTACAACAGGAGCCTCTCATGTTGAAGGACTTCATGGGCCGAAGCCATGTTGCCGAGCCCTTTGGCCCCCTTCGTCCCTGCGGCCTGTGAGCTTTCCCGACGTCCGGCGGAGCCTTACTGCTTGGTGTAGTGTTTGTCCTGCCGCGAAGGTATGGCGCTGGGCAGTTGGCGAAGTGTTCATCGTCCATAGGACGACGTCGGCGTAGGAGTCGGAGTCAAAGTCGGGGTTGAAGTCGGAGTCAAAATCGCATCCGGTCTGGCGGGGTCGGTAGTTGCCCGGGCCGCCCTCAGCCGCGGGTTCTTTGGGCTGCGAAGTCGAAGTTGGTCATTCCGGTCTGTCTTCTTTCTTCTGCCGTCCGCGCAACCCACCCTTGCTCCTGCTGTTTTAGCGCCCTATCTCGGAGAGGAATGGCTTGCCGCGACGATCTCGCTCGCCGGCTCAACGGCAGCGCCTCGTCCGACCGGTATGATCTGTCGCCTCCCCCGGGGAAGTACTCGCTGGTGGTGCGAGGAAGAGCGCATGTCAACAAGCGGTGGGACGCCATGGAGCACTCGGGAGGCCGCTGCTCCCGTGTGTTGGGGTGGAGCTGCGTTACTGAAGAGATGCTCCAGAGACTCGTCCGGGAGGGGAAGATCGCGGAATGTGACGGGGCTCGTCTACCCGGCCGCACCAAGACGGAACCGCAACCGGCGGAGACGGAGGCTATTGTCTTTGTCGCGTTCTTTGATGACGGTCTGTGGATGCCCTCGACACTCTTCGTCGGCGAGGTCTTGCGGGCGTACGAGCTAGAGCTGGCGCAGCTGACCCCCAGCACGATAGTCCGCCTGGCTATGTTTGCTTGGGCACTGCGAACAGAGGGTCGCCGTCCCAGTGCGAGTTTGTTCGCTATTATGCATGACGCGCGCTGTCAGCCGAAGAAACTCGAGGGGGGAGCGGAATCGAACTTCGACAGCGTCAACTTCGTGCTGAGGAAGCAGTGCGCGGGGCTCTTCCCTGCATGGGCCACGCGAGGGAAGTGGGAGTCCGGTTGGACGCGTCGGTGGTTTTACTATCTCGTGACGAGCAAGAGCGGTTTGTCATGCCGGGGATAGCCGATATTGTTCAACAGCTCGCCAGACGTGGAGCCGATGTGAGAGACCATGTGGTCGTGATCCCATGGTTATGATGAGTAATTGACAAGTGGTTTGGATAGCTTGATTTTGATGTGAGTGGTTCGAGCCGAGTTGTCGCGTGATGCGGTTTGGTTTCGGTCGGACCTGGTCAAACCTAGTCAATCGTGTTTAGGATGGGTATTCTTTGATTCGACAGGTTTGGGCTTTATCATGCTAATTTTGATTACATGTATCGAGCGGTGCTATTTGATGTGTTTCTTGTCTGTGTTGGCTGCAGGACATCGAGGCAGAGTCGTGGCGAGACACGGTGGACCGGACTAGGCGCAGGTGGCGCTGAGGTCAGAACGGTCGGGAGGTGTCGAAGACGGCGAGGGCTCAAGATGGCTGCGAGGCTTGCAAGGCAAGAAAGGAGGAAGCTTCCCGGAAGGTGCGCGAGGGGCATTTCGGTAAAAACGCAAAGCTGCACTAAAGGAAGCGGGTTTGGATAAAGCATCGAGTAGGTGGTGACCTAATGGGTAAAGCATGTGCAAACCCATTAGTGGGAGGCTATAAATGGAGAGGGAGAGGTTGTGCTGAAATTGAGAGAGTGGGTGTAAGAGTTAGGGTTTTATTTAGCTCTCTCCTTGTATGAAATGTGAGGATGATTTTAGAGAGGGATTAGGGTTTACTTCTAGTCTTTGCTTATTGAGAAAGAGAGAAAGAGAGAAGGTGAGAGGTTCTCTCTATGCTCTCCAGGCGTATGGGGACTCCTTGTGTATGAGTTCTTGATGATGAGATGAGTGGCAGTAGAAACCTCATGTAATCATACATTTCTCCGTATGAATCTTTGTGAGATCTTGGCTAATTTGACTTCCTGTTGTGTGCGCAATTTAGTTCTCTGTTTGGCTGTCATTTCCTTTTTATTTCCTGCTTGTTTTGACAATGTGAAGTGCCGTGAGGCAGCAATACAGTTCGGCTAGTAATTCAATCCGGCCGGCCAAGCATTTTCTTAAGATATTCCTTTGCTGATTTCTTCTTCTTGCTGCCATGTTCAGTTGATTCAAGTGCTGTTCTTGGCATTTCCTTTGGCTGCAGAATTTCTATTTTTGCAGCAAGAACAGTCCACTCGTTGGCAGCTTTTCGTCTTTTCTTTGTGCTACTCTCGGCCAGGACGTTTTATGCAGTAAATAGCAGGCTCTTTGTGCAGTTTTTAGCTGCTGGACAGCAAGTGCATGCAGTACTAATTGGCAGCAATTTTGTGCTCTTTTAGCATGTTCTTTGCAGCAGGTTTAGCCCCCCTTTTTTTGCTTTCAATTTTCTGCAATAGAGACTACTTTTCAGCAGCTAGTCTGTGCAGATTTTGTGAGCCCTTGGTTGCCTTCTTTTAGTGCTTTTGCCCAGACAAAAATTTGTGGGGCAGCAGCTCTGGTTTTTGGTCAATGTGGTAGCTCTCCTCTGCAGTCTTGTGTAGTTCCTGTTCATGTGTTTGCCTTTAGTTTGTTTTCTCTTCTCAGTTATTTTCCTTGCCGACTAATCTCTTGTGGGGTCTTAGTGGTTTATTTTTGAAAGGTCTTCTACTCAGTCTTCTGTTCCATATTTAATTTTTGAGCACTCAAATTTCTTGCTTCATAGCTTTTTAGCTAACGGAGAGGAAATTTCGTGTGGAGACTTGGGGGCGATTTTCAAAACGCACCATTCACCCCCCCTCTGTTGATGTTTCCGATCCAACAATTGGTATCAAAGCCGGTTAGCTCTCATCTATAGATCTTAACCGGTCTGTGAGCCATGGCAACAGACAAGTACTCGACCAAGCCCCCGATCTTCGATGGGATCGACTATCCTTTCTGGAAGAGTCGGATGGAGACCTACATCCAGGCTCAGGGCTACGCCATCTGGCGTAAGGTCAAAGTACGTTATGTTGTTCCTGCCGATGAGAACATCAACGCTGGAAACATGCTTGATGTTGAGGCGAATGCGAAGGCAAGGAACATCATAATCCAGGGGTTGAGCCGCAGCGAGTTCGATCACATCTCTCATTTGACGTCGGCCTACGACATCTGGGTGACCCTCGACGCATACCATGAGCGCACCACCCAGATTAAGACGGTTCGACAGGACCAGTTCAAGCGTGAATACAACAAATTTGAGATGCTTGCTGGTGAGTCACTTGATGAGTGCTTTGCGCGTTTTCATAAGATTCTGAGCAACCTCCGAGCAGTCGGTCTCACATACCCCGACTCGGACAACGCTCGACAGATGCTTGCTGCCTTGGACCTGCGTGTGTGGAAGATGAAGGTGACTACCATGAAGGACACTACGGACCTCTCGACTTTGACTCTTGATGCGCTGTACTCGCGTCTCAAGACTCACAAGATTCACATTGTCTCTCGAAAGTCGAAGTCACAGTCGATGGCCCTAGTCACCGATCCCAGTTTGGCTTCTGGTTCTTCTGCTGATTCGTTGTGTGGTTTCTCCC
This sequence comes from Dendrocalamus latiflorus, assembly GCA_017311315.1. NCBI lineage: Eukaryota > Viridiplantae > Streptophyta > Magnoliopsida > Poales > Poaceae > Dendrocalamus > Dendrocalamus latiflorus. Next base: position 16,703,132 of record CM029670.1, on the reverse strand, counting down.
TTGTTGCTCTCTGTGACGTAACTGATGATCAGTTAGAGCAGCTCGAGGATGAGCAGCTGGCCCTCCTAGCTCGAAAGTTTTCCCATGCTTACAAGAAGAGGAGGGACAGAAAGAGGGGAGGACCCGTCATTTGCTTTGAGTGTGGTGGCCCCAACCACATTCGGGAAAACTGCCCCAAGCTGGAAAAGGGCAAGAACGACTACGGTGGTTCGGGCAAGAACGACTACACCGATAAGAACCGCAACAAGAAGCCTCCAGCGCACCCTCAAGGCAAGAAGAAATTCCGCGACTTTGGGAAGGCCAAGAAGCTCTTCCACCGCGTCCTCACCGCCTTCGACGACCTCGACCTCAGCGAGGTGGAGGGATGGAGCGACGACGACGGGACGGGTGACCAAGAACCTAAGGGCGGCGATGACTTCTCCGGCATGTGCTTCATGGCCCTTGAGAGCGAACTGAGCAACAGCGAGCTGTACTCCGACTCGGACGAGGTATGCCCCACCTACGACCAGCTCAATCATGCTTTTCTTAAGCTAGGTGGATTTCATGCTAGAGCTAGGGCTAGGTGTACTGAGTTAGAGAAGGAAGTAGATAGATTGTCACTAAAGATTACTGTTCTTACATCTGCTCCCTCTAGTGATGATTGTGATACATGCTGTGCTCTTTGGATCACATGGAGAAACTAAGGACCTCGCATGATAGTTTGTCTTCTGAGCTTGATACACTTAAGGTGGAGAACATTAGTCTACTTGCTGAGCTTGAGATGAGTAGGGTAGTTCCTGTTTTATCTACTACTCTTGAGACTAGTGCTTGCACCTCATGTGAGGATAAGGACAACGCATTTAGAGGTCTTTATACCATGTTGCTCGATCTGCCCGAGACATGTGAAAACTGCAATAATTTGAAGATGAACCTAAAACGGGCAGATCATAAAATTGCTGAGTTGCATGCTTCTTTACTTGAGCCTGTTGTTACTTGCACCAACTGTCCAAAATTGATGCTTGAGCTTGGGTCAGTTTCTAAGCAATTTCAAGAGATGGTTGATCGCGACAACAAACTAGCTCAGTTTGCGACTATGGATCCTGTTAGCTCACCATGCATTAGTTGTGATAAACTAAAACTTGAACTCGTTGTTTTGAATGAACAATGTGTGAAGCTAACTAAGGATTTACTAGAGAAGCCATCAACTCATTGTGATGTGATTGCTGAGGTAGGGAAGGATAATTCCAAGGGTAAGGTTGAGACGCTTAGCGACGTGAACCAACCGGCTAGTAGTAGGACTGTCCCCTCAGAGTCGGCTGTGTGTGCACAAGCCATTCTTTCCTCTACTGTTGGTTCTTCATCTGCTCCCTTATCCCCTGCTGTTCCCTCTTCTCCCTGCTCTTCTTGCACCTCTCTCTTTCGGGAGTGTTAGTACCTTATGAACACTCTCGAGAGATTTGTAGGAGGCAAGAAGAAGCTCAATCTTATTCTAGACCAGTCCAAGATTTGCAAGTTTAATCAAGTTCTAGGATATGATTTCTATGAGGATATTAGGAAGCATCCACCTGCTATTCTCAGACCCATAGTAGGAGGTGTGATCGACGTTGAGCCCAGATCTGATGAAGTTAAATTCAAGTCTGCGGGCTTTGTCCAAGGGATTTCTGACAGCAAGTTAAGTTCACCTGTAGCTTCGGCCTTTCAGAAGGCGAAGCCATCTCATGCTACTTCTGCCTCTCAGAAGGCAAAGTATCATTGCACCTTCTGTCAGAAGGATGGACACTTGATCGATCGATGCTTCAGGCGCGCCAGGATCGCACAGAGAGACCGTGTTGCAGCGCTTAGGTGTATTCAGGGTCAGCCCTAGACCTTGAGTGCACCTAAGACCAACACGAGGTCTAGGTTTGCTTCAGACGCTTCTGATGGTTTTGGGAAGCATCGAGGACTTGGTTTTTCCGAGTTTTCTGGTTTTCGTCCTCATGCTCCCCTTGGTCGCGACTTCCGCCGTCCTGAGGGTAGATCTCGTTTCCCCCGTCGAGATAGCTACCCGCGACGTGATCAGCGTGTTGCCGGTGTTCCGACTCGCTCTTCCGTAGCAGTCGGACCCCGCAACAGCTTCAGGTCTGCTCACAGACCTTCTGCTTCTTTGAATCACAGAGAGCGTAGGGTAGATAGAGGTCAGTCGTGTTTGACTACTTCATCTGCTACACGTGTTACTCAGTATTGGGTGCCGAAATCACTCTTGATTTATCCCAGTACTGAGACTTTACTCTCTCGTTGACTCAGGTTCGCCGGGCAGGGAAGAGAGAGGTTTGGCTCGTAGACTCCGGGTGTTCACGACACATGACCGGAGACTCTCGTTGGTTCTCTTCCTTAGCCCGTGCTCCAGGTGATGAGTCGATCACCTTCGAAGACGCCTCGTCTGGGCGCGTCATCGCCAAAGGTACCGTGCGCGTTAATGATTCATTTCTTCTAAGAGATGTTGCCTTGGTTAGTAAGCTGCAGTATAATTTGCTTTCAGTCTTTCAGCTTACCGATGACGGTTACGAGGTGAGCTTTAAGAAAAACAATTGCAAAATTCTTGATTCTTCGGGTAGTCTGGTTTGCAGGATTTCTCGTTACGGGAGGATCTTTCGTGCTGATTTTTCTGAGTCTTCTGGTGATCCTTTCCAGTGTTTGGTTGCTTCTGAGTCCCGCGACCTCTCGTTCTGGCATAGGAGACTTGGTCATATCGGATTTGACCATTTGACCCGAGTTAGCGGCCACGATCTCATTCGTGGTTTGCCGAAACTCAAGATGGTCAAAGATCTTGTTTGCGCTCCATGCCGTCACGGCAAGATGGCTGCCGCTTCTCATCCTCCAGTCACAGTGACTATGACCGATGCACCGGGACATCTGCTCCATATGGACACAGTTGGACCAGCTCGAGTGCAGTCAGCAGGAGGGAAGTGGTATGTTCTTGTTGTGGTCGATGACTTCTCGAGGTATTCTTCGGTGTTTTTCTTAACCTCGAAGGATGAGACGTTTACACATTTCTGAGGTCTTTTCAGTAGGCTTTCTGTTGAGCTCCTAGGTGTCTTACGAGCGATCCGTAGTGACAATGGCACGGAGTTCAAAAATTTCTACTTCGAGAGGTTCTGTGATGAGACAGGTGTAGAGCATCAGTTCTCCTCTCTGCACGTCCCACAGCAAAATGGCATCGTGGAGAGAAAGAATCATACCTTGGTCGAGATGGCCAGGATGATGCTTGATGAGTACTCTACACCGCGGAAGTTTTGGGCTGAGGCTATAGCCACCGCATGCCATGTCTCAATCGAGTTTTTCTGAGGGCACACTTGCACCGCACTTCTTATGAGTTGAGATACGGGCGAAAGCCCAGCGTCTCTCATTTTCGTGTGTTTGGTTGCAAGTGTTTTATCCTGAAGTCCGGGAACCTAGACAAGTTCGAGTCATGTTCTTGTGATGGGATCTTTCTAGGCTACTCGACTTCTTTGCGGGCTTATAGGGTCTGGAACTGCGAGTCTAGTAAAATAGTAGAGACCTGTGAGGTGACCTTTGATGAGGCCAGTCTAGGGACTAGGCCCGATATCTCAGGTTCTTTAGAGCAGTCCGAGCACATCTTTGTGGATGATGAGGACGATGGAGATGAGGGTTGTTTACCTGATCCAGTTCATCATCCACCCCTTGAGGTGCCTTCTTCCACTGCACCTCGAGGCGATCAGCCCATGCCTTTTGCTTCTTCTGGAGCTAGTGGCTCTGTTCCTACCTCGTCAGCTCACGAGGTAGAGACCACTTCTTCATCTCATCCTGGACCTCCTCGGCACATCCAGAAAATCCATCCTTCAGAGCAGATGATTGGAGACCTTTTCGAGCGTGTCACCCGCTCAAAATCTGGCTTATCTCAATTTTGTCTCCATTCTACTTTCATTGCCTCCTTTGAGCCCAAGATGTTTCTCATGCTCTTTCCGATGAGTCTTGGGTCAATGCCATGCATGAGGAGTTAAAAAATTTTGAGAGAAACAAGGTCTGGTCACTTGTCGAGCCCCCGCGAGGTCACAATATCATTGGGACTAAGTGGGTGTTCAAGAACAAGCAGAGTGAGGATGGGGTTGTCATTCGAAACAATGCTAGACTAGTGACATGCGTCATTTTTACATATATTTAACATCATTTTACCCGATTATTTTTCGCATTTTTGTACCATTTATCGTCATTTACATACTTTTCCTATAATTAATTGCTCAATTTGGATCATTTTACATTTTTTGCAATTTTTCGCAGGCCGACGCGATCTAGGCGCATAATCAACAAATCTGGACTTTTGGGACTGCTCTGTACCGATGTACGCGTCATCACGGATGCGTAGGATCAAACCCGATGGAATCGGACTTCCGGAGGGCCAGAACAGAAGAAATTAGATAGGAGAAGGACTTCATTGTAAATCCTGAAAAGCTGGAGGGCTAAATCGCAAATTCTGAAATTCCCCAATCTTCTCATAACCCTAGCGCCGCCTGGGGAGCAACTCGAGCCCGGTTCGTCTTCATCCCTTTGGCCTCCCTTTTGCTTCATCTCCTCCCTCCTCCTCACACCCGGCCGCCGGCGAGCACCGGGCCGCAGCTCGCCGGTGCGCTCTCGTCGCCCTGCATCTTCCCCTATACCGGCCATCTCCCATCCGGTGCGCCTCCCTTCTTCGCCTCTTCATTCTCCACCGGCCGACGTCCAAATCCCGTGCACCGCCACTCACCACCGCTCCTCCATCCAAGCGCCGCCACCTCCTCACTTCCCCGCCTTCTCCTCTCCTCCACCAGATCCGCCGGTGCACCATCTCTATCCGCCGCCGCATCCTCCTTCTACTCCCGGGCGCCACCCTCTCTCCCACCGGCGAGCGTCGCCCCTGCTGCCCTCCTCCTTCTTCATCCGAACCGCCGCCACTCCCCCTTCACCACTGCCACCGGCCGCCATCTAGATTCGGCAAGCCACCCCTTTTCTCCGGCCGCCTCTCTGCTCTCCCTCCATCGCGCCTCCTCCTTTGCGCCGCCGCCCTCCATCAGCGCCGCCGACCCGACGCCAACCTCGGCGACCGCGACCCCGACTTGCTCCACATCGCCGACCTCTGCTACTCCACGGCACCGCCGATGCTTCAACCTCTCCACCGACGGCGACCTCTTCTCCACCTACGCCGACAACTTCCTCCTCTGCCTCAACTTCACTGAGCCCTCCTTTGCTACTAGTTCTTGATCTTCGGTCTATCTCCAACTCTTCTCCTTTACTCTTTTTACCGTCTTTTATTGCCCAGTGATTGCTTCGGTTAACTGCTAATTTTTGGGAATTATGCACTGTGATGAATGCTTGTGCTCACTGAGATGTTATTTGAGATTAGGTGTTAGTTTGTTCGTGTCATTTTGCATTTTGTGCTGTTAGTAGTATGATGTTGGTCAGTTGTGATTAGTGCTGTGTAGGCTCTGTCCTGTGCTTGTCCTATTGCCCGTGTTAGTTTTTGTGTTTGTCGTCGTGTTGTCCTGCGCGAATTAGCTACTCGACGATCGTCTCCCTCTCCTCGTGCTGTCTTGACCCCCTAGTGCTTCTAGATCCTCCCTTGCTTCTCGACCTTCCCCCTTTCTTCTTTGCGCGGTTGGTCAGTAGTTAAGTCGTGCGTGCGTGCGTTCGTTGTTTTGTGTTGTCCTGCCGTTGTCGTCTAGTTAGTCGTTGTTGGACCGAAATGGCGACAGAGGGGGGTGAATGTCGATCTTTAAAAATCGCCCCCCAACAAATATCTTCTTCTCCAGTAGCTATGGGAGCTATGAAGGAGAAAAATAAGTCCTCACTGGAAATCACAGAGACACTGAAAAGCTAGACCCAGAAGGAGGCAATCAAGAAAAAAAGATTCAGCGCAAATCTGACCTCGAGCGGTAGTACCGCTTGGTCGAGCGGTAGTACCGCTGAGCGGTAGTACCGCTGGTCAGAGCGGTAGTACCTCTCGAGAAAAACAGCAAACAGGAAATTCAGAAAATTGAGAGATTCGCACCGATTCTTGGATTCTTGGCTTGAGAAACTTTGAGGATAGCTAGGGAACACTCCCAGAAGACTAAGCCAAGAACCAATAACAAGAAATCCACTCCAAGAATCAAGAATTTCAGATTTGGGTAAAAATCTGAAATCTTGCAAGAACCGAGCCAAAATCCAAATAACTCTCCAACCGTTGATCCTTTGGCTATGAAATTTTGAGGGAAGCTAAATAATAGCCTCTGGACTCTTCATATCAAATTTCAAGCCATCTTAACAAGAGAGTCAAAATCTGGACCAAAACCAAGAAACGAAGAACAAGAACACAGAGGGCTCAAAAGTGAAATCTGAGAATCAAACTCCGTTTGCTCTTGGGATTAAATAGCCAAATGGCTTTTGAGCATCACCCATGTCATAGCAACCCATTTTGGCCAATCCCAGCAAGCAAGAACTCAAGACAATGAAAATCAAGAAATGGGAAAAAAGAAGAACAGAGGCTACGAACATAGAACTCAAAACTCCAGATTTTCATTCATTGATTCACAGGGAAAACAGAGGAGTCCCGATACCCCGTCTTGATACAAAGGAAGGATTACAACCTCTCAATCCATCTCCTCACTCTCCCAACTCAAGAGCACACACTCATCATTCATGGAGGGAGGAAGAACACAACACACACCCTGTTCTATCACCTAGAACACATCGAAGGTGGACAGAGGGAGCACACTCTGCCTTCTCCACCAACTCACCAACTAAAGCCCTAAAGCCAAAGCAAGCCACCAAAGCTTCTTTTGACTCTAAAACCCTAATTCTACCCAAGTGCTCAAGGAGGGCATGCAGCCCCTCCTCTCCTTTTATAGCGCCTGGCTAACGGGTCTCCGCCCCGTTACGCCCGCTACGTCCAACGGAGCCCGCTCCCGCTTGTGCAGCCTTGCGAATTTCCCGATTCGCCCCTTCTGCACCTTCCGGGAAGCTTCCGCGCTCCTTGCCTCGCACGCCTCGCAACCACCTCGAGTCCACGTCGTCTTCGACACATCCCGACCGTTCTGACCTCAGCGCCACCTGCGCCTAGTCCGGTCCACCGTGTCTCGCCACGACTCCAACTCGACGTCCTGCAGTCACACAGACAAGAAACACGTCAAATAGCACCGCTCGACACATGAAAGCGTAAATACCATTACACTTACCACATATGAAGTCCAAACCTGTCAAAACTTTAGAATATACATCCTAAGCCCAAAAGACCAGATTTGACCAAAGTCCGACCGAGCCCGATTGCGCCACGCAACGACTCGACTCCGAACCACTCAAACCAAACTCGACTGACCTAAACCTTTGTCAATTACTCATCACTCTCATGGAGCACGACCACATGGTCTCTCAATCTCCCCCTTGATGAGTCTATTGACAAACGCAGAAAAAGCATTAAGAAGAGTTTGATTTTGAAGAATCCAACATGGTCCAAAGAATGAAATGAAGCTAATGACCATGTCGACAGAAGGAACACTAGAGCAACAACTGAAAGAGCAAATTGATCTACAAAGCTCTAAACTGTTCCCAACAGACTTTTTCTTCTCTATTCTCCCCCTTTTGGCAATAAACGCATCAAGATGCAATAGAGAGAATATGACATGTCAATGGATGAAAATGGCTGAAGTTTGTTTATTTAAGCATTTAGAGCCATGAGAATTATCCATATTGACCATAATGAGATACACCAAGCCATAACTCTATAAAAAGCTATCTAGATCATGACCTGACATGTATAAGCTAGCTAGAACACATAGATGACAATCTGAAATATAGTGCATTAAGTGAGAATGCCAAGTCATCAAGAGGTAAAGTCTAACTAGAGATACCCAAGGATGATGCCGGCCATGTCAAGTAAGCTAAGCGGAACCAAGAAGCTAATATTGAGACCAACTAGAGTGCTATGCTCAAGAATGAAACATTGGCGCAAGTACTTGGTTCTTTTTGTAGCTTAAGCAATTTGAGCACATAAGACATTGTCTTTTTAAAGCTCATGGTCGTTTCTAACCCAAATTTTGTTTATGTGCTAGATCTCAAGCCTTATGCGACTACTCCAAGCAAAAAGCTTAAGAAGATAGTCTAGGTCATCCAAAACTCCCCTGAGTTCATGCCTAGTGCAATGGCAAGCCGTCTCATGAGAAAGAATTGGTGAAATCAGTTTTTTCGCACAAAAGAGATTTTTTTTGTGCTAGATCTCAAGCCTTATGCGACTACTCCAAGCGAGAAGCTTAAGAAGATAGTCTAGGTCATCCAAAACTCCCCCTGAGTTCATGCCTAGTGCAATGGCAAGCCGTCTCATGAGAAAGGATTGGTGAAATCAGTTTTTTCGCACAAGAGAGATCCTTTTTTTTAACATATTGTACTACCTCATGCTACATCAAGAGACTAAAATAGCTCAATCTAAGGCTCAATAAAAGATTCAACGCTCAGCTAAGCCTAGTTGACATGGCATGAATCATAAAGAGATAACTCCAGAAAGACTAAACTCAAATGCTAGCATGACAAGTTTTACTTCAAGTTGGGCAATTTTAATTAACTTATCATGGTAAAAGCTAGTCTACACATATGAAGTCATGATCAATCTAGCATATAAGGCACAAATCATGGCAAGGTGTAAAGCATTGTAAACATGTCATAACAGGATAATAATCAAGGCTCAATGTAGTTATATTACAATGCGAAATGCTAAAATGCAAAAAAATCCAGCTCCCCCTCAACATGACATGCAACTTTTAGTTCAAGTTGAGTTAAGTCACAATTAAGCTCCAGAAGCTCCCAAATGAACTCTCCCTGAACCAAAGCAATAAATCGAGAAGCTGGCAAATAAAACCAAAACAGGCAGTCCTTAAAGCATAGATAAGATATAGAGACAACTATGGCTCAGACTGACTCTCATCTACCCCATATGACTCCAGGACAATCAGCTAACAGTAAATCACACACTAGAGAGCAAACACGTACCCTGTCTACCCGAGGGTGGCCCAACCCTCGCTAGAACCTACAAGAAGTGAGTGAGCTCGACCTAGTGAGATAAGAAGCAGCTAATCCTGGAAGCACAAGATAAGAGTTAGAAGTCTAAGCATCTCGGCAAGAGAAGCACTCTAACCTATGCTGGAAGGACTAAACCCAAATGCACCCCGAGTGCAATGCAACAGAAGTGAGACAGAAGCATAATCAATATAGTAAAGCAGTAAAGCCCAAGCTCCCCCTCACTACAGTCCGTAAGGACAAACCACCCCAAGCTCTCCCCGCAGAGCTGAAAACCTCGAACTGTCCAAAGGCTTGGTGAAGATATCAGCCAACTGGTGGTCACTCTCCACAAACTGGAGCACTATGTCACCTTTCTCTACATAGTCTCTAAGGAAGTGGAAGCGAATATCAATATGCTTGGTCCGAGAGTGCTGCACTGGGTTCTTAGCAATGTTAATCGCAGAAGTGTTATCACAAAAGAGTGGAACACTGTCGATAACTAACCCAAAGTCCCGCAGGGTCGAAGCCATCCAGAGTATCTGACTGCAGCAGCTGGCTGCAGCAACATACTCGGCCTCTGCGGTGGACTGTGCAACACCGGACTGCTTCCTAGACGACCAAGAGACGAGAGAAGTGCCAATGAATTGGCAGGTGCCGGAAGTGCTCTTCCTATCTATCCTACAGCCAGCAAAGTCTGCATCCGAAAAGGCTCTCAAGGAAAGACAGGATGAGGAAGAGTACCAGATACCATAGTCAATGGTAGCTCGAAGGTACCGAAAGATGCGCTTCACCGCCTGACGGTGAGATACGCGAGGAGAAGCCTGAAAACGAGCACACAGACACACGGAGAAGTGTATGTCTGGTCTCGAGGCAGTGAGGTAAAGAAGGGAGCCGATCATACTTCTGAACTCTTTCTGATCAACTGGCTCGCCGTCCTCATCTGGGTCAAGATAGGCTGTAGAAGCCATGGGAGTTGACACAGGCTTACCATCACTCATGTCGAAGCGTCTCAGGAGGTCACGAGTGTACTTTCCCTGATGAAGAAATGTACCCTCCCGAGTCTGCTTAATTTGGAAGCCAAGGAAGAAGGTCAACTCACCCATCATACTCATTTCAAACTCGGTGCTCATGACATCCGAGAACTGGGAAACCAGAGTATGGGAAGAGCCGCCAAAGATGATGTCATCGACATAGATCTGGACGAGCAGAAGGTCATTGCCATGACGGCGGATGAACAAGGTCTTATCTACTTTACCCAGGTCAAACCCATGACTCAACAAGTAGGACTTAAGCCTCTCATACCAAGCTCTGGGGGCCTGCTTAAGTCCATACAACGCTTTGGAAAGCTTGAAGACATGGTGTGGGTATTTGGGGTTCTCGAAACCTGGAGGCTGTCTGACGTAAACTTCTTCCTCAATGACTCCGTTAAGGAAGGCACTCTTGACGTCCATCTGGTAGAGCTTGAAACCCTTAGAAGCTGCAAAGGCAAGCAGGATTCTAATGGCCTCAAGTCGAGCTACAGGGGCAAAGGTCTCCTCGAAATCTAGACCCTCAACCTGGGAGAACCCCTGAGCTACCAGTCTAGCCTTGTTCCGAATAACCACTCCATCCTCGCTCTGCTTGTTCTTGAACACCCACTTAGTCCCAATAATATTGTGACCTCGCGGGGGCTCGACAAGCGACCAGACCTTATTCCTCTCGAAATTTTCTAGCTCCTCATGCATGGCATTGACCCAAGACTCATCAGATAGAGCATGAGAAACGTCTTTGGGCTCAAAGGAGGCAATGAAAGCAGAATGGAGACATATTTGAGATAAGCCAGATTTTGAGCGGGTCACACGCTCGAAAAGGTCTCCAATGATCTGCTCTGAAGGATGAGCTTTCTGGATATGTCTAGGAGGTCCAGGATGAGATGAAGAAGTGGCCTCTACCTCGTGAGCTGACGAGGTAGGAACAGAGCCACCAGCTCCAGAAGAAGCAGAAGGCATGGGCTGATCACCTCGAGGTGCGGTGGAAGACGGCACCTCAAGGGGTGGATGAGGGACAGGATCAGGTAGACAACCGTCGTCTCCATCATCCTCATCATCCACAAAGATGGTCTCGGACTGCTCTAAAGAACCTGAGATATCGGGCCTAGTCCCCGGACTGGCCTCGTCAAAGGTCACCTCACAGGTCTCTACCATTTTACTAGACTCGCAGTTCCAGACCCTATAAGCCCGCGAAGAAGGCGAGTAACCTAGAAAGATTCCATCACAAGAACGTGACTCGAACTTGTCTAGGTTCCCGGACTTCAAAACAAAGCACTTGCAACCAAACACACGAAAATGAGAGACGCTAGGCTTTCGCCCATATCTCAGCTCATAAGAAGTGCGATGCAAGTGTGCCCGAAGAAAAACTCGATTTGAGACATGGCACGCGGTGGCTATAGCCTCAGCCCAAAACTTCCGCGGTGTAGAGTACTCATCAAGCATCGTCCTGGCCATCTCGACCAAGGTACGGTTCTTCCTCTCCACAACGCCATTTTGTTGTGGGACGTGCGGAGAAGAGAACTGATGCTCTACACCTGTCTCACCACAGAAACTCTCGAAGTAGGAATTCTTGAACTCCGTGCCATTATCACCGCGGATCGCTCGTAAGGCACCCGGGAGCTCAACAGAAAGCCTACCGAAAAGACCTCGGAAAAGTGAAAACGTCTCATCCTTCGAGGCTAAGAAAAACACCCAAGAATACCTCGAGAAGTCATCGACCACAACAAGAACATACCACTTCCCTCCTGCTGACTGTACTCGAGCTGGTCCAACTGTGTCCATGTGGAGCAGCTGTCTCGGTGCATCGGTCATAATAACTGTGACCGGAGGGTGAGAAGCGGCAACCATCTTGCCGTGCCGGCATGGAGAGCAAACAAGATCTTTGACCATCTTGAGTTTAGGCAGACCACGAATGAGATCGTGGCCGCTAACTCGGGTCAAATGGTCAAATCCAATATGACCAAGTCTCCTATGCCAGAAAGAGAGGTCGCGGGACTCAGAAGCAACTAAACACCTGAGAGGATCACCAGAAGACTCAGAAAAATCAGCACGAAAGATCCTCCCATAACGAGAAATCCCGCAAACCAGACTACCCAAAGAATCAAGAATTTTACAAGCATTTTTCTTAAAGCTCACCTCGAAACCGTCATCAGTAAGCTGAGAAACTGAAAGCAAATTGTACTGCAGCTTACTAACCAAGGCTACATCTTTCAAAATGAAAGAATCATTAATGCGCACAGTACCTTTGGCGATGACGCGCCCAGATGAAGCATCTCCGAAGGTGATCGTCTCATCACCTGGAGCACGGGCAAGGGAAGAAAACCAACGGGAGTCTCCGGTCATATGACGAGAACAACCGGAGTCTACAAGCCAAACCTTTCCCTTCCCTGCCCGGCGAACCTGAGTCAAACAGAGAGTAAAGTCTCAGTACTGGGATAAATCAAGAGTGATTTTGGCACCCAATACTGAACAACACGTCGAGCAGATGAAGTAGTCAAGCACGACTGACCTCTATCTACCCTACGCTCTCCATGACTCAAAGAAGCAGAAGGTCTGTGAGAAGACCTGAAGCTGTTGCGGGGTCCGACTGCTACGGGAGAGCGAGTCGGAACACCGGCAACACGCTGAACACGCCGCGGGTAACTGTCTCGACGGGGGAAACGAGATGTACCCTCAGGACGGCGGAAGTCATGACCAGGAGCAGCATGAGGACGAAAAACAGAAGACTCAGAAAAACCAAGTCCTCGATGCTGCCCAAACCCATCAACAGCAGTAAACCTAGACCTCGTGCTGGTCCTAAGTGCACTCAGGATCTGGGGCTGACCCTGAATACGCCTAGGAGACTCAACACGGTCTCTACGCGCGATCTTGGCGCGCCTGAAGCATCGATCAACCGTGTGTCCATCCTTCTGACAGAAGGTGCAGTGATACTTCATCCTCTGAGAGGTAGAAGTAGCACGGTCAGGCTTCGCCTTCTGAGAGGCCGAAGCAGTAGGTGCAATCACCTTCCTGTCAGAAATCCCCTGGACATAGCCCGCTGACTTAAACTGGACTTTCTCGGTCCTGGGCTCGGTCTCGATCACACCTGGTGCTATGGGTCTGAGCACAGCAGGTGGATGCTTCCTCATATCCTCATAATAGTCATATCCTAGACCCTGATTAAATCTGCAAATCTTGGACTGGTCTAGAATAAGATTAAGCTTCTTCTTGCCGCCTACAAATCTCTCGAGAGTGTTCATAAGGTACTGACACTCCCGAAAGAGAGAGGTGCAAGAAGAGCAGGGGGAAGAGGGAACAGCAGGAGGTAAGGAAGCGGATGAAGAACCAATAGCAGAGGAACGAATGGCTTGTGCACGCACAGCCGACTCAGAATGGACAGTCCTACTGCTAGCAGGTTGGTTCACGTCGCTAAGCGTCTCAACCTTACCCTGGGGCTTCTCCCCCTTCTCAGCACAGACAATACAAGCAGATGGTGGCTTCTCTAGTAGGTCCTTAGTTAGCTTCACACATTTCTCATCCAATGCAACCAAGTCAGATTTTAGTTTGTTACAATTAATGCATGGTGAGCTAACAGGGTCCTTAGAGGCATACTGAGCCAACTTCCTATCATGATCAATCATTTCTTGAAACTGTTTAGAGACAGCTTCAAGTTCAGCAGTTAACTTAGGACAGTTCAAGCATGAATCAATCGGCTCAAGCAAAGAAGCTTGTAGTTCAGCAATTTTATGATCTGCCCGTTTTAGATTCATCTTCAAGTTATTGCAATTTTCACAAGACTCGGGCAGATCAAGGAGCATGGCATAAGGTCCTCTAGCAGCAATGTCCTTAACCTCACATGAGGTGGGAGAAGTAGTCTCATCAGTAGTAAGTAGGGTAACAGCCATCCTACTCAACTCTAACTCAGCAAGCAGACTAACATTCTCCACCTTAACAATATCAAGCTCGGAGGACACACTATCATGCGAGGTCCTTAGTTTCTCCATGTCACCCAACAGAGCACAGCAAGTATCACAATCATCACGGGAGGGAGCAGATGTAAGTGAAGTAAGCTCCCGTGACAGTCTATCTACTTCCTTCTCTAACTCGGTACATCTAGCCCTAGCTCTAGCATGAAAACCACCTAGCTTAAGAAAAGCTTCATTTAGCTGGTCATAAGAAGGGAGTACCTCATCCGAGTCGGAGTACAGCTCGCTGTCGCTGAGTTCGCCCTCGAGGGCCATGAAGCACATGCCGGAGAAGTCGTCGCCGCCATCCTTGGGCTCTTGGTCACCCGTCCCGTCGTCGTCGCTCCATCCCTCCACCTCGCTGAGGTCGAGGTCGTCGAAGGCGGTGAGGACGCGGTGGAAGAGCTTCTTGGCCTTCCCGAAGTTGCGGAACTTCTTCTTTCCCGGAGCAGGTGCTGAAGGCTTCGTGTTGCGGTTCTTGTCGGTGTAGTCGTTCTTGCCCGAACCGCCGTAGTCACCTTTACCTTTTCCAAGCTTGGGGCAGTTTGCTCGGATGTGGTTGGGGCCACCACACTCGAAGCAGATGACTGGTCCTCCTCTCTTTCTGTCTCTCCTACCCTTATAGGCATGGGAAAACCTTCGGGCTAGGAGGGCCAGCTGATCATCCGCAAGCTGCTCTAACTGATCATCAGTTATGTCACAGAGAGCAGCAAGGGAGAAACCGCAAGAAGACTCAGAAGAGAGACCAGAAGCTGAACTGGGATCGGTGACCAAAGCCATCGACTGTGACTTCGACCTACGAGAGACAACGTCAATCTCGTGAGTCTTGAGGTGCGAGTACAGCGCGTCAAGAGTCAAGGTCGAGAGGTCTGTCGTGTCTTTGATGGTGGTCACTTTCATCTCCCACACTCGCAGATCGAGTGCCGCAAGCATCTGACGAGCATTGTCCGAGTCGGGGTATGTGAGACCGACCGCTCGGAGGTTGCTCAAGATCTTGTGGAAACGAGCGAAACACTCATCTAGGGACTCACTAGGAAGCATCTCGAATTTGTTGTATTCGCGCTTGAACTGGTCCTGTCGAACCGTCTTGATCTGGGTGGTGCCCTCATGGTATGCGTCGAGGGTCACCCAGATATCGTAGGCGGACGACAGGTGGGAGATGCGATCGAACTCGCTACGACTCAGGCCCTGGATAATGATGTTCCTTGCCTTAGCGTTTGCCTCAACATCATGCATATTCTCAGCATTGATGTTCTCATCGGCAGGAACAACAAACCGGACCTTGACCTTGCGCCAGATAGCGTACCCCTGAGCCTGGATGTATGTCTCCATTCGGCTCTTCCAGAAGGGGTAATCGATGCCATCGAAAACGGGCGACTTGGTCGAGTACTTGTCCGTCGCCATGGCTCTTGAGACCGGTTAAGATCTATGAATTAGAGCTAACCGGCTCTGATACCAATTGTTGGACCGAAATGGCGACAGAGGGGGGGTGAATGTCGATCTTTAAAAATCGCCCCCCAACAAATATCTTCTTCTCCAGTAGCTATGGGAGCTATGAAGGAGAAAAATAAGCCCTCACTGGAAATCACAGAGACACTGAAAAGCTAGACCCAGAAGGAGGCAATCAAGAAAAAAAGATTCAGCGCAAATCTGACCTCGAGCGGTAGTACTGCTTGGTCGAGCGGTAGTACCGCTGAGCGGTAGTACCGCTGGTCAGAGCGGTAGTACCTCTCGAGAAAAACAGCAAACAGGAAATTCAGAAAATTGAGAGATTCGCACCGATTCTTGGATTCTTGGCTTGAGAAACTTTGAGGATAGCTAGGGAACACTCCCAGAAGACTAAGCCAAGAACCAATAACAAGAAATCCACTCCAAGAATCAAGAATTTCAGATTTGGGTAAAAATCTGAAATCTTGCAAGAACCGAGCCAAAATCCAAATAACTCTCCAACCGTTGATCCTTTGGCTATGAAATTTTGAGGGAAGCTAAATAATAGCCTCTGGACTCTTCATATCAAATTTCAAGCCATCTTAACAAGAGAGTCAAAATCTGGACCAAAACCAAGAAACGAAGAACAAGAACACAGAGGGCTCAAAAGTGAAATCTGAGAATCAAACTCCGTTTGCTCTTGGGATTAAATAGCCAAATGGCTTTTGAGCATCACCCATGTCATAGCAACCCATTTTGGCCAATCCCAGCAAGCAAGAACTCAAGACAATGAAAATCAAGAAATGGGAAAAAGAAGAACAGAGGCTACGAACATAGAACTCAAAACTCCAGATTTTCATTCATTGATTCACAGGGAAAACAGAGGAGTCCCGATACCCCGTCTTGATACAAAGGAAGGATTACAACCTCTCAATCCATCTCCTCACTCTCCCAACTCAAGAGCACACACTCATCATTCATGGAGGGAGGAAGAACACAACACACACCCTGTTCTATCACCTAGAACACATCGAAGGTGGACAGAGGGAGCACACTCTGCCTTCTCCACCAACTCACCAACTAAAGCCCTAAAGCCAAAGCAAGCCACCAAAGCTTCTTTTGACTCTAAAACCCTAATTCTACCCAAGTGCTCAAGGAGGGCATGCAGCCCCTCCTCTCCTTTTATAGCGCCTGGCTAACGGGTCTCCGCCCCGTTACGCCCGCTACGTCCAACGGAGCCCGCTCCCGCTTGTGCAGCCTTGCGAATTTCCCGATTCGCCCCTTCTGCACCTTCCGGGAAGCTTCCGCGCTCCTTGCCTCGCACGCCTCGCAACCACCTCGAGTCCACGTCGTCTTCGACACATCCCGACCGTTCTGACCTCAGCGCCACCTGCGCCTAGTCCGGTCCACCGTGTCTCGCCACGACTCCAACTTGACGTCCTGCAGTCACACAGACAAGAAACACGTCAAATAGCACCGCTCGACACATGAAAGCGTAAATACCATTACACTTACCACATATGAAGTCCAAACCTGTCAAAACTTTAGAATATACATCCTAAGCCCAAAAGACCAGATTTGACCAAAGTCCGACCGAGCCCGATTGCGCCACGCAACGACTCGACTCCGAACCACTCAAACCAAACTCGACTGACCTAAACCTTTGTCAATTACTCATCACTCTCATGGAGCACGACCACATGGTCTCTCAGTCGTCGACCGTCTTCCCCCTCTTTCACTCTCGACCCCCTTGTGCTTCTCGACTTCCTCCTACTGTCTCACGGTCGATAGTTAGTTAGATCGTCGATTGGTAGCCGCGTTTGTTCGTGTAGTCGTCGTCGTGTAGTTTGTTCGGTCGTACGCCGTCGATTCGTATGGTCGTTCGTCCCGTCGTCCTTTGTTTGATCGTTTGTTTAGTTCGTTCATCGTTTCGTCTGTGCGAGTTACAATTCGTTCGGTAGTTTGTTTATTCGGCTAATTTGGTAGTCATTTTAGGTTTAGTTCTCCCCTGTTTCGATTGACCTAGCTTTAGCTGAGCATCGGTAGCCTCAGTCTAGTCCCTGTGGAGAACACGACACTCGCCGCTATTTCAGTGGCAACCCGTGCACTTGCGGGTGTGCTATTGTTGCACGATCAACTGGTAGCTCAGGGGTTTTCCCAGGTTGAGGGTCTAGACTTCGAGGAGACCTTTGCCCCTGTAGCTCGACTTGAGGCCATTAGGATCCTGCTTGCCTTTGCAGCGTCTAAGAGTTTCAAGCTTTACCAGATGGACGTCAAGAGTGTCTTTCTCAATGGCTTCATTGAGGAAGAAGTCTATGTGAGACAGCCTCCTGGTTTTGAGAACTCCAAATACCCTAACCATGTCTTCAAGCTTTCCAAAGCCTTGTATGGACTTAAGCAGGCCCTTAGAGCTTGGTATGAGAGGCTTAAGTCCTACTTGTTGAGTCATGGTTTTGAGATGGTTAAAGTAGACAAGACCTTGTTCATCCGCCGGCATGGCACTGATCTTCTGCTCGTTTAGATTTATGTGGACGACATCATCTTTGTCGGCTCTTCTCATGCTCTCGTTTCACAGTTCTCGGATGTCATGAGCACCGAGTTTGAGATGAGCATGATGGGCGAGTTGACCTTCTTCCTTGGCTTCCAGATCAAGCAGACCCGGGAGGGTACCTTCTTGCATCAGGGCAAGCCTGTGTCAACTCCCATGGCATCTTCCGCCACTCTTGACCCAGACGAAGACGGCGAGCCAGTTGATCAGAAGGAGTATCGTAGCATGATAGACTCTCTCTTGTACCTCACTGCCTCGAGACCGGATATACACTTCGCTGTGTGTCTTTGTACTCGGTTTCAGGCCTCTCCTCGCGTACCTCACCGCCAGGCGGTGAAACGCATTCTTCGGTACCTTCGAGCTACCATTGACTATGGCATCTGGTACTCTTCCTCCTCATGTCTTTCCTTGAGAGCCTACTCGGATGCAGACTTTACCGGCTGTAGGATAGATAGGAAGGGCACTTCAGGAACCTGCCAATTCATTGGCACTTCTCTTGTTTCCTGGTCTTCGAGGAAGCAGTCCGGTGTTGCACAGTCCACCGCAGAGGCCGAGTACGTTGCTGCAGCCAGTTGCTGTAGCTAGGTGCTCTGGATGGTCTCGACCCTACGGGACTTTGGGTTAGTGATCGACAGTGTTCCACTCTTTTGTGATAACACTTCTGCGATCAACATTGCTAAGAACCCAGTGCAGTATTCTTGGACCAAGCATAGCGATATTCGCTATCACTTCCTTAGAGACCATGTAGAGAAGGGTGACATCGTGCTCCAGTTTGTGGAGAGTGACCACTAGTTGGCTGATATCTTTACCAAGCCTTTGGATAGCTCTAGGTTTTCAGCTCTGCGGGGAGAGCTTGGGGTGGTTTGTCCTTATGGACTATTGTGAGGGGGAACTTTGTGCTTTACTGCTTTATCTTATTTTTTATGCTCTTACTCCTATCTGTTGCATTGCATTTGGGATGCATCGGGGTTAGTCCTTCTAGCATAGGTTAGAGTGATCTTCTTGTCTAGCGTTCAGACTTCTTGCTCTTATCTTGTGACTCTAGGATGCTGTTTGTTAGCTGTCTCTCTTCTCTCTAGGTTGAGCTTACTCACTTCTTGTGGGTTCTAGCGAGGGTTGGGCCACCCTCAGGTAGACAGGGTACGTATTTGCTCCCTAGTTTGTTTGATGACCAGCTGATAGTCCCGGAGTCATATGGGGTAGATGAGAGTTAGTCTGAGCCATAGTTTCCTCTATATCTTATCTATGCTCTAAGGACTGCCCTTTTCGATTTTTCTTGCCAACTTCTCGTATTTATTGCTTTGGTTCAGGGGGAGTTCATTTGGGAGCTTCTAGAGCTTAATATTGACCTAACTCAATTAGAACTAAAAAGTTGCATCATATGTTGAGGGGGAGCTCGACCTTTCTGCATGTCATTTTGCATTGTAATATAAATACATTGAGCCTTGATTATTATCCTTTCATGACATGTTTACATCACTTTACATCCTGCCATGATTTGTGCTTCATTGCTAGATTGATCATGACTTCATATGTGTAGACTAGCTTTTGCCATGATGATTTAATTAAAATTGCTCAACTTGAATTAAAACTTGTCATGAAAAGTCTCGAGACTAGTCTTACTCTAGTTATCCTTTTATGATTCATGCCATGTCAAATAGGCTGAGTTGAGTCTTGAATCTTCGTTGAGCGTTAGATTGAGCTATGTTAGTTCTTGATGATGCATAAGTTAGTACAATCTTTTATGGATGCTAAAAGATCTCTTTTGTGCAAAAAAAACTGATCTCACCAATCCTCTCCTATGAGACTGCTTGCCATTGCACTTGGCATGAACTTAGGGAGAGTTTTGGATGACCAAGATCATTGTCTTAAGCTTCTTGCTTGGCATGATCGCATAAGGCTTGAGATCTAGCACATGACTAAACAAAAATTTGGTTGGCAACAACCTTGAAATTCAAAAGAAAATATGTCACTCGTGCTGCTTTTGCTTAATCTACAAAAAGAACCAAGTACTTAAACAAATGTTTCACTCTTGAGCTTGTAGCACTCTAATTAGACTCAATACTAGCTTCTTGGTTCCGCTTAGCTTATTGACATGGTTTGCATCATCCTTGTATACCTCTAGCTAGACTTTGATCATGGATGACTTGACATGCTCTCAAATTGCACTAAATTTCATATTGTCATCTATTTGGTTTAGCTGTCTTATACATATCTTGCCATGATCTAGCTAGCATTCTATTGAGTTATGGCTTGATGTAATACTTGTTGGTCATTTTGAATAATTCTCATGGCTCTAAATGCTTAGAATAAATCAAACTTCAGCCATTTCATCCAATATCATGTCATATTATCTCTTTTGCATCCTTGATGTGTTTATTGCCAAAAGGGGGAGAATAGAGGAGAAAAAGTCATTTGGGTTTGGGAACTTTCTAGAGTTTTGGAGAACAATTTGCTCTTTCTGTTTTAGCTCTAGTATTCCTTTTGTCGACATGGTCATAAGCTTCTTGATTTTCTTTAGACCATGTATGACTCTCTCAAACTCAACTTTACGCTTTTTTCGGAGTTTGTCAATATACTCATCAAGGGGGAGATTGAGAGACCATGTGGTCGTGATCCCATGGTTATGATGAGTAATTGACAAGTGGTTTGGATAGCTTGATTTTGATGTGAGTGGTTCGAGCCGAGTTGTCGCGTGACGCGGTTTGGTTTCGGTCGGACCTGGTCAAACCTAGTCAATCGTGTTTAGGATGGGTATTCCTTTGATTCGACAGGTTTGGGCTTTATCATGCTAATTTTGATTACATGTATCGAGCGGTGCTATTTGATGTGTTTCTTGTTTGTGTTGGCTGCAGGACATCGAGGCAGAGTTGTGGTGAGACACGGTGGACCGGACTAGGCGCAGGTGGCACTGAGGTCAGAACGGTCGGGAGGTGTCGAAGACGGCGAGGGCTCAAGATGGCTGCAAGGCTTGCAAGGCAAGAAAGGAGGAAGCTTCCCGGAAGGTGCGCGAGGGGCGTTTCGGTAAAAACGCAAAGCTGCACTAAAGGAAGCGGGTTTGGATAAAGCATCGAGTAGGTGGTGACCTAATGGGTAAAGCATGTGCAAACCCATTAGTGGGAGGCTATAAAAGGAGAGGGAGAGGTTGTGCTGAAATTGAGAGAGTGGGTGTAAAAGTTAGGGTTTTATTTAGCTCTCTCCTTGTATGAAATGTGAGGATGATTTTAGAGAGGGATTAGGGTTTACTTGTAGTCTTTGCTTATTGAGAAAGAGAGAAAGAGAAAAGGTAAGAGGTTCTCTCTATGCTCTCCAGGCGTATGGGGACTCCTTGTGTATGAGTTCTTGATGATGAGATGAGTGGCAGTAGAAACCTCATGTAATCATACATTTCTCCGTATGAATCTTTGTGAGATCTTGGCTAATTTGACTTCCTGTTGTGTGCGCAATTTAGTTCTCTGTTTGGCTGTCATTTCCTTTTTATTTCCTGCTTGTTTTGACAATGTGAAGTGCCGTGAGGCAGCAATACAGTTCGGCTAGTAATTCAATCCGACCGGCCAAGCATTTTCTTAAGATATTCCTTTGCTGATTTCTTCTTCTTGCTGCCATATTCAGTTGATTCAAGTGCTGTTCTTGGCATTTCCTTTGGCTGCAGAATTTCTATTTTTGCAGCAAGAACAGTCCACTCGTTGGCAGCTTTTCTTCTTTTCTTTGTGCTACTCTCGGCCAGGACGTTTTATGCAGTAAATAGCAGGCTCTTTGTGCAGTTTTTAGCTGCTGGACAGCAAGTGCATGCAGTCCTAATTGGCAGCAATTTTGTGCTCTTTTAGCATGTTCTTTGCAGCAGGTTTAGCCCCCCTTTTTGCTTTCAATTTTCTGCAGTAGAGACTACTTTTCAGCAGCTAGTCTGTGCAGATTTTGTGAGCCCTTGGTTGCCTTCTCTTAGTGCTTTTGCCCAGAAGAAAAAATTGTGGGGCAGCAGCTCTGGTTTTTGGTCAATGTGGTAGCTCTCCTCTGCAGTCTTGTGTAGTTCCTGTTCATGTGTTTGCCTTTAGTTTGTTTTCTCTTCTCAGTTATTTTCCTTGCCGACTAATCTCTTGTGGGGTCTTAGTGGTTTATTTTTGAAAGGTCTTCTGCTCAGTCTTCTGTTCCATATTTAATTTTTGAGCACTCAAATTTCTTGTGGAGACTTGGGGGCGATTTTCAAAACGCACCATTCACCCCCCTCTGTTGCCGTTTCCGATCCAACACGATGTCCGACGACGCGCAGAAGGCGATGAGGCTTGCCGGTATCGCCCGCCAATTCAACATGCGCAACCTTGCCGAAGAGTTTACCATGTACGGGGCGGCGCCGCTCTCCGGCCGGTGGCAGTACGATGTACAGGGCAGTATCCGGGAGGATGGCGTCCACCCGACTGTGTCCTGCCTTCTAAGACCCTCCGCTCCTTGTAAGTCCCTCGACCGTCGGATATGCGCATGCTCGCATAATCACGTGACTTCCTATGGATGACGTTCCATTTTTGTGCTAGTGCCCCGGCTAGAAGATGTAGAGCGCGCAGTCGTTGCGCTCCTCGGGCCATACACGGCGAAGGAGCACAGGCTGCGTGAGGCCGCGACCACCTCGACGAAACAAGGGTGGATAAATCGGGACTGTGAGGTCTTGGGGATTAGTGTGCCCGAGCGCGCGGTGCCGGTGGAGACCCCGAGCCGTCATGATGACGATGGCGAAGTGGAGGCGCGGCCACCTCAGCGCAAGGCTCGATCTGAGGCCACCAAACCCGGCCCGCTGGTCGCGCCGCTGGGAGGTATTACCAAAGCAGGAGGCGCGCCCGGCGCCGGGTCCGAACTGGCCGGTTCAGGGGGAACGTTGCAACCAAACACACGAAAATGAGATACATTGGGCTTTCGCCCATATCTCAACTCATAAGAAGTGCGGTGAAAGTGTGCCTGAAGAAAAACTCGATTTGAGACATAGCACGCGGTGGCTATAGCCTCAGCCCAAAACATCCGCGGTGTAGAGTACTCATCAAGCATCGTCTTGGCCATCTCGACCAAGGTACGGTTCTTTCTCTCCACGATGCCATTTTGCTGTGGGACGTGCGGAGAGGAGAACTGATGCTCTACACCTGTCTCATCGCAGAACCTCTCAAAGTAGGAATTCTTGAACTCTGTGCCATTGTCACTGTGGATCGCTCGTAAGGCACCCGGGAGCTCAATAGAAAGCCTACTAAAAAGACCTCGGAAATGTGTAAACGTCTCATCCTTCGAGGCTAAGAAAAACACCCAAGAGTACCTCAAGAAGTCATCGACCACGACAAGGACATGCCACTTCCCTTCTGCTGACTGCACTCGAGCTGGTCCAACTGTATCCATATGGAGCAGCTGTCCTGGTGCATCGGTCATAGTAACTGTGATCGGAGGATGACAAGCGGCAGCCATCTTGCCGTGCCGGCAAGGAGCACAAACTAGATTTTTGACCATCTTGAGTTTCGGCAAACCACGAATGAGGTCGTGGCCGCTAACTCGGGTCAAATGGTCAAATCCAATATGACCAAGTCTCCTATGCCAGAAAGAAAGGTCGCAGGACTCAGAAGCAACTAAACACATGAGAGGATCACCAGCAGACTCAGAAAAATCAGCACGAAAGATCCTCCCAAAACGAGAAATCCCGCAAACCAGACTACCCAAAGAATCAAGAATTTTGCAAGCATTTTTCTTGAAGCTCACCTCGAAACCGTCATCGGTAAGCTGAGAAACGGAAACCAAATTATACTGCAGCTTACTAACCAAAGCAACATCTTTCAGAATGAAAGAATCATTAACGCGCACTGTACCGTTGGCGATGACGCGCCTAGATGAATTATCTCCGAAGGTGATCGTCTCATGACCTGGAGCACGGGCAAGGGAAGAATACTAACGGAAGTCTCCGGTCATGTGTCGTGAACACCCGGAGTCTACGAGCCAAACCTTTCCCTTCCCTGCCCGGCGAACCTGAGTCAACAAGAGAGTAAAGTCTCAGTACTGGGGTAAATCAAGAGTGATTTTGGCACCCAATACCGAGTAACACGTCGTGCAGATGAAGTAGTCAAACACGACTGACCTCTATCTACCCTACGCTCTCTGTCACTCAAGGAAGCAGAAGGTCTACGTGTAGATCGAAAGCTGTTGCTGGGTCCGACTGCTACGGGAGAGCGAGTTGGAGCACCGGCAACATGCTGATCACGCCGCGGGTAGCCATCTCGACGGGGAAAACGAGATCTACCCTCAAAACGGCGAAAGTCACGACCAGGAGCATATCGAGGATGAAAGCCAGAAAACTCAGAAAATCCAAGTCCTCGATGATGCACAAACCCATCAGCTGAAGCAACCCTAGACCTCGTGTTGGTCTTAGGTGCACTCGAGGTCTAGGGCTGACCCTGAATACGCCTAAGAGACTCAGCACGATCTCTACGTGCGATCTTGGCGCACCTGAAGCATCGATCGATCAGATGTCCATCCTTCTGACAGAAGGTGCAATGATACTTCACCTTCTGAGCGGTAGAAGTAGCATGATGAGGCTTCGCCTTCTGAGAGGCCAAAGCTGCAGGTGGAATCACCTTACTGTCAGAAATCCCTTGGACAAAGCCCACAGACTTAAATTGGACTTTCTCGGTCCTGGGCTCAGTCTTGATCACACCTGGTGCTATGGGTCTGAGCACGGCAGGTGGATGCTTCCTCATGTCCTCAAAGAAATCATATCCTAGACCCTGATTAAATCTGCAAATCTTGGATTGGTCTAGAATAAGATTAAGCTTTTTCTTGCCTCCTACAAATCTCTCGAGAGTGTTCATAAGATACTCACACTCCCGAAAGAGAGAGGTGCAAGAAGAGCAGAGGGAAGAATAGACAGCAGAAGGTAAGGGAGTAGAAGAAGAACCAACAGTAGAGGAAAGAATGGCTTGTGCACGCACAGCTGATTCTGAGGAGACAGTCCTACTACTAGCCAGTTGGTTTACGTCGCTAAGCGTCTCCACCTTACCCTTGGGCTCCTTCCCCACCTCAGCAATCACATCACAATGAGTTGATGGCTTCTCTAGTAAATCCTTAGTTAGCTTCACACATTGTTCATTCAAAGCAACGAGTTCAAGTTTTAGTTTATCACAACTAATGCAAGGTGAGCTAACAGGATCCTTAGTCGCAAACTGAGCCAATTTGTTGTTATGATCAACCATCTCTTGGAATTGCTTAGAAACAGACTCAAGCTCAAGTGTCAATTTTGGACAGTTGGTGCAAGAAACAACAGGCTCAAGTAAAGAAGCATGCAACTCAGCAATTTTATGATATGCCCTTTTTAAGTTCAATTTCAAATTATTACTGTTTTCACAAGACTCGGGCAGATCCAGGAGCATGGTATAAAGACCTCTAAAAGCATTATCCTTATCCTCACATGAGGTGCAAGCAATAGTCTCAACAGTAGTAGATGACGAAGGAGCTACCCTACTCATCTCAAGCTCAGCAAGAAGACTAATGTTCTCCACCTTAACCATGTCAAGCTCGGAGGACAGGCTATCATGCGAGGTCCTTAATTTCTCCATGTCACCCAACAGAGCACAGCATGTATCACAATCATCACAGGAGGGAGCAGATGTAAGTGAAGTAAGCTCCCGTGATAATCTATCTACTTCCTTCTCCAACTCGCTAACCCTAGCTCTAGCTCTAGCATGAAATCCACCTAATTTAAGAAAAGCATGATTGAGCTGGTCGTAGGTGGGGGATACCTCGTCGGAGTCGGAGTACAGCTCGCTGTCGCTCAGTTCGCCCTCAAGGGCCATGAAGCACATGCCGGAGAAGTCATCGCCGCCCTTGGGTTCTTGCTTGTCCGTTCCATCGTCGTCGCTCCACCCCTCCACCTCGCTGAGATCGAGGTCGTCGAAGGCGGTGAGGACGCGGTGGAAGAGCTTCTTGGCTTTGCCAATGTCACGAAACTTCTTCTTGCCTTGTGCGTGAGCTAAGGGCTTCTTGTTGCGGTTCTTGTCGATGTAGTCGTTCTTGCCCAAACCGCCGTAGTCACCTTTGCCCTTGCCTAGCTTGGGGCAGTTTGCCCGAATGTGGTTGGGGCCACCACACTCGAAGCAAATCACGGGTCCTCCTCTCTTTCCATCCCTCCTCCTCTTGTAAGCACGGGAGAATCTCTGAGCTAGGAGGGCTAACTGCTCATCCGCAAGCTGCTCTAACTGATCATCAGTTATGTCACAGAGAGCAGCAAGGGAGAAACCGCAGAGAGAATCAGAAGAAGAACCGGAAGCCAAATTGGGATCGGTGACTAAGGCCATCGACTGCGACTTTGACTTGCGAGAGACAATGTCAATCTCGTGAGTCAAGAGGTCCGTGGTGTCCTTGATGGTAGTCACCTTCATCTCCCAGACACGAAGGTCGAGTACAGCAAGCATCTGTCGAGCGTTATCTGAGTCGGGGTATGTGAGATCGACCGCTCGGAGGTTGTTCAGAATCTTGTGAAAACGCGCAAAACACTCATTGAGGGACTTGCCAGCGAGCATTTCAAACTTGTTGTAATCTCGCTTGAACTGGACCTGTCGCACCGTCTTTATTTGGGTAGTGTCCTCATGGTAAGCATCGAGGGTCTCCCAAATATCGAAGGCGGACGAAAGATGAGATATGCGGTCAAACTCGCTACGACTCAGGCCCTGGATAATGATGTTCCTTGCCTTAGCGTTTGCCTCAACATCAGCCCCCGTCCAAAACCATCGCGGGATATACACCCCTAAATCTTCCGCCCGCCAGACGCCCAGACCGCGTTGCCCTCCGCCTCCGCCCCCTCGGCCCCTCCGCCCTCGCCCTCCCGGCCTCTCCCACTCCGCCCGACGCCCGCTCCCACGGGACCCCCTCCCACGCCGCCCCGCCGCCTCATCCCCCACCTCCCCCGCCGCCGCCTCGTCCCCCACCTCCCCCGGCCTCCCCGCCTCCGCCGCCTCCCCCGCCCACCGCCCCCTCCGCCTCCGTCGCCTCCCTCGCCGCCGCCCCCTACCGCCTTCCCCCACCTCCCCCACCTCCACCGCAGTCTCCGTCTCCCTCCGCCTCCCCGGCCCCTTCGCCGCCCACCGCCCCCTCCGCCTCAGTTGCCTCCCCCGCCGCCGCCCCCCTCCGCCTTCCCCCACCTCCCCCCACCTGCACTGCAGTCCCCGTCTCCCTCCGCCTCCGCCGCCTCTATACACCCCAAGGCCGACGCCCCGATCTATTCCGATCCCATACGTGAGAGGGAACGAGGCGTCCGTTCGGAGAAGGCCTAGGTCGACAAGACGATGGCGACGACTCCATCGACGACGCCGATCACTGGTTCGGCCGCCGCCAACGCCACCGACGGGGATTTCGCCATCACGAGGGCCGACCGACGGGTTCCACCTCGAACTTCTGGCGCTGAAGAAGACGGCACAGATGATGCTTCCCTCCCCAGGTATGAACTAATGTGCAGAACCTCTCAAACACAGGAAATATTACACACTGTGGCATAAACAATGTATACTCACCAGGATTGTATCCCACATTGCAAAAGGGAAAAGAAAACATGTAGCAGAAGCAATAGTTATTGCATGAAGTCGCCTTTTAAGTTGATTCTGCGGAGGAATAAAACGATAGTAATTGTTAATTCCTATAAAGCTCTTGTTAGCATACAGCAAGGAAAGAAAATAGAAAGGTTTTACTTCATGACTGAAATAAGTTTATTGAAACTGAGAGTACCTTGAGAGAAACACGCCGAGCTAACACTCTTCTCAAAGCGGATAAGATCCCAGCAGTAATTGGCTCTACCATTTCTTTCATTCCAATAGTTTGTGTTGCCTTCTCCAATGGTTCAGTCCCAAAGCTATCTATATGAAGTCAAGGACTCCTAACACCATTTATGTGAGCCCATTGCTGGCAGATATACTTACTGTGCTAAAAATTTGGGTGGAAGTCTTGGCTCTTAAAAATAGAGAGATAGCGGCGGCTGTTTATGTGCCGTGATTGAGCAGAATAGGAGAGAGCGGCCGGCCGAAGGTGATTAGGATTGGGGATTAGATTTGTGCATTACGGGGCGGCGGCCGGAGACTTTGCATGTAGTGCTCTGGTCAAAACCTGAGGTATTGACAAACGCATGATGACACCGGCGATTTCGAGAAGTGCAGGTGTGCTCCTGGTATGATGCGTCTGGTCGTGAGACATACTTTTACTGGTTTTGGTGATTCCATGCATTAGTCTTGTGTTGATATTTTGTGACCTGTGACTGCTACGGATGCATATGCTTGACGTTCATGTCTTTTGCCTTGGCTAATCTAGTCTTCATTAGTTGGTTTTACCGTTTTGGTGTGTGCTATCTTGCTAATCTGAGATTAGGTGGTGGATCTTTGACCAGAGGCCGAACCAAAGAAAGACTGCATGCTGGCCGTGAGGTTGAAAAGATAAAAAGTGTGTTCTGGTCAAGTAGATCAAGAAAAAGTTAGGGAGTGCTAATTAGGTTGGCTAGTGTAATAGTCAGATCTGCATGCATAGTTGATTACGGTTTTGTGCATGGTGCGGGTGCCCGTGGCTTTTGAGATTGGATTAGAAGACAAGGTAATTAGTGCAAGGTGATTAAATAAGGCTAATTGGATTTTTCTTTTTCTCCTTTGTTTTCGGCATTAAATCTTAAAGTTTGTGATCTGGAAAGTTTTTCTACCCTACTCTATAATACACCAAAATTTTCTTTACTAAATCCACCCCCCTCAATCACCCCCACAGTCAGGCCAAATCTAAATCCACCCAGATTTGTGTACCAAAGTAATCCAACTTCATACAAATGAATGGCCTCGATCTCTCCTCAAGCCTTCTTCTCTTACTCATTGAAGATCCTAAGGCCAAAATCATTTGGATCATGCACATCATTGAACCTCCACGAATCCCTTCCCTCCCCACCCGCCGCCGCCGCGGCCTCCTTCCCTCTCCATCCCGCACCGCCTCCTCTTCCGCCCCCATGCGCCGGCACCTCCTCCTTCCTCCTCTTCCCTCCCCACGCGCCGCCTCCTTCTCCTTCCCTCCCCACCCCGCATCGCCCCTCCTCCCCTACCCTGCCATCCCGCACCGCCGCCTCCTCCCCCGCGCCTCCACTCCCGCCGCTCCCCCATCTCCGCCTCTCCCCCGCGCCTCCACTCCCGCCGCTCCCCCCCGTCCTCCACCGCGCCGCCACTCCCTCCGCCCCCCGTCCTCCACCGCGCCGCCGCTCCCCCATCTCCACCTCTCCCCCGCGCCTCCACTCCCTCCGCTCCCCCCGTCCTCCCCCGCGCCGCCGCTCCCCTCACCTCCTCCTCCCCACTCCGCACCGCCGCCGCCTCCTCCTCCCCCCACTCCTTTGCTCCGCTGCCTCCTCCCCCTCTCCTCCACTCCGCCGCCTCCTAATCAAAAGCGTCGCGTGCTTCCACCAAAACCCTAGCCCTCCCCAAACCCCGGCTCCGCTCCGAGCTCCACCTCCGCGGCAATGTCGTCGTCGAGATCGACGCGCTCGAGTATCTCCCCATTCCGATCCCGCCGGCGGCGGCGACGGGGCCTCCGGCGAGGACCTCATCGGGAGGCCGCCCGTCCACCCCTTCCTCATCCTCCGCGCGGCCCACCACCCTGTCGTCGTCCTCCAGCGGCCGCCCCACCACTCCCTCCACCACCTCCGCCACGGTCTCCAAACCCTAACTACGACAACCACTGCCACCGCCGCCTCCTCCTCTCCTCTCTCCGCCCCCCTTCAATTTCGTCGCCTCCCCACCGCCCTCACCTCCCGCCTCCTCTCGCCGCGGCTCCTCTCCACCGCCGGCCGCGACGGCGACACCAACAAGCCATGGGCCTTCACGACGGAGTCGGGCAATCCGGACCCCTTCGCTAATGAAGACACCGACGCCGCCGCCACCACTGGTGAGGTGCCACTAGGATCGAGTGCCGCCGTCGAGGACCCGTGGGCGAAGGGCTTCCGTGCGGAGGATGGCGAGAAGGGTGACGTGTTCGAGGAGATCTACAAGGAGGAGGCGGCGTCCTCCCCCGCGCCGGGAAAGGCGGCACCGGCCGGCGACGACGAGCTGTGGACGTTGGGTGTGGAGGAGGAGAAGGATGATCCTTTCGCCGCAGCCGTGCTTGAGGAGGGGATTGAGGGGATCGGAGGTGAGGATGGTGGACTCGTTGAGCTCGATGCGGGGGGAGACGAAGATGCGGAGCGGCAGCGGCAGGAGAACAAGGCGAGAGAGCAGGAGCTGATGGAGACTCTCACAGGTGATCTAGAAGTGCCCATGTGTATTTGTATTTTGATTTCTTGGTAGTGTAGTAACGGAATTTGGCAGCATGAGGTGGTTGTGTTTATGTGTGCAGGATTAGTTAGGTAACTAATCGAGTACCGTAGTTTAATCTATAGGATCACATTCATAAACGTACTAGATTCCTGCATTTGAAATGGAAACTGCAAATATCAGTTAGATGTTGTTTACTATTATAGGGATGAGCCTATTGGGTTTGTATACTTGATGGAGAGCTTGTGAGCTATGATACATTTGCTGAGTGTTTTAGGATGTCATCCATTTCATTGAACAGTAGGAATTATCCAGATTTCCGCTACATGGAGACTGCTGGATCTGAGGCCGGAGTTGGAACTGTGGTCGAGAGTATTGAAGAAGCGCAAATGCCAAGCGATAATATAAGCGAATAATTGCTTTTCCAAAGGATCATGTAAGACTGAAGAACATCTCTGCACGTCGTATGTATCCGGAGAGAGTCTTCAAACATTGCTTATGGAATAAATACTGGAGAGTGTGATCTAATGAGAATATTTAAGTCCCTCTAATTGTTAATAGGCACTCTCATTTTCTTCTTGAAGTTTGCTAATTCAATAGCCAGTCATGGGATATCTGATACTCAAAAGACAATATTAAATATTTCAGTGTGCTCATGCTTATGTTATTTAAGAAATTATCTCACACTCCTGTTCTGACTTCTTTAAGGATATATGTCGTGCTGACGCAAAGTCTCTTACTTCACTATGGCCATTACTTTTGCCTGAGAACGACGTTCTCCAACAAAGGTAAGCTCTTGCACGTACAACGGGTATGATATTTCTCATGCCTTACTATCATCTAATGGTATCTTTTGTTGCTTGTACAGAAAATATCAAGCAACTCTGATGACATGCTTGATTTTTGACCCTATAACGAAGGTACAAGTCTGCAATTATCTACATTTATGTCGATTGTGAAGTTTCTCAACTATAGGCTGCTCACCTTTGACCTAAATTCATCACCATTGTTTATAATATTTAGCTATTCTGATTGTTCAACCTTCGACAACGTTGTGCTTACCTCATTGCCATGCCAAATCCGCTTGTGTTTTGAGCTGTGTGACTGAAGGCGTTTAATTGTCTTAATGCCACTCTGAGTTTATCTGCTATTCTGCTTAATGGGAAAAGCTCACATACTAATAAACTTGTGTTAAATGTTTGCTAAAAAGTGATCTAGACCCTTGATAATTGTTAGATATGTATTATATAGCTGTGTATTTACCCTATTGTGTGAAGGGTTTCCTGCATATATGTCATACGTGTACGTGTATATATACTGGCCTATTGGCCTTATGATGAATACAAACGCTATTCATAACAATAATTACCTTACTCGATCCAACCCTTGATTTGCACCCACCTTCCCTTGTCTCCACCACCCCTAACTAAACTTAGTTAGGCACTTTAGAGTTTTGACAATATATGCTATCTGATTACTGCTATTTTTTTCTCTCTTTCTATTTTTTTAAGTCATGCGGATGTTAGTGTAGTCAATACCTGACAGATTTCGTAACATATATATGAATTATGGTCTTATCAAATTAGTGCTTTTCCACTTGGAAGTTCTTGTGTATGTAATGGAGTTGACATGAGTTAACTACGTACAGGTACGTGTTGAGGCAGCGTTAACCATTGCTGCCATGCTGGAAGGACAAGCCTTAGTTTTGACACAAGTTGCAGAGTACAATGAAACATCCAAACGTGGATCTTTCACTACATTATCTTGCTCTCTTGGTCAAATTCTGATGCAGCTGCATACAGGTAGGGGACATTTTCAAATTTCAACAGTCCAATATCTGGTCACTTTCTTTTAAGAAACCTTTATGTTAACATGAGGGAATGATTTACTTGTAATTGGTTAATTCATGAGTTATTTCTTTCCTGCAAAGTCAGTATGCTTCCTGTTAAGTACAACATGCAATCTTAATAAAAGGCTGCATGTGATGTGTTGAAAAAATTGAACGTTTAGTTGTAAGGCAGGTGTAATATCCTGGAAGAGTTTCGACCGTTAATCGTTTAATCGGAGTAAAGGACCTTAAAGGGAAGAATAAAATATCAAGTTTAGAGGGGGTTTTCTGATTTTCCCTGGCAACCTGGGCCTGGGCCTTGGCCCAGGTGGGGATTTCGGCCAGCAAAGGGGGGCGCCACCTTCCCCCTCCAACGCTAGCCGCCCCTCCCCCTCTCCCCCCTTGCGCCTCCCCCTCTCCTCCCCTTGTGCACCCCTCCCCTCTGCCTTGCGCCGTCCAGCAGCGCCTCCTCCTCCCCTCTCCTCCATTGCCGGTGATCAAGACCTCCAATTGATGCCGAATGATCGGGGGAAAGGAATAATTCGCAGCTAGGCGATTGGACTCGGAGGAAGGGAAGAAGAAGGGGCAAAGAGGAAAAGAAGGAGAGGAGAGATTCGTGGGGTGTTCGTGGTATTCTTCAGTGTTCGTCAAGGGTAATCCATGTTCTTCCCCTAGTAGATGTAAATTCTAATTGCGTTATCAATGTCGGTTTTCGGATCTGCTCAGGACAGCCTCTGTTAGACGGTCTTTTTGATATAGATCCGTGGGGATTCAGGTCTGGTCTTCTCCTAGAGATTTGTAGAGGACATCTTTAGCTTTCCATGAAGTGCTAGAACGCGTCATTCGGACCTCTGTAGAAAAAGTTAAGATTTTTCTAGTCGGACTGTCCTGTAGATTGGGGAAATCCCTGTCAGGTTTCGGTAGATGGGTTTGGGCGATTAGAAATCAGGAGAATCAGAGGATCTCCATATTATGAAAGTTATGACAATTTTAGTGCGCTGTCCAGAGAACTCGTTACGGAATTGATGTTCTAGAAAGTTAGATGGTGCGGGTAGAAGTTGGCCGAATCAGGGAGACTCACCAACTATATTTAGTTAGATAATTTAATTATCTTTCCAGAAAATCTGAGAACGCCCTGTTCGGACTTCTGTACCATTAGATAAGAATTTTTGAAGTTGACTGTCTGTAGAGGGGGACAGAGTGTCCGAAAAGATTTGGGGTTTTGAGTCAAATTAAACATGTTGGATTAGTTTGGGGGTGTTTTTGTTTAATATAAAGACTCGTTACTGTTGCCTTAGCAATTATTATACTTATTGTTCAGGAGGAGGACAGATTCCAGGAGCCGCACCTTCTGTTCATTCCCCGTTTTCTCGTGGTTAAGGCAAGTATATTTATGGATATAATAGATATTATCGAATGGTATAGTTTGATAAATTCTATGAGAATTTGAGTTGTTCATGATTGTTATGGTGATATGATTGGTAATGTTCATGGTTGCTAATGCTATGAGTTATGTGTTAATCACGGATGTTTGAAAGTTATGAAGTATATGAATATGAGCTTTTGTAGTATGAATATGTTATTCATATGCAATGTTGATACGGATGCATGTTGTATTAATTTGAGATTTCATACATATGCATCATGTTGGCTTATTGAAGTCTTGGTCCTGTGACGACCAAGCAATTCTTGAGATCCCCGTCATGTTTATGACGGGCTAAAGGTCCCCATGCTTGAAGAGCATGGGCTTAGGTCCCCATACTTGCAGAGTATGGGCAATGGTCCCTGTGCCAGATGGCATAGGCATGGGTATGCATCGACGGATGCGCACTTTGCATTACCGGTAAAATGCAAAAAGACAAAGATAAAGACAAAGAGCACCTTGAGCATATTGAGCATGTTGCATATCATGTGTATGTAATGTATTTGGTGAATGGATTTGTGAAGTGCAATTGATGGGTTTCATACTTATATGCTGTTGTTACCATTTATTATACTTGCTGAGTCTTTGGACTCACCCTTATTGTTGGATGTTTTTTTAGGTACCTTCATGAGACCGGCATGCATGGGGATAAAGATGGATTAGCTTTGTTATACTTGCACGGTCCATTCACCTTAGAAGAAATAAAGAACCTTAAACATTATTTGTTGAATAGCTTAAGTGGTAATTGATTAAAGATCACCATGTTTAGAATGTAATAAAGGTTTAGAACTTTTACATTGCTTACGTTCTTTATTTAAGTATTGTGGTTACGATTGTGATGGCAAACATAATTCAGTTGTTTAGAATTGGATATTTATTGTTTACTATTATTCAGATCATTTGTCTATGCATGTTGAAACATTTGATTTACTCATTAAACAAAGGAGGTTCTACCGAAATTTTGTAAGGTGAATATAGGTTCTTCCTTAATATGTTGTTAGTTTAGTAGCATTCCAGGTCATTGTTTGGCTGAGGTGTTACAGTTGGTATCAGAGCGGGCTTTAGGTCCGTGGTAATTGAATAATTAAATTGACACACAGTGCACAGTAGGATGGGAATGGGTGAAGCATTGCATTTACGTTTCCGTTATGTTGTATTGATGATTGTGGTTTGAAATGATATATTATATCTATATTATAAAACTATAGATATTATGTGTGGGGATAACCCATGTTGAGAGGTTGAGGTCGTGGTTGTGGCCCTGGGCTGTACCAGGTTACACCACCGTTAGCGCTATGAGAGTATGAAGGCGGTTACCTCGGATATCTTAGAATAGGCGTTGATAGTGAGTATCTCTAGAAGAGTTGTCCTCTTCTTTGACTTGGAATTTGGTCAACTCTAGTCCAGTTGGGCTCGATGAGTTTCTCTTGGGTTATTAGTTCATTACGGTTGATCGGTTGCTTTGAGAAAGGATAGTGTGTTTTGATTGGGCTGAATTTGTCCTGTAAAGCAATCATTATTTTCCCAGCCGATGAGTTATTCTTACGATTGGTGAACTTGGTTGGTGGTCAAGTTTGACCTTTATATTGGAGTTTTGTCTTCCTCATGGGAAATCTTGATCCATTTATTCGCTTGATGTTTTTGGGTTAATGAAAGTTTCCTTCTGCAAGTCCTTTAGTTCGTGGAGGCTTTTACTCATTATATCTTTCTTGGGTATTTTGAGTGTTGAAGCTTAATGGATCTCTTTTATGAAAGAAGATGTTAAACCCTTTGGCGATGGGTTGTCATGATAAGATGAGAGGTTATAATCAAAGCACTTAATGAATATGATATGGATTATCAAGATTGGGTTGCAGTGTGTGCATGATTGATCTTAGCTAAGATCCTTGAAAGGAAAGTTGAATAAGTTGAGGATGTTCTCTAGTAGTTCTTGATGAGCTGTGACTGGGAGTATGACTATATTTAGGTGGAATCAACAGAGTTAATAACAAGTAGGGAACGTTGACGAAACTGGTTTGATCACTATAGGTGATATATTTTGATAAGCTTCTCGGATAGAGTGGACCTGCGGGTCTCAACGGATTAATCTAACCCTTTGGGATGGATAAGTCCAGAAGATGTTAGAATATTGTCATAGTGGATATTAATCTTGGAGTTACCTTTTATGAATAAGTACTGATCATATGTAATTGCTAGGTGCATTTATTACGTATCGAAGTATGGTTTTGAGCATCACTAAGAGATGAACTGATGGAATGTAATTGGTGATTTATGTTACCTGATGGTGGAGTGGTAGGATAATAGTATGTCTTTGATGAGAAGGTTGATCCTTAAAATTGTTTAGTTTACTAAACTGGTTGGATTACTTGATCTCAATGGATTAATTTAACTGTGTAGGAAGGAAGAGATAATGATGTTTTTGGTTTCTTGATGGTCTTATGTTTGCTAGTTGGAACGCAAATAGAGAAATGACCATAAATCCTTTCCATGACGGTATAATCGTCAACTGTTTACGATAACCATTAGATTGGAATTGGTGTGCACTAAATTGATGTTGAGAATTGCTAATAGGTTAATGATTGGAATTTAAGAGTGATCTAAATAGGTGGGTTGTGAGGATGACCTGGGCAGCATGCCTTAGTTAAAAGACAGTTTACTTCGATAGTGGGGTTTGTGCATTAGTTATCCTCTTGACCAGGTTGAGTATTGCAACCTTATAGAAAAAATATATGAAATAGGTTATTGTGTTTCCCTGGGAAGGTTAATGATGGGATAGTGAGTTATGTTGGTTCATGCCAGGAGTGCATGATGTGATGTTAGAAAGACTAGCAGTTATGGTTGCTAGAGTGATGTTGATTCCTTTAAGAGGAGATTAATTTGATTGCCTTTCGTGATATTTCGTAAATAAAAATGTTCCGAGTTTTGCGGCGGAGATCATTTGGATCTCATGATTTATTTGGTAGTTGAACTGTTCCGAGCAAAGTGAAGTGTGAAAGATCTTATTGGTTCTTAAGTGGTTCTTGTGGTTTGGTCTTAAGAGATTGTCTTGTTCGAGCTGACCAAGTGTTGTTGTAGTCAAAGAATTGTTTTCTATGTTAACGTTTCGTATCTTGCGATTTGATATCCTCTTCTTGGGGGATTGTGCCTTCAATTGTGGACTCCCCTTATGTTTTCCGAGTTCATTGCCAATTGACTGTTCCTCTTGGTCTGGTGTTTACCGTGATTGGTAAACGTTTATCTGAGTGCTGAAATTATTATTATTATTCTTATTGGCCTCTTCTTCTGAGAAAGGATTAACTGATTCATGTTGCAAAGCCTTTAAAGATGAATGTTGGCAACTGGATAGTGGTGGTCGAGTAGATGATTCTGTGAGGCTTCAGGTGTCAAGATGTTTGAGATGCATGGCGCAATAAATCGATTTATTAGAATAATCCTTGGAAAGGGTTTGATTTAAATAGAATGTTTGTCTTTGGAGTTAATAGGTTTCGTTGTCGCAACTAGTAGGACCTATAGCGAGATGTGGTCCAAGATCTTGTGTTCATCCTGATAGAATATTAGAGTTAGCAAGTATGGAAATCTTGATTAGTTTCTTAGAGTATCGCATTTTGGGTACTCGGTAAGATTGTGTAGAAGATTTTTGATGGTGTAGTTTGATGAGAGTAGTAGTATAGAGGAATCTAATAGTCGTGTTAATTAATGGGATAGCAAAGATGGTTGAGTTATTGTTAAGGATGACTCGGCCTCAGTGAGTAACCCTTTGTGAGATAGATTTCTCTAAGGATAACTTGGTCAATCAGTTAGAAATGGCTACTTTGTGGTCGCGTAGCTAAATTTGATTGGTGTGGGTTAGAGAAGGTCTAAGATTGGTGAAATGAATCGCCTTGGGCGGTTACTTGATTGGTGAGAAGTGTTGACCTGAGTGACCGAGGTTATGGTTGAGTTGTGTGAAAGTTTTAGTCATTAAATCTGAGGGTTACCTATCAAGTATACCAGAAATTCATTGTAAGAGTCTTAAAGGTTGAAATGTGGCCTTTGCATTTTTTTTATGCTAGCATCTTGGTTTTCCATGATTAGATTCCAAGAGTTATGGTGATGTTTGATAGAATCCTTGGGAAGCAGTAAATGAGCATGAAGGTGGTGAATTTAAAGTTGATCATCCTTAACAGATTTAGGTGATGTGAATGTGGCTGTAAGCTATATCGTGGTGTGTTGGGAATTATTTATCAAAGTAATTCCTCTGCTAGAGAAGTTGATCAGGGTATGTTATTGTGGATTGAAAGAGTCTCTTTTTATAGGTGTGGAATTTGTGTTCAGCTTGAGCA
Source organism: Dendrocalamus latiflorus (assembly GCA_017311315.1). Classification (NCBI taxonomy): domain Eukaryota; kingdom Viridiplantae; phylum Streptophyta; class Magnoliopsida; order Poales; family Poaceae; genus Dendrocalamus; species Dendrocalamus latiflorus. The sequence continues at coordinate 16,665,360 of CM029670.1, read as the reverse complement.
TGGCCATGAGGTTGCTAATTTAAGAGAAAAGAGTTAGAATGTTATGCGACGATTTGGGATCCTATAGTTTAAGAGAAAGTTAAATTCTTAAAAGAAAGATGGTGGAAAAGAGCGTGATCTTGCTCAGTGAGATATTCTCTTAGTTTTTATTTGAGCTTTGTGTTTATGATGGATGTCTATTACATATTGAGTGAGTTCTTGTCGGTTTGTCTGGTTCTTTCCAGTTAAGAAAAAAAAAGTTAATCTGGTTATTCGAGGGGTTTCATTTTTGGCTTATGTGGTATTTATTTCTAAACTGTCTACTTGAAAGGTGGAAAAGTTTTCATGTTGAGTCTTTGTCTTTGGATTGGGCTCTTCTGAAGGGAAGATGGTTTTGAGTTGGTTGCATTAAGACTCTTTTGTTTTCAGTCGGGAACTGTTGTGCGTCCCTGGTTAAAAGAGGTGCTCATTGTTAAAGTGAAGAGATCGATTGATACAAGGATCAAGAGTTTTGTGTGTTTGGGCAGGTTGTGTGGTTTAGTACCTAAGGGAATGTTGGCCCAAGGTATAATGGTGGTTTCTGAAAGTTGGAGAGACTTGGTAGAGAGCGTATTGCTAGAACCGTCTTGAGTCCTAGCGTAGCGCTCAGATCGTTTTGTATGACCTAGTGTCGAGGGAGTACTGGAGGAATCTGGAGCATGAAGTTTCGTTTGAGCCGTTGACCCACGGGTAATACCGTGCCTTCGAGACGTGTCCGTCGAGTGACTCTTGAAAGGATGGGACAATGTAGTAAGGCGTAACGCGTCAGTACGTCAAGGTGTTTTTGTCGCAGCAGACCAAGAGAGAGGCCACTTGGGAATTGGAGTCTCGCATGCGCGAGCAATATCCGGAGTTATTCACAGCAGGTACGTGGCAATGTTAGTAAGGGGGGTAGAATGTAATATCCCGGAAGAGTTTCGACCGTTAATCGTTTAATCGGAGTAAAGGACCTTAAAGGGAAGAATAAAATATCAAGTTTAGAGGGGGTTTTTCTTATTTTCCCTGGCAACCTGGGCCTGGGCCTTGGCTCAGGTGGGGATTTCGGCCAGCAAAGGGGGGCGCCACCTTCCCCCCTCCAACCCTAGCCGCCCCTCCCCCTCTCCCCCCTTGCGCCTCCCCCTCTCCTCCCCTTGTGCGCCCCTCCCCTCTGCCTTGCGCCGTCCAGCAGCGCCTCCTCCTCCCCTCTCCTCCATTGCCGGTGATCAAGACCTCCAATTGATGCCGAATGATCGGGGAAAGGAATAATTCGCAGCTAGGCGATTGGACTCGGAGGAAGGGAAGAAGAAGGGGCAAAGAGGAAAAGAAGGAGAGGAGAGATTCGTGGGGTGTTCGTGGTATTCTTCAGTGTTCGTCAAGGGTAATCCATGTTCTTCCCCTAGTAGATGTAAATTCTAATTGCGTTATCAATGTCGGTTTTCGGATCTGCTCAGGACAGCCTCTGTTAGACGGTCTTTTTGATATATATCCGTGGGGATTCAGGTCTGGTATTCTCCTAGAGATTTGTAGAGGACATCTTTAGCTTTCCATGAAGTGCTAGAACGCGTCATTCGGACCTCTGTAGAAAAAGTTAAGATTTTTCTAGTCGGACTGTCCTGTAGATCGGGGAAATTCCTGTCAGGTTTCGGTAGATGGGTTTGGGCGATTAGAAATCAGGAGAATCAGAGGATCTCCATATTATGCAAGTTTCAGATATTTCCCTTAGCTTTCCAGAAAGATCAAGAAATCCTGATTCCGACTCTCGGGGTGAAAGTTATGACAATTTTAGTGCGCTGTCCAGAGAACTCGTTACGGAATTGATGTTCTAGCAAGTTAGATGGTGCGGGTAGAAGTTGGCCGAATCAGGGAGACTCACCAACTATATTTAGTTAGATAATTTAATTATCTTTCCAAAAAATCTGAGAACGCCCTGTTCGGACTTCTGTACCATTAGATAAGAATTTTTGAAGTTGACTGTCTGTAGAGGGGTACAGGGTGTCCGAAAAGATTTGGGGTTTTGAGTCAAGTTAAACATGTTGGATTAGTTTGGGGGTGTTTTTGTTTAATATAAAGACTCGTTACTGTTGTCTTAGCAATTATTATAATTATTGTTCAGGAGGAGGACGGATTCCAGGAGCCGCACCTTCTGTTCATTCCCCGTTTTCTCGTGGTTAAGGCAAGTATATTTATGGATATAATAGATATTATCGAATGGTATAGTTTCATAAATTCTATGAGAATTTGAGTTGTTCATGATTGTCATGGTGATATGATTGGTAATGTTCATGGTTGCTAATGCTATGAGTTATGTGTTAATCACGGATGTTTGAAAGTTATGAAGTCTATGAATATGAGCTTTTGTAGTATGAATATGTTATTCATATGCAATGTTGATGCGGATGCATGTTGTATTAATTTGAGATTTCATACATATGCATCATGTTGGCTTACTAAAGTCTTGGTCCTGTGACGACCAAGCAATTCTTGAGATCCCCGTCATGTTTATGACGGGCTAAAGGTCCCCATGCTTGAAGAGCATGGGCTTAGGTCCCCATACTTGCAGAGTATGGGCAATGGTCCCTGTGCCAGATGGCATAGGCATGGGTGTGCATCGACGGATACGCACTTTGCATTACCGGTAAAATGCAAAAAGACAAAGATAAAGACAAAGAGCACCTTGAGCATATTGAGCATGTTGCATATCATGTGTATGTAATGTATTTGGTGAATGGATTTGTGAAGTGCAATTGATGGGTTTCATACTTATATGCTGTTGTTGCCATTTATTATACTTGCTGAGTCTTTGGACTCACCCTTATTGTTGGATGTTTTTTTAGGTACCTTCATGAGACCGGCATGCATGGGGATAAAGATGGATTAGCTTTGTTATACTTGCACGGTCCATTCACCTTAGAAGAAATAAAGAACCTTAAACATTATTTGTTGAATAGCTTAAGTGGTAACTGATTAAAGATCACCATGTTTAGAATGTAATAAAGGTTTAGAACTTTTACATTGCTTACGTTCTTTATTTAAGTATTGTGGTTACGATTGTGATGGCAAACATAATTCAGTTGTTTAGAATTGGATATTTATTGTTTACTATTATTCAGATCATTTGTCTATGCATGTTGAAACATTTGATTTACTCATTAAACAAAGGAGGTTCTGCCGAAATTTTGTAAGGTGAATATAGGTTCTTCCTTAATATGTTGTTAGTTTAGTAGCATTCCAGGTCATTGTTTGGCTGGGGTGTTACAGCAGGATATACACCTTTTCCCTTGTGTTAGGAAACAGTTGACCACAATAATTCGTAGTTTCTGTTAAGAATTATAATTTGGTCACAAGCATCATCTTTTGATGAAACCGTTTTGGACACACTATATTTGTAAAAAAATATCTTATTTCAATGTGATGCTTGAAGTGATGCAACCTAGATTTATAGTTTTATAATGACAATAATTAATTTATTTGTAGACAAGTTTCTATTATATCACTAATTTTCATATGTTTCATACACATGTGACTTATCGCTAATCTGCACTCATGGTAGAATAATTATATATTCTCGAGTATGCGTTTCGTATTATCGACTTTCGAGGTACCTACTTTATATTTCTTTATTTTGCATTATTTGTCTCTAATTGTGTGTTTCTATATGAATTTGAAATTCTGTAAAAAGTAAACCACTATATTTATGTCAATTTAGTTTAGTCCGACAAAAGATTCAGCCTAGCCTCAATTTTATTCCTAGCTTCGCCACTGATCTATAGTGTTCTTGTTTGATAGACTAATTTTGGAGTATTTCCTTTGCTCCCTATCATTTTGCAATTAGACTTTTTAAATGTTACGATTATGTTTTAATCCGTAGCAACGCACGGGCATCTTAAGCTATTTTTTATAAATTTTATCTTGTTTTGTATTTTACCGTAGCGTTAGCATGGGCACACTACTAGTTGTTGATTAATTCCTTATGGATTTTGCTTAGTTGCATAATTAGGGCTTAATTTAGTTTCGTCACTATCTGCATCAGTGATCTTGTTTATTTTATATCTCAAGTTCTAGACTCTGATTGACATAATTCCAGTTGGGTTAGTTCAATAACTTTCTCTAGTTTATTATGACAAAGTTTGAGGTTAATCGGAGTTACGGATTTGTATCGAGAGCAGTTTTAGTAAGGATACAATGTTCTATCTAGAATTTTAAACAAGGCTTAAATAGGTTTTGTGTTAAAAGGGGAGTATTAAAATTTATTTTTAGCTTTCGCAATCATTCACCCCCCCCCTCTGATTGCCTATCTTAGTGTGAATCGATCCACTACTGACAACTACATTTTGACTATTTAACCTTTCTCTATGTAAACATACAGAACGAAAGGGTCGGGTCAGCAGTGGACTTTAGTTATTCAATGCAAGGGAGCACCACCAGAAAAAGAATTCTTCGAGTGCGATCTTGATAGGACTAATGTCTCATTTATGACATTGTTAAGTTTAAAAGAACAGCTTGGATACTCAGTTAGGGACTTCTTATACTATAAGAAGCGATGTGGCAGGGCGGTAGCAACTCTGGAGCCGATCAATTATAGTCGTGATGCAGACAAAATGATAGAAAGCAATCAAGATGAAAGGGAAGTCCGATTAGTAGTGTCAAGGGAGCGAGTAAAAGACAATCAGGTGACCATAACACCCATGAAGCGAAAGAGGAGTCGACAAAATAGTGATGATCCAATTACAAATGAACAACTTGATGCATACAAGGTTTGGCTAGCGAATCTGCAAGCCGAGGAAGAACACACGGGTAAGTTATATATGTTGCTACACTAATCGCACTGATTTTAACAGAAGTACTGAATTGACAACTGCACTAACATATATTCATGGCTCACAGAATTTATAGATGACTACAGGGATGAAACAATCAAAACATATAAGGAATGGTTAAGGAGGAAATGCCATCTTGATGATATCTGTAATTTTCAAATCTTTCAATGAACTGTACAAGCATATTATTAGTTTTACAAACTCACATATATTTCTCTGATGAGTATTATAATGTGTGCAGTATCCTTTTTGAAAGAGGACCATACCAACAATCCAGTTGGCCTTCAAGATGAGGAAAGTCAAGACAGCGGCCTAACACCACCAGAGAGGCCATCTCATGCTCGGAAAAACAAGCAACAACAAAATGGTATGCTATCCTTCTGTCAATTCTATTTTCTAGGTTCAATTGGTTTTTGCTGAATGTGTACATTAAATGACATTTAAATTGCTCATAAGGAGGTGGCTCCCAACAGTGCAAGAAAGGTGTACGTAGATGCCTTAAAGGTTTAGCAGCAGCTAACAAGAGAGTGAAGAATGCATCGCAGAAACTATCAATTCAATTTTCAGCAAGGTTAGGAGGCCCCGTAGGAGAAAACTCCCGAACATTTGTAGATGAAGTGGTAATGTTTACAAGAAAGAGGGCTCCACTTATTGGAGTCAAAAAGTGGAAAGATATAAAGCAAAATGTCAAAATTACAATAGCAGAGGATTTGCTAGTAAGTTGCATCTTTTTATTTGTTGGTAAATAAGCATGTTAATTATGTAATTACGTACGACTTCACCTTCACTTTCTGTTTCAATACAAGCAGAGTAGGTGGGATATTCCAAACATTGAGAATGCAACGGAAAAGATATGGGACATTGCTAAAGAGCGGTACAAAGGATGGCGATCAACATTCAGTTCTACATACAAGGCATACAACACTTACGCTGAGCGAATGAAACATAAGCCTGAAGATATAGACATTGTCGAATGGCACTACTTGATAATGTATTTTGGAACTGAAAAATTCAAGGTTCAATTTTTCACTCTGCAATTACCAATTAGTGAATGGAATTGAGATAGTAACCATTAATGTATGGACTTGTACAGTTGATGCATTAGCAATAGCAATTACAAAATATATGCAGCAGCATGTGTTACAGACATATATGCTTTTTACTACCACTATTTAGGATGCATATAATTCTTATTTAGACTTGAACAATTGCTGCATAAGGCATATAGGAGTTAGCTCCAGAACACCTTTGTAAGTAGTAGTTAAAATAAGGCACATACATCATTTTGTATCAATAGTTGACTATTGATCAATGACCTATTTGATTAGTGATAGCAGTAGTTTTATAATTTTATCTTCTAGACTATATTGTCTACTCCAAATATTTATGTCCAATTATTGCAAAATCACTAAATGGCTTACCTGTAGCTATAGCTAGCTATTGCTGCTCATAGCTATTGCAGAACCCAAGCGCAAAAAACCTTAGCCGAAGAATTTGAACATTGTTGTCTTACTTTATTTTTTAATACATATATGGTGACAAGAATGCTTTGTTGAGTGCACTTGTAAACTTTTTTGCAGAGGGTCAGCAGCCAAAACTCTGAAAACCGTCAAAAACAGAAGACCAAGCATCTAATGGGATCCAAACCGTTCTCCCAATGTAGCTACGAGCAGGTAATAAAAAATTAAACTTATCTGATTCTTTTCTTAAATGATCAATTGTTCACAAGGCACAATGTTTGCCATCTTAGAGAGACCCAAATACTGGAGAAGAGCCAATTGATCTGACTCTTTGGATGACTACCCACACGAAGAACGGGGAATGGTCAAACAACGATTCTAGGGATGTCTATGTGAGTAGTAAATTTAATGTGTTCATGACTTAGTACATTTTTCAGAATTTTGTGCATAAAACTTAACTGATTTAACTTCTTATTTTCTCTTATCACACTTAGGATGATGCAGCCTTCAAAATTACTGACCTATCAACAGAGCCAGATAAAGACTTCCTTACAGTTGAAGAGGAAAACATTGCTTTCCAATCAAGTTACAAGGAAAGCACCGGTACCAAATCATGCAAAGCTCATGGTCATGGATACATGGCGAAATATCCCACACGAAGCCAACTGTTGAAAGACAGACTCGATGAACAATCCCGTGCTTCAGCTGCAGCCCAGCAAAAAAATAATGAGCTCGAAGATGAGGTGCAAATGTTAAAAGAACAAATTGCAAATGGAGTTGCTGAAAGGGAAGAAACTAGGCGAGAGATGCAAGAGGAACTAGAGAAGGAAAGGAACGCAAGAGAACAACTTAGGCAAGAGTTCCTTTCATTGCTAGCACAACAGAGAGAAGCAACATTACAGGTAATACATCTGTACATACGCAGCAGCAGCAGCTGCTGCCTGTTTGTTGTTGATGGCTTGCAGCAGCCACCCAGCCTAACAGGCCCTAATGTTTTTCCTCATGGTCCATATGCAGGCTAACCAGGGAAGTATATTGAACACAAGGAAAAGCGAGGCTAATCCAAGTGAGGAAGACAAAAACATGACAACATTGGACAAGGCTAACCCAGATAGTCCATTGAACACCACAGAAAAGACACCTAAACATGTGGAAAAAACATTACAACAGGTAACAAATTTTGCAAATAGTTTGCTGCCATAAGGGATTTGGACTTTGTACATTCTATTGATGACCTCCTGATGTGTACCTTCCCTGAACTTCAATTGATGCATGCATGCTGAACATATTTTAATAGTAGTACACATCAGGATGCTAATATTTTTTATTCTACATTTTACATTTGCAGAATGACCCAGCAAGCATCCTGACCACACAAAAAGATGCTAGGCCACCTATTCGCATCACTCGAGCTTCTAATCTTAACCGAAGCCTCTTCCAAAATGTCGTTGTTAATAATGGTTCATCGAACTTCATTCCTCCACAACAATTGAAGAATACTGCTACAACCCGCTCGAAGAAAAGGAGGGACCAGCAGGTATGAAATGAAAATGTGATTAATCTTCATCTGTCATTGTTCTTATGTCAAATATAGCATACTGTTCTAAACTACTAGAAAATTATGCCAGGTGAAGTAGGGCTACTATATATCGGTAAATGAAATGAAATTAAATAATTCTGCTGGAATCACTTGCTAAATACTTTGCTACGCAACTGAACTAGAGAACTCAGGATTGCTATTTTCAGCTGTAACTCGTATCTCTAAACTTGCACTATGATGTACTTAAGTATGTGCTGCTGGACAATACTCACATTAAGGTCCCTCTTTATTGTTCATGTTCTATCAGGATGAAACAATTTGATTAGATCAAACAGAGTCGTGGCATCGTCAAGTCAGGAAATTCAACATGGCAAAGAAGCAAGGACAAATGGAATGGAAGTGATAGTACTTTTGTTATTAGTTACAAACTTTGTAGTTTAAGTATGGAGATTGATATGTAATTCCTGCATGAGTGGTGGCACTTTTAAATTATTATGTGTTGAATTAATATATGTGTTTTTGATCCAACTGTGTTCTTAATTTGATTATTAATTTGCAACAACAAATTATAATAAAATATCATATGCTCAATATGCTACCGCAAATTTTACCGTTGCGATAAACCTGTATGCAAAATTGGTATTTTGTTGTGATAGGCTGTTGCAACGCCGCTACTATGTTGCGATTCCACTATATGCCATGAACAATGTTCGTTGCTATAGGGTCTATTTGCCACAAAACATATTTCGTCGCAATACCTTTATGGCAATGAAACGCCTTCCGTGACAATAAAACTTATTGCAACGAACCGCCTCCCGTGGCAATTAAACCTGCTGCAACGAAACGCCTCCCGTAGCAATATATCCTGTTGCAACGAAATGCTCTCCGTGGCAATAGGATCTATTGGCACGAACCATTGGTGTGGCAATAGAACCTATTACCACGCAATATTTTCGTGGCAAATGATACTATTGCCACGACCAAACTTCATGGCAAAAGAAGCTATTGCCACGGAGTCGGCCGTGGCAATAGCCTATATCGCCACGACATCATTCGTTGCAACAACAAACAATTGCCACAACACATTGCATGGCAATAACCATAGTGTTGTGGCCACGGGCCAAACAGGGAAAGAGGAGGACTAGTAGAAGGAGGAGAGGAGAGTCAAGTCTGTAGGAGTGTTGGTGAGAATGAGGGAGCCCCCCCTTTGCCCCTCCTGGGGGCTTATGTATATGTGAGTGGGGTAGAATGGGAAATCCCCATTCTACCCCTTAGTATTTACAAAGGATGGGGGTACACTGGTATATTTACACTGTTATATTCCTCTACACTATTGGGCCTATTACATGTTGGACTAGTTGCACGGCCCAGTCACGGGGGGTTGGGCCACCCCTACAACAGTACTCCCTCGACAGCAAGCGCTGAGGTCCCGATGGGCGAGCTGACGCAATCAACCACCCCGGCCCCCCGTTCCCTGGCAGCAAGCACGAGGGTGCCGATGCAACTGATAACTCGCCGACCCTAGAGGCAATGCTTATGAAGGAACCGGTGAAGCGTCGGAGACGTCGTCGAGCGCCGAAGACGTGCCGTCCCGCCGAGGCGATGCCTACAAGGCGGACGGCGGAGTCGAGGCCGAAGGCGGGTCGTCGAGCGTCGAAGACGTGCCGTCCCGCCGAGGCGATGCCTACGAGGCGGACGGCGGAATCGAGCGCCGAAGACGTGTCGTCGAACGCCGAAGACGTGCCGTCCCGCCGAGGCGATGCCTCCAAGGCGGACGACGGAGTCGAGTGCCGAAGACATGCCGTCCCACCGAGGCGATGCCTACGAGGCGGACGGCGGAGTCGAGGCCGAAGGCGTGTCATCGAGCGCCGAAGACGTGCCATCCCGCCGAGGCGATGCCTTCGAGGCGGACGGCGGAGTCGAGTGCCGAAGACGCGCCGTCGAGCGCCCAAGACGTGCCGTCCTGCCGAGCCGATGCCTACGAGGCGGACGGCGGAGTCGAGCGCCGAAGACGTGTCGTCGAGCGCCAAAGACGTGCCGTCCCGCCGAGGTGATGCCTCCAAGGCGGACGGCGGAGTCGAGGTCGAAGGCGTGTCGTCGAGCGTCGAAGACGTGCCGTCCCGCCGAGGCGATGCCTCCATGGCGGACGGCGGAGTCGAGTGCCGAAGACGTGCCGTCCCACCGGGGCGATGCCTACGAGGCGGACGGCGGGGTCGAGGTTGAAGGCGTGTCGTCGAGCGCCGAAGACGTGCCGTCCCGCCAAGGCGATGCCTTTGAGGCGGACGGCGGAGTCGAGTGCCGAAGACGCGCCGTCGAGCGCCCAAGACGTGTCGTCGAGCGCCGAAGACGTGCCGTCCCACCGAGGCGATGCCTCCAAGGCGGACGGCGGAGTCGAGCGCCGAAGACGTGTCGTCGAGCGCCGAAGACGCGCCGTCCCGTCGAGGCGATGCCTCCAAGGCGGACGGCGGAGTCGAGGTCGAAGGCGTGTCGTCGAGCGCCGAAGACGTGCCGTCCCGCCGAGGCGATGCCTCCAAGGCGGACGGCGGAGTCGAGTGCCGAAGACGTGCCGTCCCACCGAGGCGATGCCTACGAGGCGGACGGCGGAGTCGAGGCCGAAGGCGTGTCGTCGAGCGCCGAAGACGTGCCGTCCCGCCGAGGCGATGCCTTCGAGGCGGACGGCGGAGTCGAGTGCCGAAGACGCGCCGTCGAGCGCCCAAGACGTGTCGTCGAGCGCCGAAGACATGCCGTCCCGCCGAGGCGATGCCTCCAAGGCGGACGGCGGAGTCGAGTGCCGAAGACGTGTCGTCGAGCGCCGAAGACGCGCCGTCGAGCGCCCAAGACGTGCCGTCCCGCCGAGGCGATGCCTACGAGGCGGATGGCGGAGTCGAGCGCCGAAGATGTGTCGTCGAGCGCCGAAGACGTGTCGTCGAGCGCCGAAGACGCGCCGTCGAGCGCCCAAGACGTGCCGTCCCGCCGAGGCGACGCCTACGAGGCGGACGGCGGAGTCGAGCGCCGAAGACGTGTCGTCAAGCGCCGAAGACATGCCGTCCCGCCGAGGCGATGCCTACAAGGCGGACGGCGGAGTCGAGCGCCGAAGACGCGCCGACACTGTTGTTCTCTTACCTTCGAAAAGAGTGCCCGCTGAGGGCGGGCGCTTGGAGCGTAGGCCGAAGGCACTACGCACGCCGAGGTAGGGAGGCGAGACCGCCGTTCCCCTACCTTCAAAAAGGAGTGCCCGCTTGGAGCGGGCGCTTGGAGCGTAGGCTGAAGGCACTACGCACGCCGAGGTAGGGAGGCGAGACCGCCGTTCCCCTACCTGCAAAAAGGAGTGCCCGCGGGGAGCGGGCGCTTGGAGCGTAGGCCGAAGGCACTACGCACGCCGAGGTAGGGAGGCGAGACCGCCGTTCCCCTACCTTCGAAAAGGAGTGCCCCCGGGGAGCGGGCGCTTGCAGCCTAGGCCGAAGGCACTACGCACGCCGAGGTAGGGAAGCGAGACCGCCGTTCCCCTACCTTCAAGAAGGAGTGCCCGCTTGGAGCGGGCGCTTGGAGCGTAGGCCGAAGGCACTACGCACGCCGAGGTAGGGAGGCGAGACCGCCGTTCCCCTACCTTCAAAAAGGAGTGCCCGCTTGGAGCGGGCGCTTGGAGCGTAGGCCGAAGGCACTACGCACGCCGAGGTAGGGAGGCGAGACCGCCGTTCCCCTACCTGCAAAAAGGAGTGCCCGCGGGGAGCGGGCGATTGGAGCGTAGGCCGAAGGCACTACGCATGCCGAGGTAGGGAGGCGAGACCGCCGTTCCGCTACCTTCAAAAAGGGGTGCCCACTTGGAGCGGGCGCTTGGAGCGTAGGCCGAAGGCACTACGCGCGCCGAGGTAGGGAGGCGAGACCGCCGTTCCCCTACCTTCAAAAAGGACTGCCCGCGGGGAGCGGGCGCTTGGAGCGTAGGCCGAAGGCACTACGCACGCCGAGGTAGGGAGGCGAGACCGCCGTTCCCCTACCTGCAAAAAGGAGTGCCCGCGGGGAGCGGGCGCTTGGAGCGTAGGCTGAAGGCACTACGCACGCCGAGGTAGGGACGCGAGACCGCCGTTCCCCTACCTTCAAAAAGGGGTGCCCACTTGGAGCGGGCGCTTGGAGCGTAGGCTGAAGGCACTACGCACGCCGAGGTAGGGAGGCGAGACCGCCGTTCCCCTACCTTCAAAAAGGAGTGCCCGCGGGGAGCGGGCGCTTGGAGCGTAGGCCGAAGGCACTACGCACGCCGAGGTAGGGAGGCGAGACCGCCGTTCCCCTACCTGCAAAAAGGAGTGCCCGCGGGGAGCGGGCGCTTGGAGCGTAGGCCGAAGGCACTACGCACGCCGAGGTAGGGAGGCGAGACCGCCGTTCCCCTACCATCAAAAAGGGGTGCCCACTTGGAGCGGGCGCTTGGAGCGTAGGCCGAAGGCACTACGCACGCCGAGGTAGGGAGGCGAGACCGCCGTTCCCCTACCTTCAAAAAGGAGTGCCCGCGAGGAGCGGGCGCTTGGAGCGTAGGCCAAAGGCACTACGCACGCCGAGGTAGGGAGGCAAGACCGCCGTTCCCCTACCTTCAAAAAGGAGTGCCCACTTGGAGCGGGCGCTTGGAGCGTAGGCCGAAGGCACTACGCACGCCGAGGTAGGGAGGCGAGACCGTCGTTCCCCTACCTTCAAAAAGGAGTGCCCGCGGGGAGCGGGCGCTTGGAGCGTAGGCCGAAGGCACTACGCACGCCGAGGTAGGGAGGCGAGACCGCCGTTCCCCTACCTGCAAAAAGGAGTGCCCGCGGGGAGCGGGCGCTTGGAGCGTAGGCCGAAGGCACTACGCACGCCGAGGTAGGGAGGCGAGACCGTCGTTCCCCTACCTTCAAAAAGGGGTGCCCACTTGGAGCGGGCGCTTGGAGTGTAGGCCGAAGGCACTACGCACGCCGAGGTAGGGAGGCGAGACCGCCGTTCCCCTACCTTCAAAAAGGAGTGCCCGCGGGGAGCGGGCGCTTGGAGCGTAGGCCGAAGGCACTACGCACGCCGAGGTAGGGAGGCGAGACCGCCGTTCCCCTACCTGCAAAAAGGAGTGCCCGCGGGGAGCGGGCGCTTGGAGCGTAGGCCGAAGGCACTACGCACGCCGAGGTAGGGAGGCGAGACCGCCGTTCCCCTACCTTCAAAAAGGGGTGCCCACTTGGAGCGGGCGCTTGGAGCGTAGGCCGAAGGCACTACGCACGCCGAGGTAGGGAGGCGAGACCGCCGTTCCCCTACCTTCAAAAAGGAGTGCCCGCGGGGAGCGGGCGCTTGGAGCGTAGGCCAAAGGCACTACGCACGCCGAGGTAGGGAGGCGAGACCGCCGTTCCCCTACCTTCAAAAAGGAGTGCCCGCTTGGAGCGTAGGCCAAAGGCACTACGCCTGCCGAGGTAGGGAGGCGAGACCGCCGTTCCCCTACCTTCAAAAAGGAGTGCCCGCTTGGAGCGTGCGCTTGGAGCGTAGGCCGAAGGCGCTACGCACGCCGAGGTAGGGAGGCGAGACCGCCGTTCCCCTACCTTCAAAAAGGAGTGATACACTCCCTGGTGTAACGCGCTCGAAGGTGCGACATCCAGGTGCCGCGTCAATAAGGCGAGGCACTCCCTAGTGTCTCGGTTATTGCGCAATTTTTATACTCCGTAGAGTGCGTGGGGATAACTGGTGCGTGCGGAGGCGGACCTCGGTGCACGACTTGTTTAGAGTCTAGAGACTGGCGCGTGAGGAGGCGGACCTCGACGCACGACTTGTTTAGAGTCCGTAGACTGGCGCGTGCGGAGGCGGACCTCGGCGCACGACTTGATTTATAGTCCGCGGACTCTCGCGTGCGGAGGCAAACCTCGGCGCACGACTTAATTTGTAGTCCTCGGACTCTCGCGTGCGGAGGCAAACCTCGGCGCACGACTTAATTTATAGTCCTTGGACTCTCGCGTGCGGAGGCAGACCTCGGCGCACGACTTAATTTATAGTCCTTGGACTCTCGCGTGCGGAGGCAGACCTCGGCGCATGACTTAATTTGTAGTCCTTGGACTCTCGCGTGCGGAGGCAGACCTCGGCGCACGACTTAATTTATAGTCCTTGGACTCTCGCGTGCGGAGGCAGACCTCGGCGCACGACTTAATTTGTAGTCCTTGGACTCTCGCGTGCGGAGGCAGACCTCGGCGCACGGCTTAATTTGTAGTCCTCGGACTGGTGCGTGCGGAGGAGGACCTCAGCGCACGACTTGTTTAGAGTCCGTAGACTGGCGCGTGCGGAGGCGGACCTCGACGCACGACTTGTTTAGAGTCCGTAGACTGGCGCGTGCGGAGGCAGACCTCGGCGCACGGCTTAATTTGTAGTCCTCGGACTGGTGCGTGCGGAGGCGGACCTTGGCGCACGACTTGATTTATAGTCCGCGGACTCTCGCGTGCGGAGGCAAACCTCGGCGCACGACTTAATTTGTAGTCCTTGGACTCTCGCGTGCGGAGGCAGACCTCGGCGCACGGCTTAATTTGTAGTCCTCGGACTGGTGCGTGCGGAGGCGAACCTCAGCGCACGACTTGTTTAGAGTCCGTAGACTTGCGCAGGGACAACACCTGCGTCTTATTTATGCTCCGTAGAGAGCGTGGGATCAGCATCCCCGTCTTGTTTATACTCCGGGGAGTATGCGCGAGGACGGTGTCCACGGCATGCGCGGGATTCGCGTCTTGTTTAGAGTCCGTAGACTGCGCAGGGACAACATCCGCGTCTTATTTATACTCCGTAGAGTCGCGCGTGCGGAAGCTGAGCTCAACGCTACGTCTTATTTAAAGTCCGTAGACTGTGCGTGCGGAGCTAAGCTCGACGCTACGTCTTCTTTATAGTCCGGAGACTTGTGCGTGCGGAGCTGGGCTCGACGCTACGTCTTATTTAGAGTCCGTGGACTATTGCGTGCGGAGCTAGGCTCGACGCTACGTCTTCTTTATAGTCCGGAGACTTGTGCGCGCGAGGGCGTCCCCCCGGTGCGTATTTTGTTTATACTCAGTCCCGTCACCTTGGCGACGGCGAGTGCACACGCGAACGTGCGTCTTTGGTTTATACTCAGTCCCGCCCTCCCTGGCGACGGCGAGTGCACACGCGAACGTGCGTCTTTGGTTTATACTCAGTCCCGCCCTCCCTGGCGACGGCGAGTGCACACGCGAACGTGCGTCTTTGGTTTATACTCAGTCCCGTACCCCTGGCTACGGCGAGTGCACACGCGAACGTGCGTCTTTGGTTTATACTCCGCAGAGTACGCCGACGCTCAAGGCAATCGTGCGATTTAAACCAAAAGCGAGGACCAAAACAAAGGCACGAAAAGAAATGGCCAACGCCTCGCGGCAACCAAACGCTCCAAAACGCAGTACTGGGAAAGCATTAGATGCTACAGGAGCCCAGAGCAAGCCAAAGCCGGAGAAGTAAACACGGCCAAATTAAATGCTGTCAGAATGGAACCGTAGTCGCTATACATGATATGATGACCAACCACTTTTCAGTGCCATGCACACAAGGAAAGCAGTGGTGATTATTAAAGCATCATACGAGGTCACATACAGTGCATACCGGTGCGGAGCCCCTAGTAGCGCGGAGACCTTGGTCGAGGTGGCTCTGCGGTGGACTTCGATGTCGCGGAGTCCCCTGCTGCGCGGAGACAGGCGAAGACTCGAAGACGGCGCGGGGTCCGAGTAGCGCGGTGGCGATACCACGCCGCCACAATCTGCAGGTTAGCAAATCGGGACCAAGCGCAGAATGAAGGGGCGTAGCAAGCGGTCTGATCGGGCAGATCCGGGAAAGAAAGAGCTCTAGGTTCGTCCACGGCAGATCGCAGTCGAGCCACTCAACATTTCCCTTAGCGCCTGCCCATTGTCTCATACCATGCGTACGTGCTTAGTGGGTGCATGCATGGATAAATACGTGAAGCTTATACATTACCGATGTGGGCTCTGGAAAAGTAGCGGTGGACGTCACGGAGTGATACCCGCGCGCGCCGCGGGGGGTCGCCACGTTCGCGCTACTCGGCCATCTCGTACTCCGGCTCCAGGACGAGCTCGCCGGCTGCACCGCCGGGGCGCACAGCGAGATGTACGCATTGCGGACGCCCGGCGGGCTAGCAGTCTTCCCCCGAGCGGAGGCTCGTGGACGCTGCAGCCGAAGTATGTCTCCGCATCGACGCCGAAGCAAGCGGCTTCGAGCATACGCCTGAGTGGCTGTAACGTTGGCGCGGAGGCTTGACCTCGCGGGGGCGCGACGCGAAGTCTTGACGCCTTCACATGTTACTCACGCACCCACCTTGCCGGATGTACATTGGCTAATGCAAGGTTGCCTGCATGCAATCATGCCTTCTGCCAACGCTAGCAAATGCACAGCGAGAAAAATGGATACTATATACAAGCTAGTACGTGCACTTATTGCATACAGTACAAGTAATAATGAGATGCTACCATTGAATGCATGCAGGGTACGCAGGAATGTACTGGCTTCATGCTGGCGGATGGATTCATGCATGGATGCACGTGAAACCCGACACTTGCCTGATGTCTGCAGCGTGGGACTCTTACCTGATGTTTGCAGCGCGGAGGCAAGCGAAGCGCGAGCGGAGGTCGAAGCCCCAGCTTCGGCCGCACGGAGGCCGCTAGTGCGGAGCAGCGTAACGCTCGGAGGGTATACGCCGAAGGGTAGACCTCGCCGGCAGAAGCAAGCCTCAGCCTCTGCTCTTATCCGCATCGTTGCCAAGGCGAAGTCTGCGCCGAGCGCCGACAGAGTCCGCCCGGATAGCGGCTTCCATGTCGTCGACGAGGTGAAGTCCAGCAACGGGTAGGGATCTTCGCGTATGCACGCAGGCTTCGGCGGGCGGGGTGCGCGGCGTACTCCGCGAGAGAAGGAGGTTCGCAGCTGTGGAGCTCATACCCGCGTGCGACGCGCACCGCGCGTACAGCGCTGCCGCCACCTTCTACAGTAGCAGCGGTGCTGATGTCGACGGCGTGTCCGCTATGGCTGGGAGGCTCAGCTCGTCCCCACGCGAAGCCTTCGGGCTCGAGGGAAAGAATGGCTTGTAGCAGCGGTTTTGGCCAGAGACGATGACGATGACTCAAACCCAATGAGCGTCTGCACAATTCACAAATTAAATGAGGTGAATAGCTCTAGGGGACATAGAACACAAGATGGCATGGTTAGGGAAGCAAGGGGTCCATAGGAGAGCTAGCACCACGGTGGAGCTTGGCTGAGCACGCTCATCGGAGTGGAGGAAGTCGATTTGCTCCAGGCATGGCGAGGAAGGAAAGGCTCTAATTTTCACCGGAATGAAGCGAGGGTGAGATGAGGAAGACCATGGCGTAGTTGGATTGGCTTTATAGAGATGGTATGGCCATGATTTCTTTACTATTATGAAAGAAGGAGTTGGTGGTTGGTCCGTCCTCTCCCACCCCTTCTCAAAAAAACTGGCTGACAGTGTGGGCCCCACCCTCCTCACGAAAATGCCTGCGCCGAATTTCTCCCCTATCTCCCCCGTTCTCCGCGTCTCCCCGCCTCCTCCTCCCCCCGCTCCGCCGTTCTCCGCCGCTCCACCCTCGCCTCCTCCCCCGCTCCTCCGCGCCGCCGCCTCCTCCTCCCCCACCCCGCGCTGCCACTGCCTCCTCCTCCCCCCGCTCCTCCGCTCCGCCCCTCGCCTCCTCTCCACGGGCCGACAACCGTGCCTCCCTGTCGGGCAACCGCCCACAAACTTCAGTCCACACCACCTGCATCCCCAACACGATTCCGCTGCACACCGTCTCCGCAATCTCCACCCCCACCCCCACCATTCCCCTCCGCCTCAAACCCCGCAAATGCTCCGCTCTGCTACCCATCTCCGCCTCCCAAAACCCTAGCCCCTCACCTTGCCGCCCCCCATGTCGCCTCTGCAGCAGCAGCCGCCGGTGGCCAGTACGCTGTGCCGGCGTGGCTCCGCGGCCTCCCACACGCCCCGGAGTACCGCCCCACGGAGTCGGAGTTGCCTACGGCATCGGCAAGGTCATCCTCGTGGTGTTGAGGCCGACCTCGTGGTGTTCGGTGAAACGCCTGCGTCGGCGCTGCGCTCAACTCTCTCTCAGTCTCTCCCTCTCTGTCGCATCGCTTGGTGGAGATTGCGGCGCGGCTGCGTTCGTTGCCCTGCGAAATTCGGGCTAAATTTGGCGCTTAATTGTCTCAGTTCGTACTTCATGATCCTGTAGTTTGCAGATGATGTTAATTTGCTCACAATCTCTTGTGAAGGAATTCATGCATCACCCAAACGCGCAATTAGAGGAGGGAATTGGGATGCTCGAGGTGTTCGTTCATATTTGGTGTCATGGTCATCGTGCTAGGTGGTTCAAAATTGCAAATGCCAGTGTCGTGGTTCCCTGTCCAAAGCTTATCAGTATTCTGTAGTGTTAGGTAAGACCTTTGCTTAAATGTTGTTGGATCATGGTCTTGAGTGCATTATCACTAATTAGATAAACAATCATGCCTCTAGGGTCTCCTGTTTTCTGTATCATTTCCCATGCTGGTCTATATTTTAACAATTCAAAGAGGTCAATGGTTTGAACACTAGGGGAGAAAATGGTCTGTGAGGTTATTCCTATTTCCATTTTATTACTTAAGACTGGAATTAGCTATGCTGATGCTCCCCTCGCTGTCTTCTGAAGTTTCCATCCGTCTCTGTGAGGACAAAGAACTGCAAATCTTACAACTAAGAATGCAACACTTTCAAAGATCAAGTCCTTTTGATTATAACAATTCATAGAAGAAACAAACTTTATGTATCCTGGCCAATGTTTAGCAAGGGATGGAATGGATGCTTTGAATCCATGACCTTGTTGATTCTTTGCTTGGTTGTTGTCAATGCGCTTCAACAATTTGTTTTCTCGAAGTTGAACACAGCCTGAAGTTTTTTGGGGCTGATTTATATTTTCTTAAATGAACAGATCATGGCAATGCTGCCCACTTTGCTTCCGACAATTATCAGGTAAACCAGGTATTTCCATCTTTGTATCTAACCCTACAAATTGGCTCTATATTTTAAAACAAGTGTGTCTCTTTGGCTTAGGAGTGACAGATTGATTATCTCATAAATTCATCAAGAATGTTCTTTTGTGATTTTAGAGTGGAAAGGAGATTGTGCTGAAAGACTGTGGTGAAGGATCCCTAGCAGTTGTCTCAGAGCTTGATCCAAAGGATGCTATTATGCAGTTGCTTACGCAGGAAACCTACTCAAGGTATTATGCATTGTATCTTGTTTTCTTCTACTATTGTGCTCTTGAGATGTATAACCATTTTTTTCTATGTTTGGATTTGTAATAGCTTAAACACTTGGGGTTCATTTTCACTGAATTTTAATACCTTCACAGGCAAAAGTCGGAAAAAATGCAAAAGGGTCTTTCAACCAAGCCCCTCCAACTCACAAAATAAGTCATGAGGGACTGAAGAACAGTTTTGATGACTACTTCCTTAAACATTGGATAATGTGTAAACTTCATTGCAAAGTTGTCCTTTTTCTTTCCATAGCAATATGTAAAACATATTAAATAAATTTAATCGGCATGGGATGGCAGTTGGCACTGCATACATTCCTCATGGTGGAAGTTACCTCCTAAGATGCTGCAAGCAATTGAGCTACACTGTAGTTGTCATTTCTGAAGTCTTGAGTCATGATTTTCACTTTTCTAGCTTTCTTAAATATTTTTCTGGTAAGCCAATTTTTGAAAAGGAACTACCTTTCTCCTGTGATTTGCAGCCAGCAGGAGGGCGCAACTGCATTGCTGACGAGCATTATTTGCCAACCCTATTCAATGTCAGTATTTACAATCTATCGGAGTGGCATTTACCTCTTGTTTCTTTGAGTTGCTTGCTAAATATTTTTACTTCAGATGGTAGATCCTGGTGGAATAGCTAATTGGTCAGTTACACATGTTGATTGGTCTGAGGGGAAATGGCATCCAAGGTCATATAGATCTGCAGATGTCACCTATGATCTCTTAAAGAATATAACAGTATGTTTTTGCCTCGTTTGACATGTTTTTATTTCGAGATAAACTTTACGTTTTTTTTTCATTTACTGCATTATCTTTGCATCCATATTCTCATGTACATTATCTTTGAATCCAACTCCCACCCCATGGATCACAGCTCCACCTCTCCATTCTCATGCCAATAATTTTCGCACTTCTGTCTCTCCCTCCCCTATAAATACCCACTCAAACCCAGCCTCCTCACCTTCCTCCTCCTCGACACTTAACCTAATAGCCTGCATAAAGCAGACGATGCGCAAGTCTACAGGAGGTAAGGCACCGTGGAAGCAACTAGCTACCAAGGCGACACTCAAGTCGGCGTCGGCGATGGCGGGCGTCAAAGACATTCAGCTCGTGCACTGCATTAGGGGTAAGAGGGTCTAGGCATAGAGGCCTCGTCGGTGCGGTTGAGATTCTAGTGTTTGCTAGGATCCTTACTTTTTCTCTGTTCTTGCCATGTTTAAGAGTTAGATTCGTAGGATTAGGAGATGTGTTCTTCACATGTTCTTGTTGTGTTAATTAGATGGGTAATCTGCTCGTTATCTTAGGATATTGTAATGGTGGACTCTAATCTTAATAGAAATGGAATGTGTTACTGTATTTGTTGTTGCATTTGCTTATTTACAGAGGGCATAGTTAACATTTTCTGAGGCTAGCCGAAAAAAGAAAAAATTTAGGTATAGAATGAACTATCACATACGGTTTTATGATATAAACTATCTGTGAAGGATTATCACAGACAGCTCGAATCGAAAACCGTCCATGACACTAGCACATCACAGGCAATTCTATCTACCAACCGTCTGTGATGGGAAAGTATCACAGATAGTTCTGTATACCAACCATCTGTGATACTCGCCCATCACAGATGGTTGGTAGTTAAATCGTCTGTGATGTGTGAGTATCATAGACGATTTTTAGTTCGAGCCGTCTGTGATAGTGTTCTTCACAGATGGTTCTAGTTACAAATCGTCTGTGTTGTGCTTATCACAGACGGCTCGCAAACCGTCTGTGATAACCTCCAATTATCATCGACCCATAAATTCAGATATTTCACAAAATCGTCTGTAATGACAGCTCCGAACCATCTGTAACGACCTTTTTTGTAATAGTATAATAATCTGAAATTGTGTGTTTTCGCAACCTTTTGGGAAGGAAGGATCGATCTAAACATGCAAATGAATTCTCTAGTAAGATATGCGAACAAATTGATCCGAGCTGACGCTGCCGCGACGCACCAGCCGGCGGCTACCGTGCCAGTGCGGCGCCGGTGCCGTGGCGGAGCGCGTTTGTGTAGTTGAGGATGGAGTTGATGCGCTGCAGCTTGAGCTCCTCCCGGAATTGCAGAATGAACCGCTCCGCCCGCGCGTTCACCTCCGCCTTCCCTTCCACCTCCTCGGCTTCCCACCGGCACCGCCGCTTGGCCACCTTTGTCCACTTCTTTCTTGGCCTAACTTTTTCCGCGGCAGCGGAAGCTGGCCGCTGGTGAGCTGGACCCCGCCCGGCCAGCGCGTGCGCCTTGTCCAAACTTACGGACTTCTCCTCCGCCTCTGCCACCTCATTCTCTGACGTGGACGCCGCCGTCGCCGCGGCGTCTACTGCTGGTGCAACAGGCGCGCTCGGTGTCGCCATGCTCGTCGTCCTGTCTTCTCCGGCCGTTGATTCCGGCTCCGGCGCCGCCCTGCTCACCTGCCGCTTCACTGCTGCTTCTTGTACTTGTCGGGAGGAGGTGTAGTGGTAGCACTCTTGGATGTGGTGGTGCTGTGGCGGCGGCGTCGCCGTGATGCTGCCGCCGTAGTCGGCCGCTGGGTGGATGGAGAAGATGGTTACGGACCGCTGGCGCTCCAGGACCATGGAAGACGCGCTGCGAGTGAGCTTGCGACGGGACGAGACAACAATGGCGCCGACGACGACGTTGAAGAAGATGAACCACACCGCGCTGTTGCTAAACCACGGCGGCAGCGGCCACCACCACCACGACTCCACCGCCATCAAATCGAGAGCCTCTCTTGAAGGCTTTACAAGGAGATACCGCCTACCGGTATTATATTAGTAGACAGCAAGACACTGGTGGTGAGGAGTGTGGTGTGTGGGTGGGTGGGTGTATATATATACGACAGCTGCTTCTTGTTGCTGTCCACGAACACGTATTGCTTTGCATCTCTACGCGTACAGAAGTTGCGGTTGTTAAGCACGTGTAGTTCATGCAAGAGGGGCGATTTGCTTTGATAATTATCGTTTAACGTGCGTGTTCATGGGTTGCTTTCGGACATGCTACAAGATTAAATTACTCCTATCCTACGTATACATCGCCATGGTTAACATCGTTGGTCCTAATCAACTATATAAGTTTCACGCGTCAGATCCTCTCTTCACATTGTGTTTCCTATCGCGTGTCTACTTGCTCTGTTTTTGTGACGCGGACCAGGGTTTAATCTTTCGCTGGCATTTTTTTTTCGGAGCAGGGCGAAACGAACGAAATTTCGTTCGTTTCGTTGGAAATTCGGACGAAAAAATTCGAATTTTTGATAAAATTCAACCAAAATTCAGATAAAATTTGAACAAAATTTCAATAGAACCAAATTCGGCCAAAGTTTGGGCGAAAAAATTACATTTCGGGGGGCACCGAAAGCAACGAAATTTCGGTCAATTCGCGAAATTTCGTCCGAAAGAAAGAACCCTGACGCGGACTCGGTGAAACCGGTTTAAAAACGAGAACACAGGTATCTTCGATTTCAGAAAGAGACTCATAACTTCAACTCAAATACTTGGATCACCGCAAGCTTATGCTCTACCACTTGGTGTACTCAACACAACACTTCAATATTGTACTGTTAATAACAACAAATACATTCTGAAGAGATAACAAAACAACGTTCTTAACTTTTACAAAAAGAAAATGCCCGCGAAAGGTGTTTTGGTCCGCAATTAAGCATATTTAAGCTTTTCTTTGAAAAAATCAATTTCAAAAGTAGCTATATGGATTACGATTTCCAGTTGTATGCATATGGGCAAATTATTTAGAAATCAATTACAAAAATTGTTGGACACTGCATGAACAAAATATTTTGTAGAAACAGTGACCTAGGCGCATTTGTGTAAATTAAGCAATGCATGACATGATATATGCACGTAGGCCAACCTATTAAGTAGTGTTACCGGTGTAGCACCTCAATTGCTTAGCTTAATATTGTGGATTTTCTATCTTTCATTTGGGTGTTTGATTCTTTTATCCCATTAACCTACTATCCCATGCACACTCTAATTTACTGGAAATTATCGTTTCACAAAAAAAAATTCTATTTTAGGCTAGCGTCAAGAAATGTTAATTATGCCCTCTGAAAACAAGCGCTAAGAAGGAGAGGTCAACCTCATTCCAACACAAGAAGATGAGCAACCGGCATTGTTACTGACAGCATGTGTGGAGGAGCCACACAAACTAGAGGCTACAAGCACTCTTGTGCTTCTCAATGAGGAGAAGGTGGTTCCGAAGCTGCAAGGAAGTGAGGTAACCCCATCTGACACAGACATCTGGTACTTGGACAACGGCGCGAGTAATCACATGACAGGTCATCGGTCCAATTTCAGTGAGCTGGATGAAAGCATCACCGTGCATGTCAAGTTCGGGGATGGATCAACAATGCAGATAAAGTGCAAAGGATCTGTTTTATTCCAGTGCAAAAATGGTGAGCAAAGACTTCTAACCAATGTGTATTTTATACCCAGTCTGTGTAGCAGTATTATCAGTCGTGGACAATTGTCGGAAGAAGGCAGTAAGATTGTCTTGCAAGGTCAATTCCTGTGGATTCATGACAGAAGTGGTAGACTGCTCATGAAGGTTAGAAGAACACCGAATAGGCTTTATAAGATTGTGCTAGAAACCTGCAAACCAATTTGTCTTGCAATTAGTTTGGAGGAGCCGGCTTGGTTGTGGCATGCCCGGTTGGGTCATGCAAATTTTTAGGCCTTGAAGCAATTACATGATGAACAGCTGGTGCAGGGAGTGCCAAAGATTGATCATCCACTGAAAATTTGTGAAGGTTGTCTGATTGCAAAGCAGACAAGGATTCCATTCCCAATTCAGACCAAATACCGAGCAGAATTTCCATTGCAGCTCATCCATGCAGATCTGTGTGGGCCAATTACCCCTCAAACTCCTGTAGGTAACAGATATTTCCTCCTCTTGGTGGATGACTTTAGTAGGATGATGTGGGTGTATGTGCTGAAGTTTAAAAGTGATGCAATCTGTGCATTCAAAAGATTCAAGCCACTAGTTGAGAACCAGTCTGCACACAAAGTCAGAATACTCAGAACAGATTGGGGTGGTGAGTTCTTGTCACATGAATTTGCTGCACTATGTGAGAAGGAAGGCATTGAAAGGCATCTCACTGCACCGTATACTCCACAGCAAAACGGAGTAGCTGAGAGGAGAAATCGCACGGTGATGGAAATGGCTCGAAGTTTGTTGAAAACAAAATCTCTGCCAGGAAGACTATGGGGTGAAGCTGTGAGACATGCAGTTTTCATCCTTAATCGACTGCCAACTAAAGCACTAAGCAAGCTCACACCCTTTGAGGCCTAGTTCAACAAGAAACCCAATCTTGGTTTTCTGAAGGTTTTTGGGTGTGTCGGTCATGTCAAGGTTCTATCTGCCCACACAAAGAAGCTAGATGACAGGAGCAGAAGTATGGTATACTTAGGCGTTGAAGAAGGCAGCAAAGCTCATTGGTTTGTAGATCCAAGAACTGGCAAGGTACATGTAAGTAGAGATGTAGTTTTGGATGAAACTGCAGTATGGAATTGGGAGGATGCTGTACATGTTGATCTTCAGAGGTGGGTAACCTTTTCTGTTGAGAGTGATATGGTAGAAGCTGAATCAACCGGGTCAGCCGAGCCTGCAAAAGACAGCGGGAACAATTCACCTGTCGTGGCAGAATACTCACCCACCGTGGCAAGTAGTTCAGCTGGCACAGCAAGCATGCAGCCAGGAGCACTGGGAGAGTCTGAATATGCGGATGAGGAGATGGCAGATGGCTCAGGCACACAAGGAAATACTGCAGCAGAACCAGCATCACCAGACACAAGCGAAAATTCAGAAGAAGCACCGGGCAAGTTCAGATCTCTGAGTGAAATCTATGCCAGCACAGACCAAATAGAGTTGCCTGGTGAGTTTCTAATGCTTGCAGCAGCAGATGAACCGATGACCTACAGAGATGCAATCGGCAATAAGTATTGGGAGGAAGCAATGAGGACTGAATTGGATGCAATTCAAAGGAATAGGACCTGGGAGCTAGTGTCATTGCCACCAGGACATAGACCTATTGGTCTCAAATGGGTATTTAAGCTCAAGAAGGACATTGAGGGCAGAATAATCAAACATAATGCTAGATTAGTTGCCAAAGGCTATGTGCAACAGCCAGGAATAGACTTTGAAGAAGTTTTTGCGCCGGTGGCTAGAATGGAAACTGTGCGGCTGTTGTTAGCTTTGGCTGTGCAGCAGGGTTGGAGTGTGCATCATCTAGATGTGAAATCAGCCTTTTTGAATGGAGAACTTCAAGAAGAGGTGTACGTCTCACAACCAGAGGGATTTGCTGTGAAAGGGCAAGAAGAAAAAGTCTACAAACTCGCAAAAGCACTCTATGGACTTAGACAAGCACCCAGGGCATGGAATGTGCGGCTGGATAGAAGCCTGAGAAGTTTGGGGTTCGAGAAATGTCCACATGAACCTGCAGTTTACAAAAAAAACATAGTGCAAAAGGTGTGCTTGTAGTAGGAGTGTATGTGGATGACCTTCTGGTTACAGGCAGCAGTGATATGGAGATTGCACAGTTCAAGAAACAGATGAAGGTTGAGTTTGAAATGAGCGATCTCGGTTTGCTGGTGTATTACCTGGGAATTGAAGTGGAGCAGGTGCAAGATAGCATTGTTTTGAAGCAGGAAACTATGCCAGGAAGATTTTGCAGGCAGCCGGGATGGTGGACTGCAATGCAGTGCAATATCCAATGGAAGCAAAGCTCAAACTGTGCAAGGATGAAGAAGGAGATGCAGTTGATCCAACTCAGTACAAACGCTTGATCGGGAGCTTGAGATATTTGACTCATACCCAGCCTGATTTAGCTTATGCAGTCGGGATTGCAAGCAGGTTCATGGAGAATCTGAACAAATCACATAATCAGGCACACAAACACATTTTGAGATATGTGAGGGGAACTATGGACTGGTGTATACAAGGGGTGGAAAGGAGCAGCTGGTCGGTTTTTCAGACAGCAACCTTGCTGGAGATGTCAATGACAGGAAAAGTACCAGCGGATTGGCATTCTACTTCTGTGGAAATTTGATAGCTTGGGCATCCCAGAAGCAAAAATGCGTCGCACTCTCTTCCTGTGAGGCCGAGTTTATGGCGGCAATGTCTGCGGCGTGCCAGGCAGTATGGCTAAGAGGACTACTGCAAGATATAATAGGAAAAGTTCCAGGTCCAGTGAAGCTGTTTGTAGATAACAAATCTGCGATTGCATTGATGAAAAATCATGTTTTCCATGGTAGGAGTAAGCATATAGATACACGGTTCCATTTTATACGTGAATGTGTGGAGAAGGAGCAAATCATAGTTGAGCATGTTATCACTGAAGACCAGAAAGCTGATGTTCTGACGAAGGCTCTCGGAAGACTGAAATTTGCCGAGATGCGGGCGAAGTTGGGAGTCAGGAGAACAGACAAGTAAAGTCTAGATTAGAGGGTGATTGCAGAAAATAATCCAGACATAATGAGCTGGAATTAGACTGAGTCCTTTTATTTGTTAAGTGTTATGCAGATCGTGACCGGGTTAATCGGATTCGATCAGTAGTGCTCACTGTTTTAGCGCTGTCGGTTAGTATTCAGTTAGGCTGCTGTTTTCTTCAGAGTTTAACGTCTTTCAGTGAACTGTAGCAAGTATTGCTATTGCCGAAAACATTCAGAGTTCAGTTGTCCCATTCCCCGTTCCTTTGTTCAGTGTCTTCCTGATAGATTTTCTCCTCGATCTCTCATTCAATAGCTGCAGATTCCTGGGCTCTAATCTACACGATTATCACCGACCCATAAAATTAGACGGTTCACAAAACCGTCTGTAATGATAGTTCCGAACCGTCTATGATGACCCTTTTTGTAATAGTGTAATAATCCGAAATTGTGTGTTTTGGCAACCTTTTGGGAAGAAAGGATCGATCTAAACATGCAAATGAATTCTCTAGTAAGATATACGAACAAATTGATCCGAGCTGACGCTGCCGCGACGCACCAGCTGCCGGCTACCGTGCCAGTGCGGCGCCGGTGCCGTGGCGGAGCGCGTTTGTGTAGTTGAGGATGGAGTTGATGCGCTGCAGCTTGAGCTCCTCCCGGAACTGCAGGATGAACCGCTCCGCCCGCGCGTTCACCTCCGCCTTCCCTTCCACCTCCTCCGCTTCCCACCGGCACCGCCGCTTGGCCACCTTTGTCCCCTTCTTTCTTGGCCTGACTTTTTCCGCGGCAGCGGAAGCTGGCCGCTGGTGAGCTGGACCCCGCCCGGCCAGCGCGTGCGCCTCGTCCAAACTTACAGACTTCTCCTCCGCCTCTGCCACCACATTCTCTGACTTGGACGCCGCCGTCGCCGCGGCGTCTGCTGCTGGTGCAACAGGCGTGCTCAGTGTCGCCATGCTCGTCGTCCTGTCTTCTCCGGCCGTTGATTCCGGCTCCGGCGCCGCCCTGCTCACCTGCCGCTTCACTGCTGCTTCTTGTACTTGTCGGGAGGAGGTGTAGTGGTAGCACTCTTGGATGTGGTGGTGCTGTGGCGGCGGCGTCGCCGTGATGCTGCTGCCGTAGTCGGCCGCGGGGTGGATGGAGAAGATGGTTACGGACCGCTGGCACTCCAGGACCATGGAAGACGCGCTGCGAGTGAGCTTGCGACGGGACGAGACAGCAATGGCGCCGACGACGACGTTGAAGAAGATGAACCACACCGCGCTGGGGCTAAACCACGGCGGCAGCGGCCACCACCACCACGACTCCACCGCCATCGAATCGAGAGCCTCTCTTGAAGGCTTTACAAGGAGATACCGCCTACCGGTAGTATATTAGTAGACAGCAAGACACTGGTGGTGGGTGGGTGTGTGTGTGTGTATATATATGGGCGTGGTGTACAGCGACAGCTGCTCCTTGTTGCTGTCCACGAAGAAGGAAGAAAGAAAGAAAAGGTGGCGTAAGAACACGTATTGATTTGCATCTCTACGCGTACAAAAGTTGCGGTTGTTAAGCATGTGTAATTCATGCAAGAGGGGCGGTTTGCTTTGATAATTAGTTCGGTTGTTTTACGCACCAGCCTGCATAGAAGATTCCCCCGAAGGATTAATTATCGTTTAACGTGCGTGTTCACGGGTTGCTTTCGGATATGCTACAAGATTAAATTACTCCTATCCTACGTATACATCGCCATGGTGAACATCGTTGGTCCTAATCAACTATATAAGTTTCACGCGCCAGATCCTCGCTTCACATTGTGTTTCCTATCGCGTGTCTGCGTGCTCTGTTTTTGTGACGCGGACTAGGTGAAACCGGTTTAAAAACGAGAACACAGGTATCTTTGATTTCAGAAAGAGACAAAGAACTTCAACTCAAATACTTGGATCACCGCAAGCTTATGCTCTACCACTTGGTGTACTCAACACAACACTTCAATATTGTACTGTTAATAACAACACATACATTCTGAAGAGACAACATAATAACGTTCTTAACTTTTACAAAAAAAAAAAAAGCCCGCGAAAGATGTTTTGGTCCTCAATTAAGCATATTTAAGCTTGTTTTTTAAAAAAAAATCAATTTCGAAGTAGCTATATGGATTACGATTTCCAGTTGTATGCATATGGGCAAATTATTTAGAAATTAATTACGTATACTGATGGACACTGCATGAACAAAATATTTTGTAGAAACAGTGACCTAGGTGCATTTGTGTAAATTAAGCAATGCATGACATGATATATGCACGTAGGCCAACCTATTAAGTAGTGTTGCCGGTGTAGCACCTCAATTGCTAAGCTTAATATTGTGGATTTTCTATCTTTCATTTGGGTGTTTGATTCTTTTATCCCATTGACCTACTATCCCATGCACACTCTAATTTACTGGAAATTATCGTTTCACAATATTTGTCCATTGAAGGGGTGAAGAGTGTAGTGATTTGATCTTTTCCATGCTCTACCCCGTGCCATTAATGATGTAAAGCATGTTGAGTGGATGAAATACGACATTTAATAGGACTAAGTATTGTCTAATTCTATTGATTATTGCTTATTTTTTGTGTCTATTTGGACTCTGCACATAGGATAGTTAGATAAGTACCATGAAACAGAGTACATGTGTTATATTAAATGAGTTGCAACAATTTTTATTGGGTGTGCCTAGCCAACACCTGGATGATTTGTTCCAAAAAATAAAAATTTCTACACCGTTGGGCTGGTTTGAGATAAGTGCTCTTAACCCTAATTAAAATCCTCTTCACCCCCCTGTTCGCCCCCTATGCATCTAACACGGTTGCCTCCACCATAGCAGCCCCACCCCCTTCCTGAGTGCCACCGCCCTTCACCTCATCGGCACCACTCCCTTTCCCCTCCTCTCCCATCGCTTGTAGCGCATGTTCCACCAACTTCCCCCCACTACTAACATACCTTCTCCCTCAAGTCGCCCAATCCATCGCCGATGGCCACCTCCCCTCCCCCTCCCTCCACCACCAGGCCAAAATCCATTCCCTAACCCTTGGCCGTCGTTGAGGAAGACACCGCCCAGAGCATGAACTGTGACATGGATCAAAGGTTAGAAATTTGCATATTTTTGGTAGATTTCATTTAGGCTATGTATATCAAAACCCACAACTATAGAAAAAGTCACCACAAACGATTTAAAAAAAGTCATCACAGACGGTTTTGTGAGCCGTCTGAGTTCATGGGTCAGTAATGACATGAGGTCACCACAGACGGTTTTCAAATCGTTTGTGATAAGTCACAACACAGATGATTTTTATCACTACTACAAAAAAGGCTATACTGGACAGCTACATCACAGACGGTTCATACAGAACCGTCTGTGATTAAACTATCATAGACGGTTTATAGTGTCAACCGTTTGTGATATTTTTATAGACGGTTATTAAAACGAACCGTCTGTGATAATTGAGACATCACAGACAGTTCGTTTTAATAACCGTCTGTGAACTTTCACAGACGGTTCTTATCACGAACCGTCTGTGATAAGTGAGACATCACAGATGGTTCGTGTTATGAACCATCTGTGAAAGATGCGAACAACAAAGACGGTTCATATAAAAAACCATCTCTGATATTCTGGACATTATAGACGGTTCTTGTAACAAACCGTCTGTGATATTGCAGACATCACAGATGCTTCCTATTAATAACCGTCTATGATAATGCACAGACGGTTATTAATACGAACCGTCTATGATATATTGGTATCACAGACCGTTTGTGGTTGGAACCGTCAGTGACAATCTCCCCTATTAAATACTAGGCGTACGTGGTCGATCTCGACACAGATATATCTTCATTGTGCTGCATCGGTCGAGCGATAGGCGGCGGCCGGCTTTAGGGAGTTTGGTGAAAACATGTCGCCGTCTTCTTAGTGATCAGAGGTTAGTACTCAATTTCTTTTAATAACTTATATGCATGCTTTTGTAATTGAAAGAGATGATAGATACGTTTTTGTTTAGATCTAGCTAGCTAGGTTTAGAAAGATAATGTTAGCTAGTTTTCTCAATTTGGCCAGAATGGGTAAGTACTCGTAGTTCACTTCTATATATTATTTCTTAACATTATTATGTCATGAATACATGGCTAGCTAGCTATACCTATGCAATATATATAGATCGATGTCCTGTACGTGTAAGTACCTATAGCTAGTCTGATTTGCTATATAGTAGTGCTAATAATCATTTTTGACACTCATTTGTTACATGTGTAGCGTAGATGGATCGAAATTGGATGTACATTGAGAACCATGTAAGTGAGGAGTACATTAATGGCGTGTCTGCTTTTAGAAGAGTGGCCGAGCTGGATATGTTGAAGGGGATGGAATATATGTACTGTCCATGCATTGATTGTGATAATCTAAAGATGTTTAGCAACTCAGCGCAGATCGAAGCTCATTTGATTCGAGGGGGGTTTAGAAAGGGGCACAAATGTTGGACTAACCACGGTGAAGAGAAGAGTACACAAAAGGTAGTTTTGACATTGTCAAGGGAGACAACGATATGCTAGTTGTGGACTGTACTTTTGATCATGAGGATAGATCGCATGATGACAATATAGATCAGATGCTACGTGATATAGAAGGGAACTATAGTGAGAGAGAGTTTGGTAAATTCGAGTGCTTGATAGAGGACTTGGAGAAACCTTTGTTCCCGAGCTGCAAGCCGCAATACACGAGGTTGTCATCAGTTCTAGAACTGCTAAAATTGAAGGCAAGCAATAGTTGATCTGACAAAAGTTTCACGGCATTGTTATGTCTCCTAGCAGACATGCTTCCAAAGGGAAATGTGTTGCCAAGAATCACCTACCAAGCTAAAAAAGATTATTTGCCCATTGGGAATGGAAGTAGAAAGAATATGTGCATGTCCGAATAATCGTATCCTGTACCGTAAAGAGTATGCTAGCTTACATGTTTGTCCGTGTGCAAAGCATCCCGATACAAGCGTAAAAATGACTCCGATGATAGGAAGGGCATCAAGGTGAAGCAAGGACCTCCTGCTAAGGTGTTGTGGTATCTTCCTGTAATTCCCCATTTGAAACGTTTATTTGCAAACCGCAAGGATGCAAGATTGATGTGTTGGCACTGGGAGCAGCGTAAGAAAGACGGAATGATAAGACATGTTGCTGATTCTGCCCAGTGGAGGAACATCGATAGGATGTTTGTAGAATTCGGTGTGGAATTGAGGAATATAAGGTTTGGATTGAGTACAGATGGAATGAATTCTTTTGGTAACATGAGCAGCCGACATAGCGCCTGACTCGTGACTCCGTGCATGTACAACCTTCCTCCTTGACTGTGTATGAAGCGAAAGTATATTTTTATATCACTACTTATTGAAGGGCCGAAGCAACCTAGGAATGATATTGACGTGTACCTATCACAATTGGTGGAAAATCTTGCAATACTGTGGAATAAAGGGGTACATGTATGGGATGCGGACAAATGAGAGAACTTCACTCTACACGCCATGTTGTTCTGCACCATTAATGATTTTCCTGCGCTTGGTAACCTTTCAAGGTTGAGTACAAAAGGAGCTAAAGCATGTCCGCACTACTTAGATTATACCGAGAGTGTGTGGTTGAATAACTCGTGCAAAACTGTGTACATGCGTCACCGTAGGTTCCTTTCAAAGTATCACCCATACCGCAAGATGAAGAAACAATTTGACGGGAAAAAAAAGAGGATGACTTAGTACCAAGGCCTTTAGCGGGAAAGAGGTGTATGATATAGTCAAGGATATCGACGTTGTGCTTAGAAAGGGACGTAAATTGAGGACCTGTTGGAAGAACATGTGAAAGAAGAGGTCAATATTTTGGGACTTGCCTTATTGGGAGCACTTAAATGTTCGCAATTGCATCGATGTCATGCACGTAGAGAAGAATGTATGTGACAGTTTGATTGGTCTCTTACTGAACATTCATGATAAAACAAAGGATGGTGTCAACGCAAGGCGTGACTTGATCGCTATGAATATCAGAACCGAGTTAGCACCGATAGAGACCGATAAAGGTCAGACGTACCTTCCCTCAGCTTGCTACACTCTGTCTAAGCCCGAGAGAACTCAACTGTGCCAGTCCTTACATGTTATGAAAGTTCTGTCCGGTCACTCCACCAGCATGAAGAAACTTATTTCCATGGAACATTTGAAATTTATTGGAATGAAGTCTCATGAATGTCATGTGCTAATGCTACCTGTTGCAATTAGAAGTATTTTACCAAACAAGGTTTGAGTGACAATCGTAAGGCTATGTTATTTCTTTAACGCAATTGCTCAGAAGGTCATTGATCTCGATGGACTAGATGCTCTGCAGACCGAGGTGGTGACAACTCTATGTCATCTAGAGATGTATTTCCCTTCATCATTTTTTGATATCATGGTCCATCTCATTGTCCACCTTGTGAAAGAGATAAAGATATGCGGCCCCGTGTTTCTACGTCATATGTACCCATTTGAGAGGTACACGGGAATTCTCAAGTCCTATGTACGCAATCGATCTCGACCGGAGGGTAGCATCATCGAAGGTTATACAACAGAAGATGTCATTGAATTCTGCATCGGCTATAAAGCTCAGGTCGAGTCGATAGGTGTACCTTTATCTCATCACGAGGGGAGGCTAGAGGGTATCGGGACTATCGGAAGGAAAGCAATAACTCCAGATCAAAATACGTATGCTCAAGCCCATTTCATGGTTTTACAACACATGACTGAAGTGACCCTATATATTGAAGAGCACAAGGACATGCTACGCCAAGAGAATGCAGGCCAGTCAGAAGTTTGGATAACACAACCGTCAGTTCAACGAATGGTTGAAGGTGCGATTGACTAGGAGGCCATCAAGTGAAACACTACAATGGTTGGCAAAAGGGCTAAAATTTACAATTGTGACATGGCAAGGATACGATATTAATGGCTACACCTTTTATACAACAAATCAGGATAGAAAGAGCACAGTGCAGAACTCAGGTGTCCGCATAGATGCCTATGATGCGCACGTCAGTACCGTTGGCCCAAGCTCGTACTATGGGCTTGTAGAGGAGATTTGGGAGCTTGACTACGTAATTTTCAAGATTTCTCTATTTCGGTGCCGTTGGGTCCAACTCCCACAGGGTGTAAAGTTCGACAAGTATAGCGTCACTACTGTGGACCTCATATGTGTAGGATACGAAGACAAACCATTCGTACTTGTGAGGCAAGTTGCTCAAGTATTTTATGTTACCGACCCGGCAAATACGAAGCGCCATGTAGTTCTTCAGGGAAAAAGAAGGATTATCAGAGTTGAGAATGCTGTGGATGAGGAAGAGTACAATCAATTTGATGAGTTGCCTCCATTCAAAGACGGCATCAGGCTCGAGGAAGAACAAAGCGATGAAGCAAGCTATATGCGTGTCGATCATCTGAAGGGCTCTATTTAAAAGGAAATAGCCAGGTGTAATAAATGATCCACAAAGCCAGCACCTATTTGGAAATTTTTGCAATATAATCATAATTAGGGAACTTGGCATGTAATTATGGAACTATATTCCATTGTAATTGTAAATGACTCAGGAACTAAGAAATAGTTATATTTATGATTATGCTTGCGTTTTCACATTGCATGGCCAGCATTTATGATTTCTAGATGCAGAGAACTATCACAGGCAGTTTATTGGAAGAAACCATCTGTGATGATATATTACAGACAGTTCTATTTATGGAACCGTCTATGATATTCGAATATCACAGACGGTTTGGTAAATATAATCATCTGTGATACTCGTTATATCACAGACGATTCTATAAATAGAACCGTCTGTGATACTCGACATATCACATATGGTTCTTTTATGGAATGCCTGTGATAGTTTCCCTATATATAGGTTCCACTCGCGTGATGCCGCCACTGCTAGGTTTTGTTAGATCTAACTGCTCCCTCGCGCGCGACACTGCCACTGCTAGATTTTGCTAGATTTGACTACTCCCTCGCGCGTGACGCTGCCACTCCCTCACGCCGGCCGCTCCCTCCCGACACCGGCCACTCCCTCCCGACGCCACCGCTCCCTTCCGATGCCACTTCTCCCGACGCCGTCAGTCCCTCCCATCGCCGTCCGCCACTCCCTCCCGACGCCGGCCGCCTCAACCTCACGCCGCCGCCACTCCTTCCCGACACCGTTTGCCTCTGTCTCAATAGTACTTTATGATATATGCTTCACTTGATGGCTAAATTTTTACTATTACTGTCATTTGTCAATCTTATGCTCTATCTGAATAGTTGGCTAAATTGATTTATGACCTTTAGAACTTCATGATATATGCTGCATTTATTAGCTACAAGAGCTATTTGAAATGGCATGTCACTGTTCCAAAGGGATTTTGTAGTAATAATATATGCCACATAGACATTCAAAGGGCATGAAGTAAGTGACACACTCTAGTGTATCCGGTTCAATGAACTTGATACACTGGTTTGTGTCATTTGCTTCATAGAACTTTGTTTAGGCCCACCTCACTGCAGTTAGTTTCTTAGAAGAGAGATGGCGTCCACACAGTCGTCGTCCAAAATTTTTTACTATTACTGTCATTTGTCAATCTTGTGCTCTGTCTGAATAGTTGGCTAAATTGTTTTATGACCTTTAGAACTTTATGATATATATGCTGCACTTGTTAGCTACAAGATCTATTTGGAATGGTATGTTACTGTTCCAAAGGGACCTTGTAGTAATAATATATGCCACATAGACCTTCAAAGGGCATGAAGTAAGTAACACATTCCAATGTATCGGTTCAATGAACTGGATACACTGGTTTATGTTATTTGCTTCATAGAACTTTGTTTAGGCCTATAGCTCACTATAATTAGTTTTTTCTTAGAAGAGAGATGGCGTCCACACAGTCGTCGTCATCTTCATCTGGGTCTCACACTCCCAAGATTGGGATAACTAAGCATGGACAAGGAATATCGAAAAGGCCAGAGGGCCGAATGACCATCATGGTGATATCTCCGAATGGGGTCCCTCTCGAACCAAAGAAAGCAGCGGCATCATTGCGAACTACCCGCAGGATAATTGGAAAGCAACGGGTCCCCATCACCATAGCAAGCTGGAAAGATTTGGCAAAGGATCAGAAAGATCAGCTATGGGAGAAAATTACAAATTCATTCGATATTCCAGCAGAAGTACAGAGACTCGTGCAATGGCACGCACTCCTCGCAATGGGAAAAGCATGGAAGAATTTTAAGAGCACTCTTGTCACGCAGTACGTGGCAAGGGATCTCACGCGCTTCACGAGGTATGCTTTCGTGTCGCCGGAAACATAGGAGGCCTTTGTACAGATGAAGACAACGACCGAATTTGAAAAACAAAGTGCGGCACACAAGGCTCTCCAGTCACAAAACACTCACCCTCACAGACTCGGCACTGTTAGGTATGCGGGTAAAATCCCGCAGTGGACGATGCAGGATGAGATCAAAGTCCGATCGGAGGCCTCCCCGCAATTTACCGGGATCACAAACGAGTGCGCTCGAAACTGGTTAAGAGCAAGGTCATCAACCACGTCTTCGGGTATCTCTTTTAAAAACCCCACAGATGAGGATGTGTCCCAACGCCTGGTAAGATATGTTAAACTACATAGTTGTTAATACCTCTTGAACTTCATGGGTTCAAAAATAATATGATTGCCTCTTATAGCAATCATTGGCTATCGAATCTTCTCAAGACTCCTTTCATGAATACAGGGAGAGAGATGTACTATCACAGGTCTTAGGAAACAAGGAACACCCAGGTTGCACATGAGGCTTGGGGGTTTACGTATCTTGGAGGCATGGATTTCCAAATGACTCCGAGACATACATGAGTAGGAAGAGATCCAAGGCCTACCGCAACAATCAAATAAAACAGGAGCTTCGCGCTCAACTTCTGGAACAACTATCTGCCTCGCTTCAAGAGCAGACTGCCTCACTTCAAGGAGAGATAGATACATTGAGAGAAGAACTGAGACAAGTCTGCAACCAATCGCAACCCACCCCTGTTAGTGCAGTACGCAGTCCCCCTCAACGTCACAGTAGCTGCGCGTCCACACCAATTACTGAACATAGCGACGTCCACTTTCCTATCGACAACATTCAGGTAATGTACCTCTTTAGAATGTTACATAGATCTCTCTAGTGGACGCCTTAGCTCATCTTGTATCGTTATGTAGGAGCCCACGTCTTACATCCTCAAAATCAGGCTTGTT
Organism: Dendrocalamus latiflorus; assembly: GCA_017311315.1. NCBI lineage: Eukaryota > Viridiplantae > Streptophyta > Magnoliopsida > Poales > Poaceae > Dendrocalamus > Dendrocalamus latiflorus. The sequence continues at coordinate 16,628,530 of CM029670.1, read as the reverse complement.
GGCTCTATTCCAATTGACGCTAGGTGAGGGATGGCATATCCATGGCTGCCAGGGATGCTGGTGCACGGTGTACAAGTAGAGACCGATTCCATAAAGGTTCAGGTGGACATGATTAATGATATTTTTAAGACCGTCCCTCTTGAGAAACCCCCAAACAAAGAGATTATGACATTAGGGGATGTCGTCCACACATTCACCTAGTGCCCCAAGAGGGACATCGCCCTCGACTCGTCTGTGCCACAATCTCCACATCCAGTGGCCCAAGAGGGACATCGCCCTGGACCTGTCACATTAGCTCCGATGGCTCCACCTCCAGTTCCGGTTTCAAAGCCTATTGCATCGGCTCCCGTGCAGATGCCGCTGAAAACGTATCATAAGCGAGGCTCTAAGACTCAAGTGAAGAAAATTAAGGCGCGTCCCGAGCCATGGAAGTTCATTCTAGGAGTTTCATTGGTCCTCGAGTCAAAATTACCCCGATTTGGTTTGGTTTGCAATACATTGCATACCTGATACATGCAAAGGTCCAACATGAAGCTAAACCGGTAGAGCGGATTCACTGTGAAATATATGGAGGCGCATTTCCTCCATGACTCGGGCTACTTCGTCGTGACATTCGAAGACTTATTCTTACTATTCAATCTCGACGAACTCGACGTCTCACTTCTACGATGCTTTACACTATAAGTGTACTGTACAATGAAGTTCTACATTCATGTCATACCGACAAATGTCATTGCTCTTTCCTTATGTATAGATACATGATCCAACAAGTCCAGCGACGGCGACAACCGGTGGGTTTTCTCGACCCACACTTGGTCTCGGAGCAATCTATCAACACAAATGGTACCTTTTAACCAAGGGTAAGTACTTCACTAGTTGCCACACAAGTTTCATTTGTACTTTATATGCAACATGAATTTAGGATTAATCACTATGGATACACATATGACTGGTCTCACTGGATTTTGATTGTGATTGTACCAAAGTGGAGCAAGGTAATATACCTTGATTCCCTACTTAGGGGCAACCACGACTTCAATCATGTGCAAGAAATAATTAACAGGTAAACTCATTTCCTCTATACATAACTCTACTGTAATCTTTCCTTCATTTGTAATGGCTGGGGCTAACTTTTTTGGAATCACGTAGATCGTTTACTGCTTATGTTGCCCTAGGAGGGACACATAACGAGTCCAGTGACACGCTGCGACACAACACGCGATTTCCAATACCCGCTACAACACAACAATCTTATATCACACTTTGTTATAATGCCTCTAGAAGACAATACCTATGTATGTAATTCTATATATTTTACAGTGCCACCAGCAGGTACAGGGCAACGTATGTGGATTCTACGTTTGCCGCCATATGAAGGAAATCATGGACACTAATATGAATGATCCAGAGGCTCTAGCTGCGATGACTGGCACTGACACAGGAGGAGGGCCAACAAGGGCACACCTCCACTTGATAGAAGAGGGAGGTGGCACTAACAGAGAGGAGGATGAGAAGCAACAGGAGGAGGTGCATGGAGGCGCCATGGTCCATGGTGATGAGATCTAGGGAAGGGAAGGTGAGAGAGAGGAGAGGGGGAGGAAGAAGGATGTGGCAACTGACGCGGACGTGTATGTGTACATCGAAATCAGCGCATTGGTGCCACGTCAGACGAAACCACTGTAGTTTGAGTCAAGGGGGTAAAGTGGATGGTTTAGATAGATTGAGGTTCTAATTCAAACGATTTAAGAGTTTATGGTTGAAATCGAATCGAGACTAGAGTTCGGGATTGTGAATTGAACTTTTTTCCTTTTACTAATAATATGGTGTGGAGATTTGGCCTTGTAATTAGCCTATAGCCAAATAATGATGTATCTTGATCTCGTTCATTTGAGCATAACAAGGTAATGAACGAGATTTAGATCATCGCGCACACAGCATAGCCTTGTAATTAGTCTATAGCCAAATAACTTGTGGTTATTGTGTTCGTTAATTTGGTTTTGTTTGTCCATGGTCAACATTATGCTGCATGCTTCCCAATTCACTTGTTGGCATGCCAACTATTTCTATATTTTGGGTAAACGGCTGCCTAAAGTTAGAAGCAAAAATGTTTGTAGTTACTACTTTGTTTTATGTTGCTGTTGTACGCTTTAGAATTGAATCGTGTGGACACGCTAGATCGCCTCTGCCTTTCATCATTGTTTTTGAATGGAAATTTGCAAGAAATGCAACAAACAGACGCGGTTGGATCCCCACGCCACCACCAAACCACCGCTCGATCTCGTTCTCCTATTCGGGCCGCACCCGCTAGGAGCAAGCCCACCCACGTGATTCTCTCCGCTTTGCTGCCTCCTTCCTCGCCGCTCCCTTCTCCTTCCCACTCACTTCTATGTTCTTCCTCTCTCCTCCCCTATTTGACTACCCCTCCCCACACAACACACACACATGCATAGTGTTTAGCACGGCATGCATGGACTTCTTTTGGCCCACTCTTGCCTAAAACCCTAGGTTTAGGTGGTTATTATTGCCCCCAAATCTTACGTTTGGTGCTCACCAAATCCCTATATGAATTACATTGCACTACACTTGCAGGGGTTCTTAAACCCATTCGAGAGTTCATAAAATATTTCCCCCGAAACTCAATTAAAACTTTCTTAAATTTCATTCAAGAGGTCAATTTTTAAAATTTCAATTGAAAATTCTTGAACTCCAACTGAAAGTTTCTTAAACTGCAGTTGAAAGTTCATTTTTTCTTTAAAAAAAATCCCAATCTGAAGTGCTTAAATCCGAATCAAAAGTTACAAATGATGTATGATCCATGCCTTTTTGCCATTGGACGTAACTAGTCTTTACATTAAGAAGAAAAAAAGACACCTAAATTCAAGGCCGAGAGCTTAGGACTCTAAGGGCCTGTTTGGAACAGAGGAATTTCACAGGAATTTTGCAGGAACAGTTCAATTCCCGCAGGAATCGGGAAAAATTCCCGCATTCCAAACAGGGCCTAAAACTCTACAGCCGAGCTAGGCTCAATTCCTTCATGCATCATGTACATACTGCAATAACCTTACCACTCTTTTCTTTTAGAAAAGGTGTGTTTGGTGCAGCCAAAATGGAGTATAATTCAATAAACATGCTAAGCATCGCCTTAAGCCCTTAACCTTTCTGACCAAATGGAGAACTGCATTCTATTGTGGACTTCATTCCGGACCGAAAGGCTGTCCGAAATGAAGAAAAAGAAAGAAAGGAACACTAGAATAGCGACCCCATCACTAGCCCCTAACAAGTATTAAATAACTCCTCACGTTTTCCTCACACCTAGCAACAGCTAACATCACATAGCACAGCGTATCAAACCAACCGAATTACCCAGAAGATAAGCACTTTATAGACTGCTGTTATATGGACAATCCTTTTAAAATATTGGAAAAATATTTCTTGAGTTTTTTTGGAAGACTTGAACATTTCCAAACGGTCTTTTAAAAAAAAATACAAACCACCGGCTCCAACAGCTAACATCACATCCCTAAAAAACGGCTAACATCACATAGCACAATGTATCAAACAACCAAATTACCCAGAAGGTCATAATATTAGCACTTTATAGACTGCTGTTATGTAGACAATCCTTTTGAAATATTGGAAAAAATGTTTCTTGAGTTATTTTTTGGAAGACTTGAACATTTACAAACGGTCTTTAAAAAAAATTACAAACGAGCTTATAAAATATCTATGGAAAATTTAGATATCATTTGAACGTAAGAATTTAACTAGAAACAATTTAACTCTCACAGGTATCTAAAAAAAACTGGGCGTTCCGGACGACGCCTTGCCTGTTGGTCCAACCAAGCGAGGGGTAAGGGCATCTCCAATAGTTCTAGCTAGCAACTAACTATAAAACTTTCACATCATTTATATAGTACACACTAAATCTAGCATTCTAAAGAACTATCTATAAGGATAGCTATTTGATGCTTATATACACACAGAATTTATAGAGGCTGTCTCGTTTGGCGTTATAGACTAGTGCTTAAGGAAGAGCTGGCTCAGTTTTTTTGCATACTCTCTTTCCTCCACATAGGATATATGCTGATGTGTACATGTATATAGCTAGCTGACTCAGACCATTGAAGATGCCCTAAGTTTCTTGCGTGCTTCCCAATTTGCATGCCCCTGCATGTCTACGCGCAGCGGCAGATGCTGACAAGGATAGGCAATTACCGAGTACGCTGGACTGGACGCCACTTTTCTAACGCGGAACCATGTAATGCGATCTTCACATGTTGACTAAAAGCAAGTTGTTCCACGAGATACAGACCAAGATTGCAAACTAAAGCCACATACATACGTACATACATATATATAACGGCGTGTACGCGTTGCAGGCAGCCGGGAAAGAATGTATTTTTTTTCCCATTTCGGCGTGCGCGCACGCCCCCCCGCCCCCGCGCCGCTTTTTTTTTTATATAAATCAGCATGCCCCCTCCCCCAATTTTTATATATATATCAGCGCATACCAATAAATAAACTACCGTAAGAAAGCAACTTTAGTTCGAATTTTGATTCAAACTTATTTAAGCTAATTAATAAACTAGTTAAACTTGATATCCAAAAAATCAAAAATTTTCTCACGTGATACATAGTAGAAAATACCTATATAAAATTATGGTGTTAGAGTACCATAATATCTCAGTTAATATTATATATATATATATATATATATATATATATATATATATATATATATATACACACACACACATACAACAATAACAAATTTTTTATCCCAAATAAGTTAGGATAGTCTAAAAATGAAATCTTCTTCTCAAGGTTAAAGAAACGAAAACTTTATAATAAAACCTACAAAGCATATATCACCATATGGGGAGTATCTTGTGTAATGGATGGCATGTATATGTAGTACATGAGTATATAAGTCTTTTAGATATGATATGTATATTTTTTTAGACGTGTGTGTGTAATTTGACCGAGATAAAAGAAAATGATATTATGCAAAATATGTGTTGTGTTAATTTTTCTTAGACAACACTCACAAGATTCTACTAAATGTAATTAGGCTTGTTAAGTTTGATGGGAAAGCAGTAAACCCAATCTCTACGGATTGGCATGGACTTTGGTACAGTGTTCCTGCGCTAATACGTAGGAATTATGTGTAATCTCCGTCCATCCAAACAAGCCATTGGGATGTTTACCATCACGCTTGGTAGCAGTAGCGACATTTTCTCCTTTAGTCTGGTTGGCAGGATGTACGTACTCATCACTAGCACATACGTACTGGTAAAAAAACATAAAGACGAAGAACGTACAATGAGGTCAAGTGCGGCTGGTCGGATGGTCACCTACTAACCGGTTAGATAACTCACTAGTCACTCTCACTGTCGGAGTCTCAAATCAACATATTGAAAATCTAAATCTTTTACAAATTTAAATTTTATCAGAACATATATTAACAATAATGCAACATAGATATTTCTCAATATTCTGATATGGTCCTTCCTAAAGTAAAGACGTAGAAGAATGAGGTCAATGGCGTGGAGTATCCTGGTAATTAAGGTTGAAACATCCGAGAGCAACACGTGCATGCATGGACGCGCAAGATAGAGAAGCTACTGACATCGTTAGTGTTAAATCCTTGAAGCGAATCTTCTCGCTGGTTGCTGCCTACTTGGCCTAATAAAAATCGCTCCAACTTGCATGAACCACACATGCACAGCAAGCAGAAGCGACAGTGGCGCCAACCTTTGACAACTACTGTATATCGCGGCGAATGTACGCGGCGCAGTCGGGAATGCGGCTTTCCGTTCTGGGTGTTCTCACTTCGTGAGTTATCTTCTCCCTTCGATTGTTAATTGACAGAGCCACAAGAAGCTGTCACTGCATCGCGGACTCACAGTTCAGACTCAAGAGCCTTTATATACGCGTACACAGCTCACCTGAGCCATCGCATCACCGAGCAGAGCAAGAGCAAGAAGGAAACACAGAGGCAGAGAGGCGGAGAGAGAGAGAGAGAGAGAGAGAGAGAGAGAGAGAGAGAGGTGTTTGATTCGGGATTCCATGGCGGTGGAGTTTTGGTGGTGGCCGATGTCGCCGTGGCTCAGCCCGAGGGCCGCGTGGTTCATCTTCTTCAACGTCGTCGTCGGCGCCATCGCAGTCATGTCCCGGGGGAGCAGGGCGGCCGTGCGCCGGCGACACGGCGCAAGCTCGCTCGCACCGCCTCGACCGTCGTCATGGAGCGCCTCCGGTCCATCTCCATCTTCTCCTTCCACTCCATGGCCGACTACGGCGTCGCAGCTCTGCCACATCCAAGATCAGTACGACTACACGTGCCAGGAGCAGGAAGCAGAGGAGGAGCGGCTGGTAAGCAGGGTGGCGCCTGAGATAGGCAAACCCGAGCCAGCACCAATGGCCGGAGAAAGCGCCGCGTCAGCAACCACCGCGGCACCGAGCGCGCCTGTCGCAACAACGGCGGCGGCTGCAGACGCGGTGGAGTCGGCGTCAGAGAGCGAGGAGGAAGAGACTGAGGCAGAGGATAACGAGGAATCCATCAGCTTGGACGAGGCATACGCTCTGGCCCGGCTGAGTCATGCGCATGCGCGGCAGTCACCACCAGCTGCCGTCGCCGCCACCGCCGATACGGTGGCGAGGCCGAGGAAGAGGGAGCTGGCAAAGGTGGCGGAGGTCAAGCGGCGCGCGCACGCATGCGGGCGGGGAGCAGAGGTGGAAGGGAAGGCGGAGGTGAACGCGCGGGCGGAGCTGTTCATCCGGCAGTTCCGGGAGGAGCTCAAGCTGCAGCGCCTCAACTCCATCCTCAACTACACAAACGCGCTCCGCCGCGGCGGCGGCGCCGCACCGGCACTGTAGCTGGCGCTTCGCACGCGCGCACTAGCCCTGACTGTTCCATTTGTTTCTGTAGAGAATATTTGATCTGTTTGTTCAGATAGTTCCTTCCCACAAAGGATGAGAGAACACACAGTTTTGGATTGTTTACTGTACTGCATGTAGAAGGCGAATTGCATAAGGCGTAAGAACATCTCGTTTGAAGGAAAACGCAACGACGTCTTTCGCAGCTCAAAATGGCACAGAAAGAAAGCATCGCCATCGTCGCATTGTTATCCATCCCTCGAGGCGCCATTCTTTCCGCGTCCGCGGTGCACGGAGAACTCGGCGATTTCTCTCGTTCCAAATCCGGCACGTCGCTCGCATCCATGCGGGCCGAGGTTGACTGAATACTTGGATCTGTGCAGCTTCACTCTTTTGTTTTTCCTTGGAACACTACTACCCAAGCGATTCAAGTCTTGCGCGCAGCCGGCGCGACGGGCAGATGAGGCGTCGCGCGGGGGGTGGCAGCCAGCACGCGGGGTCCGGCACGGCACGGCGCAACCTCACGCCTCCAACATTTGCAAACGCGCATTTGTACATGAGATTGGACACGAAAAAGACGACCGATTCGGGCGCCGCGCAGGGCAAAAGACCACGGCAATCAGACCGTCCGCGCGCTCCGCCTCTTCTCCAGGTTCATAATTTCAGCGAAATTTCGCTTATTTCATTGCTTTTGTTACCCTCTAAAAGAAACACCGTTCGGTCGAATTCTGGCCAAATTTATCCTCATTTGAAATTTATCCAAATTTTAGTTAAATTTCATCAAAAAAATCAAATAATGTTTGAACATTTTGACAAAATGTTCCTTTTGTCCCATTTATTGTCGACTAAAAATTTTGCAAAATGAAAATTTTTCCGTGCCCTTCTCCCACCTCCCCTCCCCTCCCTCCCGTCCTTCAACCGCCTCCTCGACGAACTCCTCTCCCTTCGCCGCCATGCCGACGAGGGCCACGCCTGGCCTATGCTGTGCCCCAACATGCTCTCAATACTACAAAAATACTATTAGTAGACAGCAAATCACAGACGGTTTTAATTTCAAGACCGTCTGTGTTGTTGATGTCAGAAAAAACGAGTATCACAGACGGTTCTTACCGATAAACCGTCTGTGATACTGGAATATCACAGATGGTTTTTATTTAAAACCATCTGTGATAATCCATGAATTATCACAGACAGTTTTTATTAAAAACCGTCTGTGATAATCTGAGAATTATCACAGATATTTTTTTATTAAAAACCGTCTGTAAAAACCGTGCGCCGCATCTGTCTTCATTTCGATCTAGATCTAGCCGGTGCTGCACCTGGACGAGGCAAGGCTTTCAGGCCAGTTAATTTGGTGGGAGGAGGCAGGAGAGCTTTGAAGATTCATACGTTCCTAGTTGCCCTAGATATGGTTAGTAATGAAATTTATTTTTATTTATATTACAATTTAGATCTAAATTTTGGTGAGTGTTATTGAAGATGGTTTGCATTTACTTGACCATACATGATCAGCTCCCGTCATGTGGGAGGCCAAATTTGTCAAAATTGTTGGTTATAAGTGGTTCGTCGATCGCTGGGAAAATAGCTGTTGTATTTATAATATGAATTAAGCTAGCAAAGCCTTAATGCATGTGGTATATATGCAGTAATAATTAATTAATTTAATTTTTAATACTAAGTTGTTATATATATGCATAACGTAGAACCGAAGCTGGATGTATGCCACGAACTGTGTGAGTGAAGAGTATATTAATGGCGTGTCTGCTTTTACAAGAGCTGCTGAGGAGGATATGTTGAATAAGGGGGTGGAATATATGTTGCACGATAACAATCTGGATCAGATGCTTCACGATGTAGAAGAGAACTATGATGAAAAAGAGTATGTTAAATTTCGGGGGTTGATGGAGGACTCAGAGAAACCTTTGTTCACGTGCCTCCCATTGGCCCGCAAATTCGTGCTAAGCGAGCCGATGATCGTCCCGGAAAAGCACCTCTTAACCCTAGGATTTATTTGCCAGAGATTATACGCTTGGTATATGGAACAGGCCAATAAGCCACAGGGAGAACGGCGCTCAGGTATCACTGTTAAATTCAGGTCGGATCATTTACAGCACGAAGTTCATGATTGTGTCTTCACGGTGACCTTTGAGGATTTTTTTAATCTTTTCACGCTTAACGCTCTCGACGCCTAACTCGTTCGATGCTGGATGCTGTAAGTGTGTACAATCACAGTCTCCGTTCATGTAATACCGATATATGTCATATATAATTTGTTGCTTTTCTGTGTATATATATAGATACATGGTGCTTAAGCTAAATCATCCAAATCACCAATTGGTTTCCTGGACCCACACTTGGTCGCCATGGATATCATCAACGAGAATGGATCCTTCGTCGAGAGGTATATTACAACACTGCTGGCTCACCGCAATAAGGAACAAAGTAATATACCTTGATACCCTAAATAAGAACAAAACCGACTACACAGTTATCGGCCAATTACTCGATAGGTAAGTACATTTTCTCTATACATAATTATATTGTACTCTTTCTTTCCTTCCGAATGACTAAGCTAACTTTTTTGAATCATGAAGGTCGTTCGCCACATACGTTGCATAGACACGTGGCTCGACGGAAGGGGCTAAGCCCTTGCAATATGTTCGAAATTTTCGGGTATTCGCTAGTACACATTAATTAATCATATACAACACCTGGTAGTAATGCCTCTTAAATTAACACATTCTATTTTTTGTAGTGCCACCAGTAGCCGCCGGGCAACACGTGTGGATTCTACGTTTGCCACCATATGAAACTACTTCTCGATTCCTCGAAAATCACCAGTCCTAAGGTTTGTCAATCTTCCCACAATTATTTCATACTTATCAGGTTATATATGTACGCACATTGATATTCCTATCGATAGGCTACGCCCATCTCTACAACTGCATTGCAACAGCCGGACCTTGCACATATTCGAGAAGAGTGCGCGTACTTTTTTATGGCTAGAGTCATAAAAGCAGATGGAGAGTTCCACAACGTACAATGATTATTTATTTGGGATAAGATTGACATTGATTGTACTTGTGTATTTGTTAATGGATATTTTATTTCATTTCAATTAATTGATTTGCGAAATAGATGTTTTATGTTTGTGAAACGAATTGAGATGTGAATTGGATATATACATGTACATGTTGATCTGCTTGTTTCAGAGGGCATGGCTAGCATTTTCTGAGGCTAGCCAATAAACAGAAATGGATTTAGGGGTAGAAGAGAATAGCACAGATGATTTTTAACTAAAAACCGTTTGTGCTAGTTGATGATCACAGACAGTTTTTAGTTAAAAACCTAAAAACCGTCTATGATTATCAACTATCACAGACGGTTTTTAGTTAAAACCATCTGTAATATTTGCACCATAGACGGTCAAAACCTGTCTGTGATGACCTTGTATCATTACTGACCCATAAATTCAGACGGCTCACAAAACCGTCTGTGATGACGTTTCTAAACCGTCTGTAATACGGTTTTCTGTAGTAGTGTCTCCTGCAACAGGGACATCCAAGCCTGCATTGTGGACGTTGGCAAGGCTGCTGTGATGCTCCGCCGCACGTGTAGGGGCGGCGAGCTGGACCCCAACAGCCTCTAGCGCAACCTGGTCATCGCGGGGCCTATGGAAGGCGCAAATGTTATCAGGATATTCGATGAAATGGCAGAGAGAGAGCTGCCACTGAATCTTGTCACATACTCCACCATACAATGATTGATCTACACTACATGGCCGGAGACATTGCTGTGCCTTGGCGCTGCAGTATAAGATGTTGGTCGATGGATTCAACCTGAATGCCATCACTTACAATATGCTTTCTATTAGGGTTGTGCCACGCTCACCGAATGGATGAGACGGTGTGACGAGTTAATCTAGTTGTCTTCAGGTCTGGTCAAAACCAAGATCGTGAGTACTTTAGGTCTGGTCGAGTACACGATCAGAGCATGTCTTCCGAGTACATCAAATCTAATGGTGTCCATGATTAGAGTGTGTCCTATGAGTTGATCGAACCAAGTCTTACGAGTGAGTACTGTAGCTTCGAGTCAAAAAGGAAAGTACTGTAGCAGTCGTAAAAGGTCACATTTTAGAGTTCACATGTAACTAGGATTCAACACAGTCGTAAAGGAAAGTTAGGGTGTGTTTGTGTAGAACTCTTAACGTGGGATGGCACGTTGGATACAAAGTCTTGTATTTTGCTTCTCTATATAAGAAAACCAAAAAGGACGCAAGCGTATCGCATCGCCAAAGATCAATCTGTTGTTTACTATTATGTTCGCGTGTGTGATCTCAAGGCTCAAGTTCGCCGGTCGCTAAGGCCCTAGGCTATCTCTCCAACAATTCGTATAAAAGCCTAAGGGAGCGAAACAATGGCCGACAATGCGGGCGATCCATCGAAGTTGGCGCGCTCATAAAGACCACAGGCAACGAACTTGATTCATCGAAGTTAGGCATACTCATCAAGCCGACAGCAAGAAGTTCCTTGATCCCGATCCAATACCCGATGTTGAGCGAAACGAACTACAACATATGGGTCGTCAAGATAAAGTTAATCTTGCGTTCCCTAGGAGTATGGTCGGTGATCAAAGATGGAGACGATGATGATCATAGGGATCAAGGCACGATGGTGGCCGTCTTGCAAGCTGTGGCAGACGATGTGATGATGTCAATCACGGAGAAGGAGATGGTCAAAGAAGCTAGGAATGCACTCAAGGAGATGTGAGTAGGCGAAGATCGCATCAAAAAGGCATGCGCTCAAGTGCTGAAATGACAACTGAGCAAGTTGCAGGTGGGGGGCTCGGAGATGATCACCGAGTACTCCATGAAACTCACCATGTTGGCGAGTGAGATCCGTTATCTCAGCACGAAGCTATAAGAGAGCGACGTCGTCGAAAAACTATTTAGTTTGGTTCCAGATCGTTTCATCCAGATTATCGAAATGATCGAACAGTTCAGCGATGTCACTCACAAAGGTGATCAGCCACCTCAAAACCTTCGAGGAAGGACTCAAGGGGTAGAGGCACTCAAAGGACAGGGGAGATAAACTACTCTTAACCCAAAACGAGTGGGAAGAGAGGAGCTCAAAGACAAAAAAAAGCATGAGGGCTATAGCACCGTCAAGAGAGGAGGTCGTAACGAAAGAGGTTGGGGACATGGCTGTGGACAAGGTGGAGGCTGAGGAGATGGCTATCGCATCATCAATGAATGAATGCCGCGTAACTCCAACAACTCCAAGGTCAAGTATTTCATCCGCAATGAATATGGGCACTTTGTGAAAGAGTGTCCAAGCTAAACTGAAGAGAAAGGGCCAATCTCGTTGTGAAGAAAAACGATGGAGATCCCCAACTGTTGATGGTTGAAGTATATGAACTCATTCATACAGTTCTGACGACTGAAGAAGAGGTATTCGTACACGAAGACAAGGTGGTGCTGAAGCTTAGCGGCACCCAAAATAAGGCTTAGTACCTAGATACCGACGCAAGTAACTATATGATCATATGTATGGAGAAGTCTGCTAAGATTGATATGACTATAAAAGGTTCGGTCAAATTTGGAGATGGTTTGGCTGTGGAGATGCAAGGAAGGAGCTCGGTGCTGTTGGAGTGTTCTACGGGTGAACATCGTATCCTCACGAATGTTTACTACATCTCGAAACTGAGAAGTAATATAATTAGCCTCGGTCAACTGGACGAGAATGTTGCAAGATTGAGGTCGAAGGAGGAGTGATGTCGATCTTAGACAAAACTTGTAGGATGCTAGCCAAAGTAAGCATATCAAGAAATCGAATGTATGTGTTACACATCAATTCGGCTCTTCCGGAGTGTCTCCTGGCAAGAAGCACTGAAGAGGCATGGTGTTGTGTCGGGACCCCGGATTTCCAAACCCGGACCCTCTGTGTATTTCTGCACTAGTCCCAGATCAAAGCTAGTGCACACAGTTAAACAGAAATGATTCATGACCAACAACGTATTTATTACAATTATAAAGAGTACTGACCACCAGGTCTCATTATTACATTGGAGGTTTCAAGACCTCGCACAATCAACACACAGCGGAAGCAAAGTGAAATCAAAGTAGACCCATCAAGATGCCACAGGCAGTTGACTGGGGAAGCGCGGCCTAGTCCTCCGGGAAGAATCCATCGCAGCCACAAGCGAAGCAGTAGTCGTAGTCACCTTCTTGAGCTTCAACTTCCTCTGAGATTTTATTTTTTTAAGTGTAGCATGTGAGTACATAAAGTACTCCGCAAGTCTTGGGAAAAATGCATAGATGCAAGGCTTTAACAAAGGAAGGCCATACGGTTCTTTTGCACAAAGCAATATTTGAAATCTCAATACTACTAATCATTTTCGAAGGCATCAATTTAATGAAGTAAATGTTTTTACCGAATTAACTTTCTAGTGAAGGTTCCAACTACCAACACTAGCTAACCAATTACCATTGGTCAAGTTTAAACTGCGGGTTCCATCCACCCTCTCTGGCTCCATCCGCCAGGATTCCCTTCCGAGAGTTCCCTCCACCCTCGGAATACAAAACTTTTGATTTTAAAACCAAAACCAGAAATCTACCATATGAATGCATTCCTTGCCCGCCCTTGACCGTGGGCACGGCTATTCGAATAGTTTTACACTCTGCAGAGGTTGTACAACTTTACCCACAAGAGATAAATTATCCTAAAAGTCAACACGCTTCCTTTGGCATGAGACCCAGATAAAATATCACAAAGCTTTTACCTTACTCTAATCTAGCTAGATACCACCCGCTGAGGTTTCACCGCAGGTAGGCTAACCGCCCGAACCGAAGCCCCCTCTTGCGCCATATGAGTACAGTAAATCCCTGTCCCTCACTGTGAATAACCAGTCCATCCCTGGCACCCATTTCCACTGGTGGCACCTAAACTAGACTATCGTAAGTTAGTCAGCTAGGTCGTACCCATATAGACTTGTGGTTGTACGGTTAATGCTCAGTTTGGACAAACACAAGCGTCGGTCCTTAATTGACTAGGGTGGAACATACACTTAACAAGTTCTTGTGCTTACTGCACCAACCCAAACAGCCATCCACCCTAATCTAAACCAACTTTCACATTTTTATTTTATTTTGAAAGATCAGTGGTAACTCCAATTGCCACCTCCTTACAAACACAAGGGTTCAATCATAATTTCCCATTTTCAAGATTTTCCAAAGATATTAGATAGCATGACTAAGCATTAACCTACCAGACTATTGTTCACAAATGATTATAATATTCTCAATACTGAGACAAGGGAAATTTCTAGGGTTACAATGGTACATGGCATTCGAATTCAATGGAGGGTATAATAAGGTTGGTTTAACTAACACCTTAAGATTGAACTAATAGTTTTATGTAAATAGCAATGCATATAATTTGAAATAATTAAAACATTTCGAAATCATAGGTTGCAAGATGATCAAAGGAGACTTGCCTTCTTGCAGGGTTTCTGGGTCTTCTTGCTGCTGTGAAGAAGGATCGTCGACAACGTTGGACTCTACGCGAGAAAAGGCGAAGCAACAAAGCAAATAAATACAAATAAAATTCAAATAAAATCCAAAAATTCAACAGAGGCCATAGTTGGGTAGATTATGATTTTAGATGAATTTAGAAATTTGCATGGCTGGATTTGGAGTTAAAATGAGAAAGTTATGCTCATTTGAAAATCTCAGATTGAATAAATCTAGAAATTCCCAAATTTCTGACAGGTGGGGCCCACTGGAATATTAGATTTTAATTTCTATTTTTATTCTGAGAGACTGACAGGTGGGGTCCACTGGTCAGTGAGTCCACAGAGAGCTGTCCCTGACATGTGGGACCCACTGGACAGTGAGCCCACGGCTCAGCCTCTGACACATGGGACCCACTGGACTCTGGGCCTACTTGTTAGTGACCAGCGCAGAGGGGTGGGGCCCAGTCGACAGTGGCCTGCGAGGACAGCTGCCACTGACGGGTGGGGTCCACTTGTCAGCGCGGTTTAATTGAGAAAAACTCAACCTCAGCGTGCGGAGCCGAGGGCTCGAACGCGCGCCGAGGGAGTCGGGGGAGGGAAGAGCGAGCGGTGATAGCCAAGTGAGCGGGGAGGCTTTGCCTACCCATATAGGGCAATCAAACCTTTTGAGTTACCTGTCGGAGGGGAGGCCGGGGAAGGTGGCCGGAGGCAGGGTCGTCGGCGGCGAGGGAGTGGCGAAGGGGTGCGGATGACGCGTGAAATGCAAACCCGGAGCGGAGACGAGTCCAATGAAGGGGTCGGCAGGGCTCGGGGACGGGCGGAGGTGGCCGACGACGAGGGGATGGCGGAGCTGGCTCGGGTCCTCCGGTGCGACGGCGCTCCGGCGGCGGGGAGGGGCGGCTGAGGTGTCGGGGAGGGTCACACGGGCGAGAGGGAGCTCGGGGAAGTGACGGCGGGCTCCGGGGATGACCGAGGCGGCGGCGAAGGCTCGCCGGAGTACTTACCGTGGGCGCACGGGGAACTCGCGGTGCGACGGCGCTCGGGGCTTAGGGAGAGAGGTGGAGTGTGTCTGGGTGTTGGGCGGAGGGAGGCGAACCGAGGGGGGGCTTTTATAGGGGCGCAGGGGGAGCAGGGGAGCGGCAATCGCTCGCCGGTGCTGGCGGCCGGAAAAAGGAAGGGAGGGGGAAGAAACGGGAAAGGGGAGGCAGAGAAGGAAGGGAGGCGCGGGCGTTGGGGATTTGCTTCCCGCCGGGCTCAGGAATTCCAAAACCGGGGAGAGGCAGGGAAGGCAAGGCCGGATCTGGCGCGGTCTCGGTCGGCCGGCGAGAAAGGAAAGAGGGGGAAAATAAAGGAAAGGGGCGGCTCCGCGGGGACGACGGATCCGACAGGCGGGCCCCGCGTGCAGTGAGAGAGAGGAGGGAGCGGGCGGGCGGCGCGGATGGCTGCCACGCGGCTCGGGGAAAAGATCGGGCGGTGGATTGAGGCCGGGCGCGAAGACGCGGTTCCTCCGAGCCGTCCACGCGTCGGGCGAGGAGGAGGGGAAGGCGGGGCCGCCGACTGACGGGCCGGGCCCACTAGACAGCGAGGGGAAGGGGAGGATGCGGCCAGGATCAGGCCGAGCGGCGACGTGGATGGATCTGGGCCATCCACGCGTCGGCTGGAGGGAGAGGGGATATATTATTTTTCAGAATTTGATTTAGATTTTTCAGAAAAGGCTAGAAAATTATTTAGGCCTCAGAAAAATATGAAAATACCTCCAAAAATTCCAGAAAAATTCACAGAAGCTCCTGGACATATTTTGGACTAAATAAAATTATTTCCAACTACTGTTGATATTTAATTTTCATATTTTGAATTACTTTTTAAATTCTAAAAATAGTTTTTAAATTCCAGAAAATCCAGAAAGCAAATAAAAGCCAAGTAAAATCCAATTACCTTAAAATAATTAATTTGAATTTAAATTTTTCAAAAAGCCAAATTTTGGGATGTGACATGTTGGCACGCCAGGTACGGGCTTAAAGTGGGTGTATAAGTTAAAGAAGGACACTCAAGACATGATAGTGAAGCATAAGGCAAGGCTAGTTGCAAAGGGATATGTTCAACGACAAGACATTGATTTCGATGAAGTCTTTGTCCCTGTTGCGAGGCTAGAGATAGTGCACCTGCTCGTTGCGATCATGGCACATGACAGATGGGAGGTTCACCATATGGATGTCAAATCAGCCTTCCTTAATAATGATTTAGAAGAAGAAGTTTATGTTGTGCAACCTCTATATAGGATCGTATGGCACAATTGCTCCGCTCAAAACACTCAGAAAATACCATCACTCCGCTCAAAACACTCAAGAATAACAAGCATCACTACCGACTAGAGTCATCAAGTATCGACTATCTAGTACCAATCACATATCACAAGTCTCCGACAACCAATCACAACACGTATGACAACCGATCACCGACCATCGAATACCGAGTCCTTCCGACTACCGAGTACCACGACCACCTGACCACCAAGCACCAACCAATCATCCTACTGGTCTAACACAAGCACTCAAAGTACTCAAGGATCACAAGAAGTGAAATACTCGTACCGACAATGAAGTCTACAAGTACTGACCGTGAAGCCTACAACAACCGATTGCAAAGCCTTCAACTACCGATCACGTGGTATACAATAACTGACCAAAAAACTGAAGACAGCAACCATAGACCATGAAGTCTACGAGTATGACAGCAGTCTACGAAGTCTATGACCATCGATCGCAAAGTCATCAACTATCGACTAGTAAAATCTACGAATATCGAGTACCGACTAGGAGCTATTGCTACGACTATAAAAAAGTACTATAGCTATGATTACCTTTAGTGATCATTCTGTCATGGCTAAAGTCGAATGTGGTCAAAGCCGAACGTAGCCAAAGTCTGTCATGGTTAGAATGTTGTAGTCGAGTTGCCGTGGTCGAAGCCCGACGTAGTCGAAATGCCATGGTCATTCAGACACGGTTCAAGTTGGCCATGGTCGAAGTTGGATGTGGATGTAAGCCGAGCTCTGCTATAGTACTCTTCCAAGTACCAGCTGAATCACTGTCCACCTCTGAGTACTATTCTTTCGACCGTACAGTTTTTACTAGATCACTGTAGCTTTGGCTGTACAAAAAAACTTGTAGCTTTGATCGGTCCATGCTTTGAATCTTTGATCACATCGCTCAAAGGTTGTCCGATCTTCAGGTGGTACACAAACACCGTTCAATGCATCTGTACCACTCGAAAGCTGTCTGATCATCTGGTGGCACTCAAACAACATCTGATCCTCCAACGCTACTCGCAAGCAGTCCGATGCTCTGGTTGCACACGAATGCCATCTGATGCTCTGATGTTACTCGGACTTATCCAAACCTCCGATGTTACTCGAACACCATCCGACACTCTAATGGCACTCGATCGTCGCCCGATCTCCTGATGTCACTTGGACCCATCCGACAGCACTCAGAGCAGACCAAAACCGCTCGGAGCAAAGCAAAACTACTCAGACCCATTTGAAAGCACTCGAACTCAAGCAAACCACTCAGGGCAACCAATACCACTCGGAGCTGATTAAAACCACTCGGAGCAGATTAAAACCACTCCGATGAGACAAAAACCACTCGAACTTGAAATCTTCGACTGTGATCGACCAAAACTTTCATAAACACAAAATCCAAAGTAATCCAAACATCAATTATTCATCATGACTTTATTTACAACCATCCACATGGTCTAACACTCCAGGATTTGAGAAGAAAGGAGAAGAACACAAGGCATTAAGACTGCACAAAGCCCTATATGGTCTATATCAAGTCCCAAGAGCTTGGAATTCGAATCTAGATAAGTCCTTGGTGGCACATGGTTTTGAAAGATGTTCATTAGAGTATGCGGTGTACAAGCGAAACCAAGAAAAAGAGAATTGTTGGTTAGATTTTATGTGGACGATTTGATCATCACTAGAGAGTATCGAAGAGGTCAATGGCTTCAAAAGCCAATTGAAGAAATTGTTTACCATGAGTGACCTCGAGTTACTCAGCTATTATATGGGTATTGAAATTCGTTAGAGCTCTAGGAAGATCACCCTCAGCCAGTCCACATATGCAACAAAGGTGTTGGACAAATGTGGTATGAAGGGTTGTAGTCCAACACAAATTTCGATGGAACCCCACCTGAAGTTGAGCAAGGACAGCACAAACTCTCATGTGGAAAAGACCCTGTACCGAAGTATAGTCAGCAGCTTGAAATACTTGCTACACATGTGCCTGGACTTAGCGGTCTTGTTTGGTATGGTGAGCAGGTACATGGAGAAGCCCACTACGGAGCTTATGGCCGCTATAAAGCACATATTGAGGTATGTGAGAGGAACTTTGATTTACGGGTATATCTATGAGAAGAAGAAAGAAGGTTTTGGGTTGATCAGTTACTCTGATAGTGACCTAGCCGGTGATACTGACACTAGAAGAGCACTTCGGGCATGGAATTTTTCCTTGGGTCGAGCCTGATCAGTTGGTATTCACAAAAGCAAAAGGTAGTCACTTTATCCTCGTGTGAAGTGGAGTACATTGCAGCTTGTGCAGTAGCATGTCAAGGGGTACAACTGGGATGGTTGTTGGCTGATATACTTAGGGGTCGAAACGGATCGGATACGGTCAAATAGTCTCAAATACGAATATGAATTCATGTTTTTAAAATGGATACGGATATGAATTCGAACATTCTCGAATACGAATACGAATCGAATGTCGTAACGAATACGAATTCGAATCGGATATATGCTTAATTCGATCGAATACGAATATCCTCCTACGAATGTCGTAATCGACCGGTTTTTCCAATTAGCGGTTTTAAATTCAAATTTTGACATTTCAAATTTCATCAAATGTCAAAATTTGAATTTAGCGGTTTTTCGATTAGCAGTTTTAAATTCAAATTTTAACATTTGAAATTTTGACTCTCATTTGGGTACATGGGAATGGAAAATCAATGGTATTTTTTAAAATAGTAGGCATCAGACAGTTTCCTTGTTGCAAATTCTAGACCGACAAATCTCATTAGAACAAAAATTTGGTCAGTCACCAATCAGGCAATCACTACATACACAAAGATGTTAATGACTTAATGTGACCTCAACATTTTCCTCCTTAAGTAGATACTGTTAGACAAAAAAATATACTGAATGTCAAGCTAAAATAAGGTGGGAATCAGATGCTGGCTCCTACAATCCTACTCTACTAGTAACAAAACCTGGTTGTTTAGGATAAGAGAGTTTGTCATTCAGGATGTTCATAGGGTTCCAACATAGTATAATATACAAAATTAACACAATCATAAAAGAAACTAATATTAACGTTAGTACATATTATATTATTATAACACAATCCTAAAAGAATCTTCCAATTTATAATTAAAGAAGTGTCTATATGGAGAATGTTGTGATCCAACTGAAAGAAAAGTTTACCCTGGTGCCTGAGACGATATCAACACCGTGTTGGCATGGTTCAGAGCTTGCACCATCGACAGCAGAGTTGTCATGCTCCTCGTACATGCTCGTCAGATAATTGTGCAACTCTATGACCCCCTGGTTAAAATTGTATGACGAGTTGTTCAACAATACAGTTAGAATATTGCTGGGATATCAGTAAACTGCAAATATGGATGGATGAGTTTACAAAAAAAGAGGATGGGTGGCAGTATGGAAGCATACCCTCCTACCTTATTGTCCATCTAAGCAACCTCATTCATCACTCCTTTGAACCATTCAAATGACAATGGCTCCCGAGTAACCCAGTAAAAATGTGCACGGCTTGTTCTGTATGCTCTCTTCCTGTTGCTACTGGATGTTGAGACACTGAAGCTGTTGGTGCTGTCCTCAAACCTACTAGTCTCCATTGCCAGGTCCTAATAGTTGCAGAAAATCATGCAAGCTTTAGACAGGCAGAAGCATCTTAGGAAAAGTACCATTAACTCTTCAACTAGCTTAATGTTGTTGAGTAGGTCCCTTAGAATGCTTATGAACGGTGTTGCCCCGATTCCAAGGCCAACAAGAAGTAGAACATCATAGTTTCTGAAATCTTGTGCAGGGGCACCATATGGACCATCTACGAGCAATCTTGGCAAGCTGTGGCACACATAAGGAAAAAGAATCAGTTTCATGTCTACCACGTATGTAAAGAAGTAGCCATGGAAAGGGATACTGATTGACCTTCTTGGTTCTGCCACACCTAACTCGCCGAACGAAGCTCTTCTGTTGACATGCAAGTTGATGGCAGCTTCTTTCTGTTTTAGTAGTATCATATTGACCAATCAAACATGTAAAGTTAATCCATTTGTATTAGTAACACATGTCAAGAAAGCTTGGCATTCAGAGACTACCAAAATTTCCTGTCGGTAACTGTTACAACCTTACCTTCAAGATTTTGACAGCATAAGCATTTGACCGCAAGGCCCAAAGCATCCTTTCACCGACATAGAGCACCAACGGGACAGAAATGTACATCCATGTCTGAAATCACCAAGATCCAAGCATAGGTCCTCCTCCCAAGCCAATCTACCCTACTCTATAATACACCAAAATTTTCTTTACTAAATCCACCCCCTCAACCACCCCCACAGTCATGCCTAATCTAAGTCCACCCAGATTTGTGTACCAAAGTAATCCAACTTCATACGAATGAATGGCCTGGATCTCTCCTCAAGTTTTTTTCTCTTACTCATTGAAGATCGTAAGGCCAAAATTATTTGGATCATGCACATCATTGAGATGCCCCCGACTCCGTGCGCCCCCCGGTGAATCCGTGCGGCTGCCTCCCCCACCTCATTCTTCCGCCTCCCTCGCACGGAGCCATCGCTCCTCCCCTTCCTCCTCCGACGCCGCGCCACCCTCGCCTCCTCCCCTTTCTCCTCCGGCGCTCCGCCGTCGCCTCCTCCCCTCCCTCCTCCGCCGCCGCGCCGCCGTCGCCTCCTCCCCTCCCTCCTCCGCCGCCGCGCCGCCGTCGCCTCCTCCTCCCCATCCCGCGTCGCTGCTGCCTCCTCCTCCGCCACTCCCTCCGCTTCCCCCGTCCTCCACCGCACCGACGCTCCACCTCTCCCCCGCGCCTTCGCTCCCCCCGTCGTCCCCTCCGCCGCCACTCCTCCCACCCCATTAAAACCCTAACCCAAACCTCCCCTCCCCTCGCTTCGCCACGCCACCATGGCTGCGGCGGCGGCGGCCGCCACCTCGCGCCTTCTTCGCCGTCACCGCAACCCCCCGCCCCTAGCCGCCGCCGCCTCCTCCGCGCCGCGATCTCCTCCTTCCGCGTGCTCCCCCAGCAGCCGCCTCCTCCTCCCCCACCCCACCCCGCGCCGCCGCTGCCTCCTCCTCCCCCAGCTTCTGCACTACCGCCGTCGGCGGGGACTACGAGCCGGCCTCTGCGGTCGGGATGACGCCCGTGAACATCTGGGGCGGCCAACCTCTCCAAGACCGGCGGATGGATCGCCGCCCTCTTCATCTTTGGGAACAAGATGGCCGAGCGCATGGCCTACTGACGACGATCCTGCGGACAGACGAGGAGGCCGGCGCCGCCGCGGCATCGACGGCGGAGGACACGGCGAGGGCATCAAGGTCTGCAGCTCGACGCCCTCACCGTCGTCCGCGGCGTTGGCCGCAGCTCAGTGCTCCCGCACAAATCCTACTGCTCGTGAGTTTTGCACCCCCTCCCCAATTTCTCATCGTCATTTAGACCCCTCTATGCATCGATCCACTGCCGTTGGTCCTTGCCGCCAAGATGAGCCGTGCAGCGTCTTCTCTACTTGGACACCGACGTCGGCGACCACATCTTCACTCAATAATATACATGCGTATCTATTGTAGAGACATACATGATTGTCATTTTTTGGCATAAGAACAAGATGTCACTGAAAGACCTCACAATCATATTCAGACATTCCGACAATGTCAACTTTGATTACTAAGAGTTGATGAGGAGGTAGTGTTCTTGTTTAAGTCTCAAACATATGATGAAATAGACTTTTGCTTAATACACTATATTCATGCTCATTGACTTTTCATTTCAGATAACTGCAACCTACCAGTGGAACACCATTGCCTCCAAATATGAATACTTCAAAACGCAGGTAAGCAGTTGTAGTTTTAGAAGGAAGTAACTCTGCCTGTTTGTGTTAATGTTCTTGTAGGCTTGGCAAATTAGTGTCTCCTGATATCAAACAGACGATAAAAGATGTGTTGTTTATGATAGCCTAAGCATTTCAGACTTGTTTTAGCTAGGACTACAAGCTTGCATACTTGATTGATTAGTCAGAATACATACTATGATACATGTAGCATTTTGTTTCTCAGATCTTTTCGTATTACTCACTGCAGTATGTAATGGGCAGGTTATTTCTCTTGAATTGCCATTCAAATTGGGAAGTACTATACTACTATTGGTTATTTGGTTGATCATACAGCTGAGCAGGTCGAGCTGTTCATTTAGCTCAAAACAGTGAAGAGCCGCATTGTATTCATGTATTGAGTTGACTCTCTAAATTCCCTTTGGTGACCAGTGATGTAAAGATGAAGATCACATAATCCTCACTGATTGGTTGTGTTCCAGGGCAATGGGAATTGTAACATGATCAATGCAGCCTTCTTGATTCGGTAATTAATCTATGGAACTCCAGAGTCTTCAATAGCTCCCTTTTGTAAATCTCAGTTTGGTATTACTTATTCAGCTGCTATACTTTCTTAGCATTGTTCTACTTGCTCTCATACTCCTAACTACAATCTATAGTTGAGCCTTTTAAAAATATTCTCAAAATTTGTTTGCATTGTGTTGTTTTTTTGGGTGTTGTTCTCAAAATATTCTCATATTATGAAATACAGTACCTAAACCATCTTTGATATGACAATGTTGCTATCGGAATATGTTGTTAGCTCTAATTCATTTGGTAGTCCATGATATTATGCTAAGGTCTCTATTTTCTTGGTTTGGTACTTATTCTGTCTATGTTTTTATTCTGTCATAAGTTAGCCCTCCTTGTGACATTTCTGGGTCTGCCACTAATCATAATGAATGTGGTTGTACACATGGATAGTTAAGGGTCCCTTTTAGTGCCAATTCGGATGGATTTGGTGGAACAGGGTAGCAAGAACAATTGGGATGCATTTAGTGGAACAGGGTGGCAAGAAATTGTGAGCCTTCATTGTTTTCAAAGAAGGTTCTTTCCCTGATGTTCTTGATTTTTAGATTCAATTATGGATGGAAATGAGTGGATATGGTGTAGATGGTGTCTAACATCATTTCCCCATTCACATTTATTGCATGAGAATGCAGTTGTTAGTTGGAGGCGCATTAATAAAACTGCAAATTGGATATGTGACTAATATGGACAAAATATTAGATGGCTGCAAAATAAGGTGAATATAATATTTATGTGGATATATAATTCGTTTAGAAGTAAATACAATTATAAAACAAAGATAAAACTAGATAGTTGTCTTCTCTTTTGTTATGTCAAGCTGTGAACTGTGATTGAGAAAGAGACCCGAAGATAGATATGAAGAAAGACAAAATGGAGAGGGTGGTGGGATCGTGCAGGGTGGAAATTTGACTTTGAAACTTGGAAGACAAGAGAAGTAGTGCATTGGAAGCATAAAGACTTTGGTTTTGATTTATATTTTGAAATGTTATACATTGCAAAAAATAAAATAGGTTGTTCATGGCAGCCATACCCACTACTGATCAACTTCACCAAAATTCATTTATGCAAAAAATGAAGATTCTGAATCCTCTCCTGTTTGCATGGCTGCAATTCCTCCTTAATCAACATGTACTCAAATGTGGGTATCCCAGATAAAAAGAAAATTATCTGTGTGTGCTCCCATTTCTCATTTTAATCAGTTGCTCATTCGTCCGCTCTGTTGGAAATAATCTTGTTTTAGAAGTCATTTACAAAGTTTGGAAGTGATCGAAGTTGAGACGGAGACGGAATTAGAAGACATACATGATTGTCATTTTTTGGCATAAGAACAAGATGTCACTGAAAGACCTCACAATCATATTCAGACATTCCGACAATGTCAACTTTGATTACTAAGAGTTGATGAGGAGGTAGTGTTCTTGTTTAAGTCTCAAACATATGATGAAATAGACTTTTGCTTCCCCCGAATCCCCGCGGTTCCGCCCCGGATCTACGGTTTTTTTTGTGCGAGGGTTCTGAATTCTGATCCGTGCGGTGTGCGCAGATCGGCTGCAGATGGGGGAAGTCGTCTCCACGATCCCAAGTGGGTTCCGGTTCTGATTCCCAGCTCCTTTGTACAGTTTTTTGGTTGGGCTGCAGATGATGTGGTGGATTTGATGTGGTGTTGTGTTTGCGTGTTTTGCTGCAGCGATTGGGTTCAACGTGGATATGGTGCAGTACAACAACATCAAGTTCCAAGTCTGGGATCTCGGTGAGTGGCACAGATCTCGTCGCTCTCCATTTAAATGTTTGCGTTTGAATGAACGAATTGCTTTAGACATATCCAGAGTCCAATCCTTGTATAATTCATAACCAGAACTAACATTGAGCAAGCCGCACAAGTTGAGAAGGATTCGCCATGCCAATGGTAGTTGACTTCACGTATGTGGAAAATGAAGTAAAATGACACGTTCTGTTGTGCGTTGGCAACACGGTCTCAGCCTTCTGAATATCACCATGCAGTTGTATCTTATGTTTAATCCAAGTAAAACGGGGCTTAGTTTGATAGATGCAATGCTCAAAGAAGTGGTATATATATGGTTCCGTTGAGTGATGTGGCTTAGTAGGATATTCTGTGAACTTAAAAGTAACTTAGGTTTTGTTGGTCCATTTATACATGTAGGAACCACAGAAATGCTACATATTGTTGTTTAATTTGCTTACATGATGCTCTTGCACTGATCTCCTGCCTATGGAATATGTTTGCCTTAATCTCCATCTGCATTGGAACTACTTCAGAGTTCAGATTTAGATGTGTCGTGGAATTTGATATAATCGAAATATGTCTTTGCACATACCTTAATTGATAAGAGTTTGTTCTGCCACCTTCTTTGGAAGTAAGGAGAAATATTAGTGAACTTACTTATGGTGTACAATTTATGGATTCTGCAATACTTGCCAAGAGAAGAAAGTAATAGATAGTACTTTTTAACAGCATTGAACAAGCCAGGCTGAATTTTATCTATTCTGAAGGCACTTCCTTTGGGCATTCCTTTAGAGACAAATGGATATAGTTATATTAAGAGCAGATACATCAAATTTGGATTGGCATAGTTTATCTCATATCTTTTGTGGCATGTGCTCTAAAGATTCAAGTTTTATTTTTTTATTCTTTATATTTTTATTTTGTAAGCAGTCTTAATTGGTTACTACCTTGATCTACAGAGGTTGGAAAAGGATATATCACACCATGGGATCTTGAAAGAACGGCCAATGTACATGATTTCATCTGGACAGATTCTGAGATATCTAAGATGATACATTGCTTTGATAGTGACAGAGATGGAAAGGTTTGTCTTTTTTCCTTGAATTAAAATATCAACATTTCTACCTTTAAAATGCATCGTTTAGAAGCCATTTTTGTCCTGTTGTATGAGTAGCGTTAGCACGGGCACACTACTAGTACCAACTAAAAATCTTACTGAAATCAATGACATATAGTTAGGAGCAAAAGCACTCAGGAAATGGTCATGTGTAATTTGTGTAAAAAATGGGCATGTCTCCTGATGAGAAGTAAGCTTCCATTCTATTGTTCTAACTGTGGTTGATTACTCGTCCTGCAGAACCAAACTTCAATAAATAACTTCAGGGTATTTAAGTAAACATGTACAGGGAAGAAATTTCAGTAAATAACCTGCAGAATCAAAACATGTCATCCACAGGCTATTTCAGCAAACATGACATCAAACTAGTTCTAACAACCTACAGAATCAAAACATGTCATCAAGATATATCAGTAAATAACTGCAACGGAGAGTAGTCATCCACCATCAAGCTTCTTCCTTTCCCTTCTCTCATTGAAAGGTCGACAGAAGCATTCAAAAGACAAAAGTAATTGCAGTACTAGGAGCAACAATATCACATAGATCAATTGCTCATGACACCAAATATCACATAGTCACATAGATCAATTGCTCATGACACGAAAAGAAGCAGGGCAGTAGATAAAAAGCAAACAAGTGAAAAGGAGCTCTAATTTCAAAGCTCACAAAATCAAACACATTTCAAAGCATCATGACAATCAGAATGAGCTCTAATTTTCTTCCACATCCATGTCATTGCCATCCCCTGTAGCGCTGCTATAGCCACCTGCAACATAATAAATTAATAACCAATAATTGAGCATGCAACATAATAAACTTTTATGATTCTATCTGTAATTCTATATACGTATATATGATATATTCATATATAACTTCATCTTGTTCGACTTTGTCATTTATTTCTGAAATATCTAAATCTTCACGAATTGATGCTACCTCACTTTGATCTGAAATAAATGGACAAAGATAAATTAGTACTGGTTCAGCCAAACATTCTTTGCATATTTTTATTTGTTTACCTTTTCTAGATGCTCTTATCCCATCCTTGGTGCAAATGAGGCCCTCAACAACTTCAGGGTCCAAACGACTAGGGTATTTGTCAATAACTCTTCCTCCAGTACTAAAGGCAGATTCGGATGCAACTGTTGAGGCAGGAATAGCCAAAACATCCCTTGCAAGACGAGCAAGGATAGGATACTTCACACCCTGGGTCTTCCACCACGACAAAATGTCAAAATGTTAGTATCCAAATTAAATACATGAAAGCAATGAGAATAAGCAAGATATCCAAGAAAAACACTATTATAACATCTAGATTCAAATTTATCCAAGTTGCTATATTTAAGAATAAAACACTTGTAACCAAATATCTTGAAATAAGAGACGCTAGACCTATGACCAAATCTAAGCTCAAAAGAAGTATTGCATATGGACGATCTCAATAAAACCCTATTGGACATATAGTAAGTAGTAGAAATTGCCTTAGCCCAAAATCTCCTAAGGGTGCTATGATCATTTAGCATGGTCCTAGCCATCTCCATAAAGGTTCTATTCTTTCTCTCTACAACCCTATTCTGCTAGAGGGCTCTAGGTGAGGAGTACTAGTGCTCAATCCTCTCTTATTGCAAAAAAAAATAGCAAAAGATGAGTTTTTAAATTATGTGCCATTGTCACTCCAAATAGCTCTCAAGGCTCCTAGGAAGTCAATTGTTAATCTAAAGGTCAACTCTCTAAAACAGCCAAAGGCCTCATCCTTATAAACCAGAAAATACATCCAAAAATACTTAGAGTAGTCATCTAAAATGACAAGCACATACTACTTTTCTCCTGCAAACTGGAATCTAGAAGGACCAACTGTGTCTAAGTGTAAGAGTTGTCTAGGTCCATCAGTCATCACTAAGGAAAGAGGAGGATGAGAAACCATCTTACCAAGTCTACAAGGTGTGCAAATTAAATCTCCACAGCTCTTAAGCCTAGCAATCCTCCAATAAGGTCCTTGCAACTGACTCTAGTCAAATAATCAAAACCTATATATCCAAGCCTATGATGCCACAATACTAGATCATGAGATCAAAAGCCATAAGACACATAGGGCCAGATCTGGAAGAGACACTGATATCAACACTAAAAATCCTCTCAAACCTAGAGATCCCAAAGACAAACTCACCTAAGGAATCTAAAACTCTACATTCTCCACTCTTGAATTTCACTTTTAGACCCTCATCAAGAAGTTGGGAAACAGATTGCAAATTATACCTCAGCTTACTTACCAAAACGATGTCTTTGAGCATGAATTATGGTTGACACGCACTATGCCCTTTGATATCACAATCCCAGTAGAACCATCCCCCCAACATGATCACCTCGTTGCCAGATGCATGAGTGAGGAAGGAGAACTATCAAGAATCTCTTGTCATGTGTCGACAACACTCAGAGTCAATAAGCCACACATCCTCCTTTCTTGCTTGTCAGACCTACATGGCATAAGCAGGAAACATCTGTGTCTTAGTATTGGGGTTAGTAATGAAAGACTTAGGAATCTAGTACTGAACCACACAATGTCTAGGAATAGTAGTAGAAGTAGAAATAAAATATTTAGCAAGATAAGCATGAGAATGCACACAAGAACCACCCACACCGCTTCGAATCGGCTTAACAAAAGGCCGATACTCCCCCTATCTAGATGCTTCTCGTGGTCTACCCTCATGATATTATAACCCAAAGTGATACCTAGAGCCACTAAAGGAGTCAAAGAAGTCATCTATAAACTTAGGCCTATGTCTTGAAGGAAAGACATGCTACCTGGCTCTAGAGACACTCACAGGTGAAGGAACTCCTCTAATAGACCTTAAAGCATGCATCATCTCTTTTCTCTCAACCTTGATTCTACGGAAGTAGAACTCAATAATGTAGCCATCTTTCTTGCAAAAGGTGAAATGGTACTTGACCTTCTGAGGGGTTTGATCTGCTAAAATAGAAGCACCTGACTTGGTAGAAGGGGTTTGGGCAGAGCCTGCTAACCTAAATATAGTGTTGGATGGCTCAGGGGTTTTACCTCAAACATGCACTCTCAACTACTCTGACAATCTTAGGTAGGTGCTTCTTAGAATACTCTAGGGAATCAAATCCTAGGCCTTTCTTCTTCACTCACCTTAGATTGATCCAGGATCATGTTGAGGTTCTTCCAACTAGAAAATCTCTCAAGGGTCTTTTAAGTTTGTCATTCTCTTGGGCTAGGTTCTCATATATGGCACACTCATTGGTTTTGGTTGCCCTAGCATATATCTCTTGAGCTACCTCTAGTTTAAAGCCTCACAAGACACACAAGGGGAATTTCTAACTCTATCCAACTATTCCTTATATCTGACTCTAAAAGTCTCATGTATCTCATCTAAATTAGTCCCAATTTCAATACAAAATGCATAAGAAATAGAATCAAGTACTTTTTTAGATGCAGTCATGGACAAGGATTTTTTAATTTTATAGTTCTCTTCAAATCGTGTTAAAGAGCATCAAGTTCAATTGTAAGCCTACGCCAATTTTCAAAGGATTCAGTCCTAGAATGAATAGTCATTTCTTAAGTTTGCTATCCTCACAATGAGATCAAGTATGATCAGGATTCAATTTGAGAAATTCTTTAGCAGCACTATCTAGTTTTAGTTCAAGCAAAGCACAGTTTGAGCATAATAAAGGAATAACATCTAAAAAAACCACATCTAAGGCAATATCGTTTAAGCAATCATGATTGTTACTAGATGTGAGAGATTCTAGTCTATCTAGACCATCTTTAAGCTGACTAGCAACAGAAGAATGAGTAATTTTTAGATTATCCAATTGATCAAGCAAGCAAGAGCAAGATTCACATTTACCATCAGGATTCATGGATTTGATCCCCAACATTTTCTATGTTCAAGTTGTCAATTATAATATCTTGATCCTTGATCATTTTTGCTTGTTTCTCTAGTTTTTTATCAGCAGCAACAAGAGCATGTCTCATCTCTTTAGACTAGGGGTATACTTTGTCGGGATCACTGTAGAGCTCATCGTCGTTGGAGTTGATGTCAATACTGCCCTTGGCCATGAAGCACATGCCGATGAAGTCTTGGGTCTTATTTTTGCAGCAGGAGTCATCCTCGTCATCCTCCGTACCTAAGCACATTGCTCATGTTGACGTTCTCAAGAGTGGCAAGGATCTAGTTGATGAAATTTTGGTAGTTGGGTTTCTTGGACTTCATATCTCGAGCTTGAGGATGCCTCCGGAAGTTCTTCTACTCCTTGCCCTTTAGCTTGGGGCACTTGGCCCGAGTGTGGTTTAGCTCACCACAGTCAAAGCAAGTGACCGGGCCATTCTTTCTCTTGTTCCTCACCTTGTTGTATGCTCTTGTGAATTTTGTGGATAGGAGGACTAAGTCATCCTCATTAAGCCTCTCTATTTGTTCATCACTCGAAGAGTGTAAGGCAGACAATTAAAATCTAGAAGAGCCAAAATTCAACTAAAATCTAGAAGAGCCAAAATTCAAGGAAACTAAAGAGCTACTGTGAGAATGGCAAACCACAAGAGCTATCGACTCTATCTTGGGGAGATGCGAGATGAAGTCAATCTCATGTGTCTTCAATCTCGAGTAGAGTTTATCCATAATAAGTTCACTCCTGATAATGTTGTTATTGATGGAAGTAATTTTTATTCCCCAAACCTTCACATCAAGTGCACCCAACATTTGGCGTGCATTCTTAAAATTAGAAAAAGTCAAACAAATTGTACGAAGATCATGAAGAATCTTAGTGAACATTCCCCATAACTCATCCAAGGATTCACTAGGCCTTTGCTTGATCTTTGAGTATTCTTACTTTAATTGGTTATATCTTACTTCCTTGATAGTGGTAAACCCTCATGGCAGTCAGCGAGGGTTTTCCAGATCTCATAAGCAGACCTCAAGTGAGCAACTCGCTCAAACTTAGATCGACTATACACTTAAATCAAAAAAATTACAAGTCTTACAGTTTGCCTCTACATCATACATAACCTGATCATTGGCTGGTACAACATAAGGATTCTTAACCTTAATCCAATTGTGTGCTCTTGAGCCTCAATGTAGGACTACATGCGAGCTTTCCAATAAGAGAAATCAAATCTATCGAAAATGGGTGGTTCGGTTGAATACTTGTCTAATGTCATAGATCCTAAAATCAATTAAGATCTATAAAAAAGCTAATTGATTTCTGATACCACTTGTGGGACCGATATGGCAATAAGGGGTGAATGGTACCTTTGAATTTCTCCAAGTATTCATCGATCTTTACTCCAATAGTTATGAGAAGTTATGAAGATCAGAGACCAATCACCACACAAAAAATCGAAGCAAAAACTAAGCAAAACAACCCTTGACATGCCCAGCTAGTTAGATCAGATGAACAATACCTTGGTCAGACTAGTGAATAGTAGTTGGCCAGATTGCTACAGTAAGATCAGCATGTGAATAGTAAAAATAACACTATTTTAAAACAAAAAATCCATTAAACTTTTGATCCATAGATCCAATGACTTAAAAGTTGACATGCACTTTTTCTAGGATGCCATGAACCTATTCTGACCAAAGTTCGAGAGAATCATTGTCAAAATTGTGATCTTTTTTCATTTGAAGAAAAGTTACACCAAAACCACACAAAAGCAAAAAAATGGAGAATATGACTTGCTTTTGGGATCATGGCCAAGAGAGCTCTAGATGTATTCCCACATGTCACAAAAAGTGAGAACACTAAAGGAATCGAGGCAAAAACAATTGGATCAAGAAATCACCTAAGAAGGCCAAATCCAACAAAATAGGGCCAACTTCAAGAACTTGCTAAACCTAATGTCTAGATAGTTAGGGATTAATTTTCACAAGACATCTCCATCACTAACTTATGCTTGGCATCCAAGAAGATTAGGCAGGGGAGACTAAAAATTAAAACCAACCAAATCAAGAGCAAATCAACCAAAACAAGAGCGATCCATGGAAGATGAACAAAGTTGATATATTGCTACTTGAGGATGAAGGTTTGGTAGCCACTTCAACTAGAGGATAAGAGAGCACACAACAACACACACTTCTCAAACCCTAACCCTAGAACACTTGGTTTCAATGAGCAAAGGTTAGATGGTTAACTATCAAGTCGTTATCCCAACTCATTAAATAGATAAGGTAAATAGCCCCATCAAAACTCTAATGGATACTATCTACTTAGTACAAATGGGGAACCCGTTAATTCCACACAACGTGGATTTTACTCATACACTACACTTATACACGCTTTTCAAAGTACATAAACATGAATCCGCTAAGTCCTTAGCCATGATCCAACTTGATCTTCTCTCCCAAATGCTGCTTAAGCGCCGTGGTTTTGATCTAAGATAGTTTCTGATATTTTGATCAACTTGCTAAAATACCCTTTCTTGATCCTCTCTTTATCTTCCATTGTAAGTAATCACTATGCTTCCTATATATAGTTGCACCACTGGTTTGCCACATGTCGGTAAGTCTCTACCGTTCTAGTTCCACTGGACCATGCCTTACTTGGACCGACCAAGCCATATAGTGCAACCCATCGCTAGAACTTTCCTTCAATATTTTTCACCTTTCCTCGTGTCATGCTTGAGCCCAGCCATCTTACTTGATATTCTTGATCGTTCTAAGCCTCGGCTTCTCTATGTGCATAGCCCTGATTTCCACCATTGACCATAGTTGAGTTCAAGTGACTCTACATATTCAAAGACATGAAAATCATTTTTGGGCACAAATTCTTCACAACTTAACCCACATTAGCTATAATACGCATTATGCAACACACATGATTTGACATAGATCAAAGAAACTCATCACAAGCCTCAATTTTCCAAAATTCCAAAATCATCCAAACTAGAACACCTCGGCCGATTAGACCACCTGCCATAGCCGGTCTGACCTCTAGTGGCAACCGACCAAACTACCAGGGGAGGCCAGTCTGACCACTAGTATTGGTCGATCAGGTTGCCACCTTTGGCCAGTCAGACTGCTAGGTCTACAGGTCACCGAGAAAATCCAATAATTTTGCAAATTCAAACTTTCACTTTTTTCAAATGGCAATGGTTCATCACAACATAATCTTGGATCTTCTCACAGGGTTCTTCACAACATGACAATTACAAACAAAGCAATGGTACTAGTAAATTATAGTAATAGTGGGCATAACATTAATACATATAAACAACTACAATAACCACCTCAAAAATAACAGTGCAACATGCCGAAGATGGACTATCCACAAACAAATGACTGCATGGGAAGAAATATGTAAACACACACACACACACAGAAGGACTTAACAAATATGAAATAAATGAAACACTAGCACACCATTGCGAACTCAACATGCACACATAATCAGTTACATGGATTGGACAATACACACACATACATCAAATGGTAGGTCGACAGTATGGACACATTTGTCACGGTAACATGACAAGAGCGCGTAGACGATCAAAGGCTGCTCGCTGCACCGTGTGCCTAGTAGATCAACCACATCTGGCAGAGCTAACCGACATGCCCCTCAGGTGTTCACAGTGTCACAAACACGTCCCTATATTTTCTCTTTGTGAGCAATGCATACGCGTAGAATTGCTCGTCTGTGCCCTCGAGGTAACTATTAGCGATGACCAAATCAAGCAATATCATACCTCCTTCTGCACCGCTTCCTACTAGGCAATGACATAGGCAGCACGACTGGTTATTGATCTATCATATATGTCGCATATGCGCTCTATGCATTCGTCGACCATGCTTCTATGGGACTTCTTTAACTCAGTGCCGTAGGTGGTGGTGACCTGCTTGCCCGCCCGCTTTTGTGACAAGCTTGCCGAATTGAACTGTTGAGCGCCTAAGTCATCATCAGAGCTAGAGTCCACGTTGAGCCTGCTCGCTCTAGGAACCGCTGCATGCTATTTTGTGCAAAGTGCATCACGGAATATCACCTCCATGAAGTCCTCGTACAACAACAATGAATTTATGAACTTGATGCAACCCTTCATTGTCTACAATGCAAAAGGCACTCCATTAGCTCAACCCAAGGTGAAAGATAAAACCAACACAAACTAACAATTTGAACGGTTCCATACCAAGTTTTGCTACTCCCACCAGTTGTTGTCGACATTGATCGACCCAGTACGGGGTCAATTCCCAACCTAGATGCATTTAGTTTTAGTGCTTTCCTCTTAGTGTAAACGTGTTTCAGTGCGTCCAAGTGGTTCTTGAACTGTTTCTTCGTGTACTCTCTAAATGTGCGCTCTTTGAATTTCCTAATTAGATTGCTCTAACCGTGCCTATTCAAACAGCTCATAGGATGGTTGTTGGCCTCTAGTTCCTCGTGACAAATTTCAAGCATGGCGATGTGGGTGGCATCATCCCAAACGATAGTGGGAGGACATGACTTGTCCATTTGTTCGCAATTAGGAATACCAAAGAGCAAAGACCGGTAGCCATGAGACCACAACTAAGGAACCACATGAGTAGCACTGTGACAATGTACCAAGTAAGAATGGAAAAGAAAGACTACACACAATAAAAGCACGCGATTACCTTGGGCGGTGCAAGGAGTACGTCGTCGACGGGAGTGGAGGCGACCAGCAACTCTAGCTATATGGCATTGGGAGTGAGGGCACCGATGAGAGCATCGTCCTCGGTAAGGCCCCCTTGCAAGGTCGGTTGCACAATAGGGTTGTAACAGCCCAGGTTTTTATTAAAATAATAATAATAATTAAAAATATTAAAAATTTAAATTAAATAAGTATTTTTGTTGCCTAAATTTTATTTCTAGTTTTGCCCTGGATTTCTGTCTTTGAAAAAGCTGGATTTAAAAATTATTTTAAGTAAAACCTAAAAATAATTATTAAATAAAATGATATTTTGATTTTCTATAAAAATCCTAATTCAAATTAATTATTTGGATTTTATTTGGTTTTCTGAGTTTTCTGGAGTTCAAAAATGTATTTTTGAAATTAAAAAGTATTTTAAGTATGAAAATTAAATACCAACATTAGTTGAAAATATTTTTATTAAGTCCAAATGTCCCCAGAAACTTCTGTGAATTTTTTTGGAATTTCTGGAGTTTATTTCATATTTTTCTGAGCTATATCTAATTTTCTAGGCTTTTCTGAAAATCGGAAATTAAAAATTAAAATCAAAATTCCCTCCTCTCTCCTCCGGCCGACGCGTGGATGGCCCAGATCCATCCACATCGCCGACCGGATCCCGCCTCCCCCTCCTCTTGGGCCGACACGTGGCCGGCCCGATCCGCGCCACGCCGCCCCCTCGGCCCATCTGGCCCGTCCGCCTGCCTCCTTTCTCGGCCATCGGATCTTCATCGCCGCCACCCGCGCCTCCCTATCCCTCTCTCTCTCTGCGCGTGGGGCCCGCCTGACAAGCGCGTCTTCCCCGCGCGGCCCCTTCTTCCTCCTCTCACGCCGCCGCCCGTAACGGCCACCGCCACACTTCTTGGCCATCACCCCCATTCCCCCAGCCCAACCACCGCTCTCCCCACTTCTCCACCCCCTCTACCGCACGCCCCGCGCCCCATGCGCCCACCTTCTCCCCCAATCCCGCGCCGGCCTCTCGCAACCGCCGCCACGATCCCGCCCTCTCCGGCGAGGAATTCCCCCGGCCTCCCCCATCCCCAACCCCTATAAAAGCCGCCCCGAGTGCTGCCTCTCCTCGCTCCACCTCCCCCTCCACTCCCCTCTCCCTCCCGGCTGCTCCACCGCTGTCGCGCCGAAGCCCGAGCGCCTCCGCCGCTCTTTGCTCGCCGTCGGCCATCTCCCGTGCCCGCCGAGCTTCGCGACAAGGTGAGCCCGCCTCCCCTCGGCCTCCTCTCTCCATTCCCACCCTCGCCGCCGGCCGCCATCCACCGGAGCTGCGCCGCCGCTGCCAGGCCCGAGCCCTCCCCGTAGGCGCTCGCCACGTCAGCGCCGAGGGCGAGGTGGCAACCGACGTGGCCGCCACGTGGGTGCCACGCAGGCGCCCCGCTGCCACACCCCCGTGCCACCTCGGCCAAATCCACTCGCCCGTGGACTCGGTCTATGGACCGAGCCCACCGATCAGTCAGACCCTCCCCTGGATGACGTCATGCTGGCGCAGTTAATCTGAATTTTCAGTTGAAAAACAATTCGGCCGAAAAGAAATTTCCTCGATGACTTCATAATTCCAGATTTTTTCTTTAGAAAAATAATTCCAGAAAATCAATCCTTTTCTTTTTCTCTGAATTTAAACTTCCGAGAGCCCGTTCTCCTTCGTCCTAACTCCAATTGAGCCCATTAAAGTTTTTAAATTGATAAAAAATTCCCCTCTATCCATTCCTGACCTCAATTGGAATTTTGAAGTTAATTTGAATTTATTTTGAATTTATTTGGTTTTAGTGGGTTATTTTCACGTGTAGACTTCAACGATTCGGGAGAATTCAAAGACGAAGACTTGCACCAGTTTGAAGAGCAAGGTAAGTCACACTCCTTGATCATGTTGATCCAGATTTCAAAACAAAATTATGTTGTTTTAAATTATTCGGCATGCATATTTTTATTCAACGTATTTTAATTCAGTTTTAAATATAGTTAATGGCTACTTGTTAATTCCTCCATTGATATTGAATTCGTTATACCTTGTCACCCTAGATCAAACCCTAGCTAGTACAATAGTATTGGCTAGAGATATTTTATATTAAATGCTTAGACCTGCTTAGTCATAATATTTGTTTTGGGATACCTTTTCACATAAAATGATAAGGGTTTCAAACGTACTCCTGACTTTGGTGAGTCAATGATGTTTATGAAATATTTTGAAAACAAAATATAAAAACTGGTTTTGACTTAGGCAATTGGTTAGTTGGTGGGTGCAAACATGCTCTATAGGTTGTAGCCACAGGGTTGATTGTCGTGCACATGGGTATGTGGTTGGGCCTATGTCAAATTAAGGACCGGTCTGTGAGCTACTGTTGCAAAGCCCTATCGTACTACCACATGGCTAGTATGAGACAGCCCTGGCTGAATAATTTGTATAGTCCCAACCTGAGTCAAGTCGTAGGTTGAAAGTGAGCATGGTCGGTGCCATGAGAAGTCTCACCTAGGCTCAAGAGGGGGTCCCGGTCTGGTGGATTCCTTACTGGGGTGAAACCTTAGAGTTGGCTTGGCCAGGTTGAAGGCTTTGCATTGTAAAGGCTTTGTCACGACTCCTCGCCGCACACCTAAGGAAGTGTGTAATCGCGTGGCAATATGGGATGATCGTGTCTTGTGGGTAAAGCTGTACAACCTCTGCAGAGTGTATAATCTATCCTGGATAGCCGTGCCCACGGTCATGGGCATGCTAAGTAAAAGTTTTTCATGGATTAGACTTTGTTTTTCAAAAATGATTTTCAAAAACCTTATGGATGGATGGAATCCATGTAAGGATGAAAACCTTGTGGGTGGATGGAACCCATGAGAGAGATTGGAAACTTGTGGATGGATGGAATCCACGAGTGTTTGGAAACGTGTGGATGGATGGAATCCATACGTGATCTTTTAAAAAAATGGTCCGGGTGGGATGCCCGTGGATAGATTGGTGTTTGGTGGGAGCCTGCACTGACGGTATTATTTTCAACTACAGTTACTGTTTTTATTTACTATATTAAATTATGCAATTTCAATCTATTTATTATATTTCTTCAAATGCTGTTTTATACAAATTAACCCTATAAGCCTTCCATTGAAGCTTTTATCATTATGTTGCATTTCTCCGTGTGATTTGCAGAGTACAAGTTTGTACTCACCTTGTAATCTCCATACAGAGGAAGATGTCGTCGACTACGGTGAAGACCTGGACGAGTAGGCCGCATCTTACTATCGTTTGCCTGTGAGCAGGCTTGGGCTTCGCTTCTTTTCAGTTTGCTTTCGCAGTTATTTGCTTTATTTATCTTTGCCAATGGGCATTGATGTAAGACTTGGCCATAAGGCCATACTCTTTATTTAATATAATTGGTCATTTGTGCTTGGTATTTATCTTTGTTGTACTGTGTGCACTAGCTGATCCTGGACTAGTGCGATTTACACAGAGGATCCAGGAGTCGTTACTTCAGGTTCCGACAAGGGTGCACCACACCGGGGCTTGGGACATCTCATGATGATGGCACGTTGGATGCTGACTCCGATGCGGGGACAGATGTGGCATTCGAGGAGGAGGCAGAGATCGAGGATGCATCGTGCAACTAGGGTGGCTCGGAAGCCGATGCCGATTCCGAGGCGGACGCTAGCGCGGTGAGGGAGGATGCCAGGTGTAGATCTGGTTGGAGGCGATGGGTCATGGAGGGGGCTAGGGTGGCACTATAGG
This sequence comes from Dendrocalamus latiflorus, assembly GCA_017311315.1. Taxonomy (NCBI): domain Eukaryota; kingdom Viridiplantae; phylum Streptophyta; class Magnoliopsida; order Poales; family Poaceae; genus Dendrocalamus; species Dendrocalamus latiflorus. The sequence goes on along the minus strand of CM029670.1, from coordinate 16,590,210 downwards.
TGATGGCAGGGATGAGGCGGGGCAAGGACCAGTAGAGTAGGGGGCGGCTAGGCCGGGGGCCGGATGAAGGCAGTGGCCAGTTTGTGGCGGCGGCATGCAGGGGTTGGCACCCAAGGAACCCTAGCGGGGATGCGGAGAGGGGAATGCGTGATGGCGATTGGGGAATGGGGGTGGAGGTAACAAGCAGCTTGTATAAGCCGCTATTGAAGCCGTGCCGTTGATCTGGGTTTCAGGCTGAAGCCAGAAGCCGGTCTCAAAATCCGGATCGAACGGGCCTTAAAATTTAACAATGTGTAGTGGAGCCCACGGTCCAGGTAGCAAGCAGCCGCTACAAAGCCCTCCTAAACCCCTCGGAACATCCAAACTATGGGGCGGGGGAGAAGGAAGGAGAGGGCAACTCCCAAATGTCTCGCCTCCTCCTGCGCCGCTTCCTCTGCTCCGCCTCCGCCTCCTCCTCCAACCCCCCCGCCGCCGCCTCAGATTCCATCGGCGAGCTCGCTTCCCTCCTCGTCGCCGGCCGTTTCCTCGCCTCTGTCGGCCTCGCGAAATCCCTCCTCCTCTCCTCCCGGCCCCCCGCCGCCTCCGTCCCCGACCTCTACCACGCCCTCGCGGCCTACACCGCCGCCGCATCCCCAGGCGACTCGCAGCCCACCTCCTTCCTCTGTGACGCGGCCTCCGCGCTCGTCGTAGCCTCCGCGCGGCTCCGCCTCCCCGACGGCGCGCTCCAGCTGCTATCCCTCCTCGCCGACGCCCGCGCGCCGCTACCGTCCTTCTCCTCCTGCAACCTCCTCCTCGAGTCCCTCCTCTCCCTCGGCCGCCACGCGGACGCGCGCTGCGCATTCGAGCTCCTCGCCGCCGCCGGGGCGCGCCTCGACACCTTCGCGTGGAACAAGGCCATCCAGGCGTGCGTCGTGGCGGGCGACCTCGACGAGGCTGTCTCCATGCTCCGGCGGATGGGCTGCGACGGCGACGGAACGCCACCCCCCAACGCGTTCTCGTACAATGTGGTCATCGCGGGGCTGTGGAGGGCAGGGAGAGGTGGCGATGCCGTTAAGATGTTTGATGAAATGTCAGAGAGGGCCGTGCTGCCAAATCACATCACATACAATACGATGATTGATGGGCATATCAAGGGTGGGGACCTGGAGGCTGGTTTCAGACTGCGGGATCAGATGTTGCGTAATGGCCTGAAGCCGAATGTGATCACGTACAATGTGCTCCTGTCAGGACTGTGCCGTGCTGGCAGGATGGGAGAGACGCCAACCTTGTTGAATGAAATGGTGTCACGAAAGATGGTGCCGGATGGTTTCACATATAGCATTTTGTTCGATGGTCTTTCCAGAGTTGGTGACTCACAGACCATGCTTTCCTTGTTTGAGGAGTCTGTGAAGAAGGGTGTCAAGATTGGGGCTTACACTTGTAGTATCTTGCTGAATGGTCTATGCAAGGATGGCAAGGTTTCAAAGGCTGAACAGGTGTTGCAGAAGTTGGTAAATGCAGGACTAGTACCGACAAGGGTGATCTACAACACTCTAATCAGTGGGTATTGTCAGATTGGAGAGCTTGAAGGGGCCTTCTCAATCTTTCAGCGGATGAAGTCACGCCTCATTAGGCCAGATCATATCACTTATAATGCACTAATAAATGGTTTGTGTAAGGTGGAAAGGGTAACCGAAGCGCAGGATTTGGTCACGGAGATGGAGAAGAATGGAGTGAATCCCAGTGCAGAAACTTTCAATACACTGATTGATGCTTATGGAAGGGCTGGACAGCTTGAAAAATGTTTCATTCTACTTTCTGATATGCAAGAGAAGGGGCTGGAGCCAAATGTTATCTCCTATGGTTCACTTGTCAATGCTTTTTGCAAGAATGGAAAAATCCCGGAAGCAGTAGCTATCTTGGATGATATGTTCCATAAAGATGTTTTACCAAATGCACCTGTGTACAACGCTATCATAGACACATATATAGAGTGTGGTGCCACTGAGCAGGCTTTCATTCTAGCTGAGAAGATGAAGAGTAGTGGGGTCTCTCCAAGTATAGTTACCTACAATTTGCTTATAAAAGGCCTTTGCAAGCAATCACGGATATCTGAAGCAATGGAATTAATTTACAGCTTAAGAAATCATGGGTTGACACCTGATGTTATCAGCTATAATACTCTAATATCAGCATGCTGCTACAGGAGCAATACTGATAGAGCTTTGGAGCTTCAACAAGAAATGTACAAGTGTGGCATCAAACCTACACTGAGAACATATCATATGCTCCTTAGTGCATTAGGTGGTGCAGGGAGAGTACATGAGATGGAAAATCTGTATCAAGAAATGTTGGACAAGGATGTTGTTCCTAGCAGTGCCATATATGATATCATGGTCGAGACCTATGCGAAATGTGGGGATAAATCTAAGGTTGAAGCTCTGAGGAAGGAGATGTCAGAGAAAGGAATAGCCATTGACGACACAGACAGGACTAACTGTGAACTGGATAGGAGTATAGTAAGTCCAATTTGAAAATTTTGATATTGTTGCTCATAAGGACCAACAGTCGAAAGGATTGCTTTTCCTTACTTAGTGAACCATTTCAGTGAGTAGCCATTAATGACACGGCAAGGACTAACTGTGAGCTGGATAAGAGTATAGCAAGTCCAATTTGAAAATTTTGACATTATTACTCATAAGACCCCAATGGTGGAGAGGACTGCTTTTCCTTACCTAGTGAACCATTGCAGAACATTATTACCAAAGACCATCTTCTTCTTTTTTTGTTCCACAATGGAGCTACAAGAACATAAATGCTGTTGATTAAATCATCCCAGCATCATGAAAGCTTATGAGATGCATAATTGAAATTAAGCAGCAATAAACAGACATGTGGACAGGAAACCGTAAGTTATATTCTACAAAAATTATTTCTCTTTTGATGGATTGCTGTGCTTCTTAATTTGTGGTTAGTATTTCTAATAGTCAGCTAAAACAAATACATATTGTATGTTGCAGAGTTTGGAAATAGTTGTGAACGTGAGAGGATTGTCGTGGCATTTGGTTGTGCTGTCAATATCAAGGTTGCCTAGGCGATGCCAAATCGTCGTGGTGGCTGGAGGGGGACGTCTAGGTTGTTCGCCCAGCCTGTTCCCGCTGCCGACGCCGATCTTCGGCCTGCTCCTGCCGCCGGCACCAATCTTTGGCCTGCTCCCACCGTCGGCGCTGATCTCTAGCCTTCTTCCGCCGCCGACTTCCCTTTCCCGCCGGCGCCCCCTACTCAGGAGGCCGGAGATGTAGCAGGGAGGCTGGATCGCAGCAGAGGGAGATCGGAGACACAACAAGGAGGCCAGATCGCAGCAGAGGGAGGCCGGAGAGGGAGCTTGAGGCAGGAGGCGGTGCCAGAGGAGGCCGGGTTCGGGAGCCAGAAGGCAGAGAGGGAGAGAGAATGGAGATAAGGGAGAGCGCAGCCAGCGATAGCTTGGCTGTTCGGCCGAGCAGAGCAAGAAATAGAGAGAGAGGAGGAAGTAAGAGAGAGGGGGGGAGTAAGAGAGAGAGAGAGAGAGAGAGAGAGAGAAGAGAGAGATAACGAAGATAGAAGAAATGAGTGGCTTCAGCTGAGAGCAATGAGTTGGTTTGGATCCCTGGGTCAAGAGCCATATGTGTACATGTGCCTTTGCAATTAACCCCCTACAGTATATACAAATAGCAGAAGTAGGTCATGTTAATGCTATTTTGTTATTATGAACCTTGTTATTTGAATAATTTGTGCTATTATGTTGGATGGTTATTTAATTTTAGGTTATATAAGATATTATTTGTATTTATTACTATCGACTAATTGTCGTCATGGTGGACGCCTAGTCGACTGGGCATCTAGGCGCCCTGGTCTCGCCGCGACTTGCTGGAACGCTGTGACAACCATGGTCAATATAATAATTGTGTGCATGAAGGTAATGTATGATCTTAAAATGCGTTTTAGTTTTACTCTTTTTCTTAGTCTAGCATTAAATGCGGACGTGAAGTGGAACTGATTATTGGAATACATGATGGGTTTTTTCTATGTTATGGCAGCTATTCTGCTTTTTGTCTGCTGAAGTAATAAGCATTTTTTTTCTCTTGGTGGTGCTTTAGAATCTGTCCTGATCATTTTGAAATATAGAGGTTGCCTTAATGCATGAGCTACTAAAATTGTCCATGCCATTCTTATAGTTTCGGTAGAGAATTTATGATACTTCATTTTGTACTGATGTATTAGTCAGCACCATCTTTTGTATGTAATTATATTTCCATTGAAATTTATGTTTGTCTCATTGATGAAATGTAAGAGCATTAGATAGATTAATTACTAGTAGATATTGTGTTTAGTCTGAGTATAGCCATGATTGTGGGTGTGCTGTGAAATCAAACAGAGTGCAACAAGAACATAATTTATTTTTAATATCCCCACTATTGTTGTTATGAGACTTCCAATTGGGTTTTAATTTATTGGTGATAGAAACACTGTGCAGCTATCAGATATTTAGCCAACAGTTCAAACGTGGAAGGTAATAGAACTGTTGCTATTTTCTGGGTGCTGATTTCCTTTTTGTTGTGCTAAACAAGTAGCACTATTTTCCATTTTATAACTTTGTCATGGGTATTGCACTTATCTATTAGAATATTTAGATATCTTACCTTATTTGCGCCTTCCATGTATGGGCCTTCCATGTATATGCTTTCCTTGTATGCGCCTCCCATGTATATGCTTTCCTTTGCGATCAAATTTCTTTTGCGATCTCTGAGCCTTCCTCCGCTGCTCCTCTCTCCTGGCCGAAGTGCAGGCCGCTGCCACCTCGGAGAATCCGCTCGGATCCGGCACCCAGGCAGCTGACCCGCCGCCGTGTCCACCTCCGGCCGCCATCGTCTCCCCTCCTCAGGCCGCCGGGCGTCGACCTCCCCTCGGATCGTCCCGCCGCCGCCAGCCTCCTCTCGCCGATCGGGCCGCCGTTGCCGCCTCCGGCCGCCGTCCTCCGCCGGCCGCTTCCTCAGGCGGAGCCGTCCTCCGTCGGCCGCTTCCACGGGCGGAGCTGCCTCGGGCCGACCGCCGAAGCATCCCTCGCCGGCGCCGCCGACCTCCGGCCGCCGCCGCCGTGCTCCACCCGTCCGGTCGCCACTCTGGTCGCCGGCCTCCCTCCCTCCTCCAGAGCCGCCGACATTTGGATCGGCTGATCCAGATCTGTGAGTTCTTTTTTTTTATAGGTAGCAAAAAAAAACAAACAAACCGGTCTCTCCACTGCTCCGACCATGGCGGCCCCTTCAGCTGCTGCCATGACCCTGCTCACCTCCAGCGGCTCCTCCGGCTACACGTCATCCACCACTACTCCGACCGCCAATGCTCGTGACGGGCGTCGCGGCAGCCGCAACCGTCGCGGCAAGCAGGGCAGGTTCGGCCGTGGCGCCAATGCCGGTTTCCAGGGTGGCCGCGTACCACCATCTCCATCGACCGGTCCCTGTTTTCGCTTCAACCCATGGACTGCCCCTACTGGCCGTCAGTGGCGTCCCTCGTCTGCTCCTGGCCTCCTCGGCGCTCCACCTCAGGCTCTCACCGCCTTCAACCAACTGGCTGTCCAAGGACATGGTGGCTGGGTCATGGACAGTGGCGCCACCTCTCACATGACGACAGACGACGGTACACTCCTCTCTTCCCACCCCCCACCTCATTCGGTCGTCACTGTTGGCAATGGTTCCCATCTCCCTGTTGTTTCTCGTGGTCACACGTTTCTTCACACACCATCCACTCGTTTTCTTCTTCCCAACACCCTTGTTGTTCCTAACCTACTTCACAACCTCCTTTCCGTTAGACAATTCACTCGTGACAATCATTGTTCCATCGAGTTTGACGCTCTTGGGTTTTCTATTAAGGATCCCCAGACGCAGCGTGTGCTGCTTCGCTGCAATAGTGCGGGCGACCTTTACACTATTCCTCCAGTCGCCACCACAGCTCCACCCAGCACCCACCTCGCCATCTCCTCCCAGCTAGCGTCTTGGTCATCCCGGCGTCACCTGTCTTGACACCCTCCATAAAAACTCGCTCATCTCATGCAATAAAGTAGACCGCTCCCTTTGCCAGTCCTGTCAACTTGGCAAACATACACGTCTCCCCTTTGCTACTTCTTCGCGCTCTTCTGCGCCATTTGAGCGAGTTCATTGTGATGTGTGGACATCTCCAGTTCCTAGCATATCTGGCTTTCTCTACTATTTAGTGCTACTTGATGATTTCTCTCATTATTGTTGGACTTTTCCTCTTAGAAAGAAATCAGAAGTTTCCCAGCACTTAGCAAATTTTGCTGCCTATGCTAGCACACAATTCGGTCTCCCTCTAAAATCCATACAGGCCGACAACGGCACCGAATTTGTGAACCACACCAACACATCCTTCCTTGCTTCCCGCGGCATTACCCTACGCCTCTCTTGCCCATACACTTCCCCACAGAATGGCAAAGCCGAACGCATCATTCGCACCCTCAACAATGCTGTTCGCACGCTCCTGCTCCACGCCACTATGCCTCCCAAGTATTGGGCTGAGGCGCTTGCAACTGCCACATATCTCATTAACCGTTGCCCATCCTCTTCTGTTGGCGGTGACATTCCCTATGCCCTCCTTCATCGCTCCCCACCACAGTATATTCATCTCCGGGTTTTCGGTTGTCTCTGTTTTCCGAACCTCTCTGCCACTTCTGCTCACAAACTTGCTCCACGTTCCACGGTCTGTGTCTTCCTCGGTTACCCTTCTCACCATAAGGGGTACCGCTGTCTCGATCTCGCCACCAAACATGTCATCATTTCCCGCCATGTTGTCTTTGATGAGAGCATATTCCCGTTTGCCAGCAGTGACCGATCTTCACCCCCTCCCTCTCGCTCCGACTTCGATTTCCTCGATGACGACACTGTCATGCTGGTGCCTCGCACTGCTGCAGTGGCACCCCTACAGGTCCCCCAGATGACTTCTCCACCACTACATGGTGTCGAGCGATCATCTTCTTCGTCCACGGCGTCCTCTGTCGCTCCGCCACCACGTCCGCCCGTGCATCTGGTTTACTCCAGATGGCCACGTGCGGCTCCTTCCGACCCAGCTGCACCAGCACCGTTGCCACGTGCGGCTCCTTCCGACCCAGCTGCACCAGCAATGTTGCCCGCGCCGGCTCCTGCTACCCCGACTTCATCAGCGCCCGCACCTCTTCGATCGGATGCTCCCTCGAGCCATCCGATGGTGACACGGGCTCGGTCTGCCGCCGATCCCTCTGTGGAGTTTTTCTCCCTAGCGCCCGACCACTCCCCAGCTTCGCCCGTTCCGGCGAACTATCGCAGCGCCCTCGCCGATCCCAATTGGCGTGCCGCGATGGCTGAGGAGTACAAGGCTCTCATGGACAACGACACCTGGCGTCTTGTACCGCGCAAGTGGATCTTCAAGCACAAGTTCTACTCTGATGGCAGTCTGGCCCGCTATAAAGCACGCTGGGTTGTTCGTGGCTTCTCTCAGCAACACGGTGTCGACTACGACGAGACGTTCAGTCCAGTGGTCAAACCGGCCACCATCCGGACTGTCCTCTGCATCGCTGCATCCCGCTCCTGGCCGATTCATCAGCTTGATGTCAAGAACACCTTCCTCCATGGCACTCTCAATGAGACCGTCTACTACCAGCAGCCTTCCGGTTTCGTGGACCCTGCTCATTCCACCCACGTGTGTCTTCTCCAGAAGTCCCTCTATGGCTTGAAGCAGGCTCCCCGAGCTTGGTACCAACGGTTCGCCTCCTACATCCGCGGCATCGGCTTCGTCGCCGCCTCCTCCAATATGTCCCTGTTTGTTCTTTGTTGAGGGACTGACATGGCCTATTTACTGCTCTACGTCGACGACATCGTCCTCACGGCTTCCACCCACGATCTTCTTCAGCACCTCACAAGCTTGCTCTACTCAGAGTTTGCCATGACGGACCTCGGGGACCTGCACTTCTTCCTCGGCATCTCCGTCGCACGCTCCTCCGACGGCCTCTTCCTGTCCCAGCGACAGTATGCTGTTAATCTCCTGCGACGTGCTGGCATGGCTGAGTGTTACCCTACAGCCACACCAGTGGACACTCATGCCAAGCTATCCGGCCACGACGGAGCTCCCGTGGCCGATTCGTCCGAGTATCGCAGCCTTGTAGGGGCTCTGCAGTACCTGACACTTACACGCCCTGACTTGGCGTACCCCGTCCAGCAAGTATGCCTCTTCATGCATGATCCACGAGAGCCCCACCTCGCGTTGATCAAACGCATACTGCGGTACGTCAAGGGTACTCTCGACGCCAGTCTTCACATCGACCTCTCCCCGGCGACATCTATCACCGCCTACTCTGATGCCGACTGGGTCGGCTGCCCCGACTCTCGGCGCTCCACCTCCGGCTACTGCATTTATCTCGGTGACAACCTTGTCTCTTGGTCCTCCAAGCGTCAGACAACTGTGTCCCGATCAAGTGCAGAAGCCGAGTATCGTGCTGTTGCCCATGCTGTAGCAGAGTGCTGCTGGCTGCAACAACTTCTCCAAGAGCTTCACGCCCCAGTTGCTTCAGCGTCCGTTGTCTACTGCGACAATGTCAGCGCCATCTACATGTCAACGAATCCTGTCCAGCACCGGCGCACGAAGCACATCGAAATTGACATTCACTACGTCCGCGAGAAGGTTTCCCTTGGTGAGGTTCGTGTTTTGCACGTACCATCCTCTCATCAGTTCGCGGACATCATGACAAAAGGTCTCCCGACGCAGCTGTTTCAGGAGTTTCGATCCAGTCTTTGCGTCCGGACTGCCGCTACGACTGCGGGCGGGTATTAGAATATTTAGATATCTTACCTTATTTGCGCCTTCCATGTATGCGCCTTCCATAGTGATATGCCCTAGAGGCAACATGGAGATGTTATATATATATCACATACTATGTTTATGATGGATTACTTTGTTCCTTGAAATAGACATTATCATTATTGATCAATGAGTATGTGACTTATTCACGAGACTCTTAATGCTAAAATGTTGCTATTTCTAAATGATCCCTGATCATATATCATATGAGGAACAAATATGATTCAAAGATCAGCATATGTATTGATTGATGATCATGTCTCATGGATCATGGTATGGTGATACCAAATCAATAATATGGACATGTGTTAGTGAACATATGTTGGATAGACCCGCCATGAGACACTGCAGAGATTCCATGTGTCATCAGTTGGTCTCAAGTAGTGTTTATGTAGAATCCTTAGACTTGAAATCATCATGGTTCCCAACATGCGTAGTAGCCTATTTTGGGACTACTAACCACTACTCCGTAACTGGGTAGTCATAAAAGTAGTCTTCGGGTTTGCTATGAAACATGTAGTGGGATGTGAATGATCAAGATAGAATTTGCCCCTCCTTATGGGAGAGATATCTCTGGGCCCCTCGATGTAATGGATTATGGAAGTACATGGCCATGCCAAGGTGATTGAGGAGTCAATCACGAGTTTATAATCCATCACGGAATCGAGAGAGTGATTGAGCTATTAAGAGGATGACACAGGTCTCGCCTTGAGCTCAATCTATATCGTGAGGCAAAGGGATTCGTACATGAGAACATTACAGGTTCAGTCGATATGATCTTTACGTATACTTTGGGGTTAATATGTCTTACTAGAGGCCGCTATTAACAGGGTGACCAGAAAGGCGTTTCCGGGTCGCGACCAAGTATACGTGAACCTACAGGGTCGCACACTTAACGGGTTGGAACACTAATTCGAATGTGATTCGGATGTGGGCTCAATTCGGATAGAGATCCGGATACACTCGCGATCGGCGTTTCAGCCCCGGACGTGTGGATACCGGTGGAGGCGCTGTTCGTTGCGGCGTTGATCGGCATCAACAATCTACAGATTGAATCTTGCACGTGGTGTGGTTGATCGCGTGGAGGAGATGATCTGTTCGGGACGATCGGCTACTTCCACTTCTACCTCAACGCGCGTGGTTGGATCGGCTTCTCCAACTCTTCTTCCGCTGCGCTGCGCGTCTAGTGGTAACGATCCATGATCCATCCTTAAGCATGTTATCCTGGTGTGCGCGGTAGAAAAATTTTTGTTTTCTGCTATCGTAACCTACGCGCATTCCATCACCTTCCATGTATATGCTTTCCTTGTATGCGCCTCCCATGTATATGCTTTCCTTGTATGCCTACACCAGGCCAATATATATACAAGCCACCCCAACCCTTTAGCTGTGTGGTGTTTGCTCCAATCTTCCTCTACCTCTACTCTTCAACATTATCAATCAGACGTTGTATGTGCATGTTGATGTTGGCGATGTGTAGAGCGTTCCATGTTATGAATATTCAAACTAGTTTTTGGTATGACATGGTGGGATGTGGATACTTATTGCTCTGCCTATTGATTTGGATCCCTGCGGTGCAGCTTGTAAGTAATAGTAGCAACTTTGGATACATGTTGATAATATGTCATCATTAGATACTTAGATGCCTCGATGCTATTGATGCTGTGTTGTGTTAATGTATATGCAATGCATTATGGTTAGGCCCTACTTTTCCTATCAAATCTCTATACATGTATATGTCGACAGTAGACTCTTTTGGTCTACAGTTTGTACCCTGGAATCTGACAAGTATTTCATTATTTGTATGCACTTCACTCAAATTGCAGGAGCATTGATATCCATTCTGGAAAAGAACATTCCTTCCATTGGAAGAGGAGTTCAGATGCAGTCATGCAGTGCACTTCCAAGTAAGATCAGCATTATTACTCATTCTCTTTCATATTCTGGGCTGTCCTGGTGGACACATGTTTTAGAATATCTTTGCTCCTTAATGTTTTGCATTTACTGCCAGAAAATAATAGAAAATTTTAAGACATAAAAACAACCACTAGATATTTTTTAGAAAAACTTTTAGCCTTTTACAAAGCTGATTAATCTATTTGCTTCTTAGACCAAATTGTTGAGCATTTTTATCTAGCCTTGTACTAGTTCCAAGTATAAATTTAAGAACTGCCTGTAAAATTATGGCCAGGTAGCCTTTAATTTTATAGATCAGGTTCATAGTCTCATCCTATTTGGTTACCACATCTGTGAATGGTCCACAGTATTATTAATTGTTATGGTAAATATTCTGTTCACCATCAGGTTAACTAAAGGCGCAGTCTGCTGTACCGTGGACTTATCTTATTTGCCGTCTTTCACCATTTCTAGTCTGACAGCAACGAGAAAGAATGTTCTGGCCAAGTGCTATTATGGCTGTGATATTACTCGTGAAAAGAAGTTGCTAAAGAAGCAAAAGGGAAGGAAGGAAATGGAACGAAATATGTGGGGTCTGTTGGTATTCCTCAAGAAGCATCCCATGAGCTTCTAACGGTCTCCAGTTCAAATAGGAGTGTTGCACTGCAGTGTTTTAGCTTAAATAGGTGTGTTGCAGTAAAACAACAGCCTCTTCTTGTTCTACTCATCTTCTACCGTACGGCTTTGTTTTTAAGATATGGGCTACCTTAGTTAGACAAGCAACTTGTGAATCCCATTAGTTATTCCATTATGTATATTTTGGAAGCAAGTACTAAAAGAATGCAACTGATTGATGTTTTTCATGTTACCGATGGTACATGGCAAAAAATGCGAGTGGAGTAATACTCTTTTCTTTTGGGGAATTCATCCATGGTTGTCCTTTCTGTTTTCCCTTTTCTGCAGAACCAATATTGTGTAATAGATGAGATTGTGACAACTTGAGATTCCCCACGGTGTCAATTTTTTTTTACTTGCCAGTTTTGCATCTCAAAGGAGAATTCTTATGAAGTAAAAAAAAAAGATTATGCACCAGCCGGGAATCGAACCCAAAGGAGAATTCTTATGAAGTAAGAAAAAGATTATGCACCAGCCGGGAATCGAACCCGGGTCTGTACCGTGGCAGGGTACTATTCTACCACTAGACCACTGGTGCCTTTTTGATGTGTAACGGAGAACAGAAAATCTCCTTAATTTATAACGTAGCGTGAAGCCTACAAGATAGTATGGATAATCATACTGCGTGGCACTTCTCCATCAATGCGTGTACCGATTGCATTTTTCTAAGATTTAAAATTCTTCAACACGATGTGATTGAATCTCTCGTGCACATTTACGATTGAAGGTTTCATTTACATTCGTTAGTTTCTTTGTGCTTTGCGGAGAGGCTGGCGGAGATATCCCGTGGCGTTCTCCGGCAGCTTCCTTAATTATGGCCAGGTTTTATTTTTAAAGTTGGTTTATATTTGTTATATCTACAGTAACTAGCTTTTAAACGATGTGTTTTTTACAAACAGAGTCAATAGAGAAATTATAATAAAAAGTATATTGAATTCAGCTGTATCGCCCAAAATTGCATACGACTATTTTTCTCTACGTACCGTCTTTAGCGAACAACCAGAATTTAAATATTTAAATCATGAGCTATCAAGCCAAAAGAACCCAGAAATAGGATACCATAGTGTCTAGGCACCAACCCTCTCTGTCTTTGGATTACTTTTAGATGCATGCACGTACAATGATATATAATATATCAGACAAATCCATTAACATTCATTAATTCGAAAAGGCATCGATTTGAAAGTGAAATCATTGATTTTAGTATGCTGAATCAATTATGGATGAGAAGTCTTAATTATGAAGCCTGGGCATCATGGTGCCTTATGTAATTTTCATATATATATATATATATATATATATATATATATATATATATATATATATATATATATATATATATATATATATATATATATATATATATATATATATATATATATATATATATAGTTTAGGAAATTTCTTAAGCACCTAACATACATGGTGGTATATTGTTTAGGAAAGGAAGTATGTCAATATCAAAAGAACACATATACTCCAGTGAGCAAAACAAAAGTATAAAGCAAATATATCAATGGAAAAGTTACATACTGATATACATTAAGAATGTATTGGTCGATAGAAACACAACCATTCTTTTTGAAACCCATAATATACTCCTTTTCATTGCATAAAGAAATTTACGGGGCAAAAACTAAGCAAATCATATGGGAGCTATCGACCAGAAAAAGAAGTATATGCTGCTCTCTCTCTCTCAAAAAAAAAAAGAAATCCAAAAGGAGTACATATACCGCTCCAAAAGAAAATCCAAAAGAAGTATATACATCAGATAAAAAGCTCACATTGATCTAAAACCTGGAGAGCATCACGAGTGTAGCAAAAATAGATGGGAACGTATCGATGCAAAATATAGGATAGCTGACAATTAAATCTTATGTACCTTTATCATGTACCATCCAGAAACAGCATCATCGAAGAGATGCGCGCAAGCCATGCGGCCATGGAGTCACGCAGGAACATGTCCGCGGCTACTTCGTCAGTTTGACGGGCAAGCGATACAGGAGATTGTTAATCTAGGAGTATGCGTCGTTCGTTGAGATCACGAGTAGTCGTGGCGACGGTAATCCACGGGCTCCCTCAAGCCGATCGCAAATGACGTGATTGAGAGAGAGTGTTTCAAAAGGAGTCAAATCCTGGTAATATAGGAACGGTTTCCCAGTAGTATAGGTTGGATTTTACAAACAAATCCACTAGCATAAGCTCAAATAACTATTAAGATGCACGGATCTTGGAACGGTACAAACGGTGGATGAAGAGGGAGTAGTTACACTTGAGAGTAACTAGTATTTTTCATATATATATATATATATATATAAACTTTTTTTCTACTCCCAGGTGTAATTACACCATATGTCGTATCTTACAACGTAGGAAGTATCTTACGTAACGAAGGGTATGTACGTGCAGTACACGAGTATTTAAAGCTATCTAAATGGTATGAATATTTTTTCAGAGGTGGTATGTATATTATTTTGACATACTCCTTTTTATGTGCGTATATAAAGGTATTTACAAAATAGGCTAAAAACTATAGACTCTCTTGTAATTTTTTTCATATGGTTCACATTAGAGTATCTTATAATTAGTCTATGAGTATAGCTAAAGTGATAAAGGAGTATTTAAAGTTTATTTAGGTGGTATATTAAAGATAGGTATAATTACACCTGAAAGTAAAAGGTATTTATATATATAGGGGGGTTGAAATATGCTTTGGCAGCTTTGACCTACGCATACAATTTTAGCCATCGGCATACGAAGAAAAGTTCCACGAGCAAGGCCTGTAGTTTTTGTCATATATATAGCATTTTTTTAACACGTATTTTGTAGAAATAGCCGTATACAATTTCTGTCGCCCGGTCATAGAATGGCAACGCCCAACAGTTGATACGTGGTGTCTGCCGCTTGGCTAGCAGATGGAAGGTGGCTTACCGTCTGGCAGCAGAATAGTAGGTGACTAATCTGGCTAATTAGCTGGCTTAATTACCTACCTAAATTCGTAATTTTACGTTATAATTTTTGAATTTGTAAATATAGTAAATGAGCTCAAAAATTACGATATTTTTTGTGGAGCTTTCCAAGGTATCATGGTATGTTGTGTAATTTGTTCATAATTTTTCTAGGCCATTTTCTACCTATAAAAATTCTAGAGCGATGCATAATTAACCAGATGATTAAGCAGTTATGCGTCGCTCTAAGAATTTTTAGAGGTAACAAATGGTCATGAAAAATTACGATTTTTTTTGTGGAGCTTGTGTGCTACATTGTGTAATTTTTACATAATTGTTCGCACCACTTTACTACCTCTAAAAATTATTTGAACGATATATAATTAAACGATGATTAAACACTAATGGCTAAAGGCTAATAACCTACCTAGGGGCGTGGCTACCGGGGTAGCTTGGTAAGGCTTGAGCCTCACCTCCTCCGGTAGCAACTTTGTACATAGTAAAAAAAAGAGAGAGATTAATAAACCCAAAGAGAAGCTAGCTCTCCTTGATGAGAATGTTAACAAGTATAAAATTAAAGAAGACGATGACGAGGAGGAGGAGAAGTGAAAATCATAAAATTAAAGAATAGCTAATCAATCAATCAAAGAAAGAAAGTGAAATAATATATGTAAATCATAAAATCAAAGAAGAAGAGGAGGAGGAGGAGGAGTGAAAATCATAAAATTAAAGAAGAGATAATCAAGAAAGAAAGTGAAATATATATGAATCTTCTTGAGTCCGGGGATGACGGTGGAGAGCTCGATGAACCTCTGGTTGATCTTCTCCCTCCGTCGCCGCTCTGCGATGATGTGGTCCTGCACGTGCCCCGAAGGCACCACCGCCGCCGAGCCCCCCCCCCCCCCCCCCGGTTGCCACAACGGGCGCCACACTGCCCCCTCTCTTCCTGGCCGTCTGGCAACGCAATGCCCCCGCCGCCACTGCCGCTCTCATCAGTTGGCTGCGCGGCGCTGAAGTTCCAGCTCATCGGCCTGTTGCCACCGGTCCTGGAAAGGGCGGTGTGGGGGACCACTCTGGCGCTTTCTATTATCGAGATATCTACTTTCTATTTCTCTATTTTTTATTGTTTGTCTCCATCCAATTTATAATTTCTATATGAATTTGAAATTTTGTAAAAGTAAAAGACTAATTTTGTGTCAACTTAGTTTAGACCTATAAATATTTCAGCCTACCCTCAATTTTATTCCTGACTTCGCCACTGAACCTCCCGTCTGCCCACTGTACGGCACCAGACCGACGGAGCGCGTGGATGGGTGCAATGCAGAGAGGGCAACGCAAGGAACTCGGTGGCAAAGATGGTGCGGCACCAGCGAGCAGGCACGACCAGTGGCGAGGAAAGAGCGACAGAGTAACTCAAGCGCACGACGAGCTGGGAGTTTCGGTCCGTTTTGAGCCTTGGTGAGATGTGGAAGTAAGAGAGCGGAGCACGGCGAACTTCAGCGAGGGATGACGATTGCTTGTCGGAGGCGAGCGATGATGACTTCGATTGCAGCTCGTATACGGTAAAACCTGCGATGACAAGCGAGGGCGAGGACACGGTGGCCGGCGGAGAGAGGGGGCCGGGGGGCCTGGCACCTCCCAATCTTCTACTAATTCTCTATTATGTAGTAAATTACATATGTTTAATTAGTGGTTTGGCCCCTCCTAATTTAGTCCAAATGTAAAGTATGTTTAAAGTCCAGTCATATACAGCCCAATTAGGCCTAGTAGTTGAGGACTGACGCTTCATATTTGAGGCTTTGGCTCTTTGCCGACTTACCGCACGCTCTGTCTGTTCGTCTTCTTGTCACATGCTCTATCTGTTCGTCTCCGTGAATGTCAGCTTGACCCTCTTCCGGCGCACCGAGAAGGCCAGAAGGGCGCGTGTGAGTCCTCACTTCGATCCCCTTCCGTTCCCAATACTGTGGGATTCGGTTATTACTTACTACTATTTGAATCAATTAGTACAGGGGTACAATTCATGCGAAATTGGAATTCTCAGGATTCGAGTGTGTTTTTGCGGTGAATGTGATTTGCAGTGTGCTTGGATGGGAGCGCGCCATCTGCAGAGAGGGTCTGGGAGTGGATCTCAGAGCTGGTTCATAGTTTCCCTTTACAATTTTAGATGACATGAAGAAGAGAAAGACAATTCATAGTGGAAAATTATTATCCTGCTGATTTCTCAAGTCAAGAAAGAGCTCAATTGGAGTGCCAATTGCCACATTTTCAACTTGATGTATGCAACCATCCAGACCTAAGTGCATTACCATCACTTGCTTATCTAACAAGTGGACTAGTTAAGACTGGTAAAGATTCATCTTATCCTATGGTGGACAGGTTGTTAAGATTAGTCTTAACTCTTTCGGTTTCAACTGCAACCACCGAGAGATGTTTTTCAGCTAGGAAACTTGCGAAGACGCGACTTCGAAGTACAATGGGAGATGGATTTCTATGAGATTGTTTGGTAATTTATATTGAAAAGGAAATGGCCGCAAAGATTAGTAATGATGATATTATTAAGGCCTATGATCTTGCTGGTAGTCGTAGATCTAAGTTTAAGTTAATAGAGATGTAATTTTCTTTGCATTGTAATTTGCGAAACATATTACTTTAATATGTGACTATTGGATCGGTAAATCCGGCATGGTTCATTGGTTCTACTCTACTTATTGTCCATGTTGCCCCCCATATTGAATTCCTGGCTCCGCCCCTGCTCGGGTGCATGCTTAAATAGCTTAGGGAGACAGTGTGGAAAAGGAATCCCTGACGGCTTCGGCGGTGCGTCGTGCTGGAGTCGAACCCTGAGTCCGGGAGGAAGACGATGGTGTTGAGGCCGACAGGTGGGACCAGGAGGTCGGTGATGATGCGGATAGGGCGGCGCGGAGTGCACGCATGGCGAGGTAGCAGCTGGCTGACGGATGGGCTGACGCGTAGTGGGCTGCTGGGCCAATCGGAGCGAGAAAGGTGGACTGGGCCGAAAGAAGGATTGTGGGCCAAGGGGAAGGATCCAGCCCACCATGCTAACGGAATTTCCAGGGAATTTCTAAATTTTAGAAAATGGATTAATTCAAATTGAGCTCAAATAAATAGCAAATAAACTTAAAAAATCCAATAAAATATAAAAAATTCCTTGCAACATATGGAACCCAAATAAAATAGTTTTTGAATTAATTGAAGTTTATTATATTCACATTAATTTTTTTAAATTCTAAAAATTCATATTAAGCTTTAATTAATTCAAGAAAAAATCCAAATGATTATTTTTATTTTAAAAGTTTCAAAAAGACTCTGAAAACTAGGGTATTATATGTAGTGTGCTCTTTTATCCTCTAGGTAGAATAGTTATAAAACCTTCATTCTCATGTAGATATATATCAACTTTGTTCATCTCTCATAGTATCTCTTAGTTTTGGTTGATTTGTTTTTATTTTTATTGGTTTTGATATCTTCTCTACTCTTCCCGATATTGGTATGTGCCAAGGATATGTAAGTGATGGATATGATTTATGGGGATCATATTACATCCATCTAGATACTAGGTCTTGAAGATTTTTTTTAAAATTGCTTCATTTTGCATCGTTTTGGCCCAAATTTAAAGTTTCTTGTTCTCAAGGTTTTTGTTTAAAATCTTTGGGAGATTTAACTTGCTATGATATATGGAAATACATTTAAATCCATCTTGGCCATTCTCTGCCCACGAGTAAGTCACATCTCGAGTTTTTGGTTTCTGCTTAGTTTTGGTGCAACTTTGCTTATTCTTGAGAAATGTCTTAACTTTGACAAGAATTCAAGTGATCCTTGGTTAGAATAGGTTCCTGAGACTATAAGCAAGGTGTGTCAAAGTTTTATCTCATTTGGCTATGGATTTTGGAAGTTGCACAAAAAATGGTTTGAATTCAGACTAATTTTCTGTTTTAGAAATAGGGGAGCAGTTAGGCTACTCCTTGGCCTGTGGTACTACCGTTCACCAGTCATACCGGCCTCAGACCTACGGTATTACCTCTCTGGTCAAACCGGCATGTATTCTGCGGTAGTACCGGCCCTGAAGTTTGATCTTGGTTTGTTTTCATTCTTGTGTTAGTTTTTTGGTGGTGACCTAATCTAATGTTCATAGTGTCTGATAACTAATGGAGTGAGGATTTAGAGAATACTTGCGGAAAATTGTTGATGCACTATTCACCTCCTCTGTTGTCATTGCGGTCCTACAAATTAGCTACTAGCATATAGCTAAAACATTAGAAATAAATTTCTCAGTTTCTTGTAAGGTAGGAAAATTCCTTCCCATATGAAGCAACTTCTATACAAATCTACTCAGGTGAGGAGCTGATTTGGGTGATTGATAAGCAGAGGTGGTCGTCCCACCGGAAGGCCAGGAGTTCTATTAAGCTAATCTCGGATATCCTCCTTAGCCTCCACATAGTCAATGTAATTGTTGATCAAATAGTCATGTACCATGCGACGCAATTGAACCTCATTGACATAGTTTTCGTAAGCAAATTCACCCTCACCCCATTCCTTAGTCCCTAGAACTAGCATGCTACGGTGATACAAATATCTTGCTACATTTGATTTTTTTTTTATCACAGGTACTTCTTATTTGAAGGCAATAAGACCCATAGGGGCATAATTCATTCATAGAAAAACTAATTTTACAAAGCATTTCCGTAGTTGGCATATTACTTAAGATTTGGTGGCCGGACTGATTTGATCCCGATATAATTTATTGTAGCATGAACATGAAAATCCTTCTTTAGCTAATATATGTGAAAAATCTAACCTCCATATAGGTTTTAGGTGTGATCTCATGAAAGATTCATAGCTACATTGAAAAAAAATCTTTGGCTAATACGTGTAAAAATCTTCCCTCTCCCTTTGCATTTAAGAGTAAACATTAGCAACAGGGATATGAAGGTGATCTCCCTCTACCATTCTCTTAGTTTTATAACCTCCTTAATCCTCAATTTAGTCAAAATAAGCCTAATAAAAAGAAATAGTGGGAGTATTTTTTATAGCACTTGATTAGTGTTCCTTCCCACCTTATGGATGTACAGGACATGGGAAAAGTTTGCAAAATATGATCCCAAATGATCATGTTCATAGCTAAATATTTTAAAAGGATCATGGTTTGATCCCGGTATAATTTAGATTCCAGATATTTTAAAAGAAATCACTAAAATTAACCTTGTTTCAATAAAAAAAATCACAATGTCTTCTTGTGCCCAAGTGTTCATATGGTAATGGCGACTAACGAGGAAGAGGTACGTGGTTGGTAGTTAGAGATGTGGTAGTTGTGAGTTGCCCTGGGGTAGGTCGGACGATGTACGGCTTGATCTGCGGCTAAATCTGTGAACATTCTCAATTGATTGCAACTTTCAAGATACGTCAGCAATATCGATTTCAATATATGTATTCAGCAGATATCATTTTTAAGTAATTTGTTTAAAGATACAATTATTATATAATTATTTAACTCTAATAAATTTAGATGTTTTGGCTCTATTCAACCATAAGACCAAAGTCACTACAATATTTACAATCTTTCTGGATGGTCATTTGTGAATGGTCGGCGGTTCATTCACTCCCAACTATGTTTTTAGTGTAATCCGAATATTTCTCGGCAGTAAGGATAAATCACCGACAACAAGACCGCTGACAAGATAATAGGCACTTAATAAAAGATTACTACAAAGGGGTTATTGAAACAAACCGAAAATTTGAAATTTTTGATTTTTTGAATTTCAATTGAATTTGCTTTTCTTTTCCAATTTGGCAATTCCAAACAAATTTCGCTTTGTTCTTTTGGCCTTCCCATCTTTCTTCTTGCATTGGCGCCCTTCATCTCCTCGCCTTCTCCCCTGAGCCTTAGTGCCACCTGCCAACTCTTGTTCGCCATAGCCACCATTTGCGATCATCGCAGCCAAGCTCATCAACAGCCGCACACACCATGGCAAACCTCTAACACCACCATGAAATACTTGTCACTTCATGTGAGACCCGGAGTAGAAACTTCCGGACCCCCCTGTGCATTACAGTACTAGTCCCAGATCAATGCTAGTACACACAGATAACCAGAAAAAATGGTACATTGTCATCCACGATTTATTACAATAATAACTGAAGTTTACATTGGTCATTGCCTTACAAAGGTTCACAGAACCTTAAAACGAAAATAAACACAGCGGAAGCAAAAAGTAAATTAATCGACCCATCAATCTGCCACAGGCAATTGACTGGGGAAACGAGTCCTAAGCATCCGGGAAGAATCCACCGCATCCACACTCGGCACAGAAGTCGTATTCTCCAGCTTGAGCTTCTTCATCCTCTGCTAATGTATTTGTAGAGCAACATGTGAGTACAAAATTGTACTCCGCAAGTCTTGGGAAAGATGCATAGATGCAAGGCTTCACAAAGGAAGGCTATATGGTTCTTTTGCAAAAATCAGCATTTTATTTCAAATCTACATAATTACTTCAAAGGCCATTTGATAAACATCTTTGTTTTTCATAAATGAAATTAGATAAATAACTTAGTGAAGGTTAAACCACCAACACTAAAATCTCAGGCTATCTGGCAACTTTCAAAACTCAGGTTAAACCACCTGATCTGGTTACACCACCAGATTTAAATCACGAGAGTTATACCACTCTCAAGTTTGACAAACCATTTTATTTTGAAATCAAAATCAAACTTCTACCATGTGAATGCATTCCTTGCCCGCCCTTGACCGTAGGCACGGCTATTCGAATAGTTTTTACTCTGCAGAGTTTGTACACTTTACCCACAAGAGATAAATTATCTTAATAGTCAACATGCTTCCTTTGGCATGAGACCCAGATAAAATATCACAAAGCCTTTCACCTACTCCAGTATAGATAAATACCACCCGCTAAGGTTTCACCACAACTCGAATCCACGAGTTGGAGCCCCCTCTTGCGCCGTATGAGTACAGTAAACCCTGTCCCTCACTATGAGTAACCAGTACACCCTGGCACTCAATACACCACTGGTGATATCTAAACTACACCTTTATAGGTTAGTTAGCTAGGTCGTACCCATATAGACTTGTGGTTGCACTGTTTTGCTCAGTTTGGACAAACACAAGCGTCGGTCCTTAAACGACCAGGGTGGCTCATTCACAATCCCAAAAATTCTTGTGCTAAACTGCACCAGCCAAACCTTCCATCAACCCTTGTCAACTTTTCCCTTTGAACTTCATTTTTATTTTCAAATTAACAGTGGTAACATCCATTACCACTTTTCAAACAAATCAATTAACAATGGTAACATCCATTACCAATGTTCAAACAAACCATTGATCAAAACATTTAGCAAACATGCTTCTCATTTGAACATTTTATATTGATTCGCTAAACTAAGCATTTGCTAGTATAAACTTAACAAAATGTAATACTAACTCATTATTGAGTCAAAGGGATATCCTAAGTTGACAATGGTACAAGGTAAACGATTTTCAATGGAAGGTATAACAATTGGGACATTTAACTAAATTTTTCTAAAATCAAGTTATCCACTTTTACAACATAAGCATGCAATAATTTAAAATAACTACACAAATCATTTTGTAAATCATAGGAGCAAGATGGTCAAAGGAGACTTGCCTTCTTGCGCGCTAGTTGATCCTTCTTGCTGCGGTTCGACGAACTCTTCGGTGACGTCGGTTTCTACGTGCGAAACAACAAAACAACCAAATAAATAAATACAAATAAAACCACAAAAATATAAAATATATACTGCAACATAGATTATGATTTTAGACAAATTTAGAGATTTGAATAACTGGATTCGGAGATCGGACGAGGGAGAACGAGCGATTGGAAGTTTGATCGGTTTGGAAATTCCAGAAAATGCAAAACGGGGGAATATTCTCTGGAATCTTATTTTTGGCTGATTTTTGGGGTATTTTGGAGTGTATGACATGTGGGGCCCGGTTGTCATTGACTAACAAAAATTTTGGCCAAAGCCCCAACCGAAAATTGCTTTGCTTTGTACTTGATCTCACAACCTCATGCATGCATGCACTAACATACACCCACTAGCCAAGTGAGCATGTGATCTTTCTTGACAAAAGAGCAATAACAAAATACTTAAACATGGATGAACATGGCTAGAAAAGGAAACACAGCCATGTACGCAGGGCGCGCACGGGAGGCGACCTTGCCGGCGGCCGGCGGCCGGAGGCGGGACGGCGAGTGGCGGCGGGGGTAGAGGAGGTGGCGGCGGCGGGGCCCGGGGTGGTCGGCGGCGGCGGCAAAAGGCGACGGAGGCGGGGCGCTGCGGGGTGGCCGGCGGGAGATGGCCGGGCGGCGGCGCACGACAGCAAGGCGGCGGCGCGCGGCTACGGGAGAGTAGGGGTTGAGGGTCGGCCGAATAGGAGGGAGGAAAGGGGAGAGAATGGTGAGGGGAGGCCAATTTATAGAAAGAGAAGGGAGAGGAGAGGGTTTCGGTTTTGAGAAGGTTAAAGGACGGGGAACGGCTGGGAGATTGATGAGGGTGATTAGGGCGTCCGTTTCCACGCTTTAATCGGGTGCTAAGTGGGAGAAACGGCGGAGTTTCGAAGCTTTTAATTGTCATCCATGGTGGAGGAGAGAGAGGGTGGGAGGAGGAAGAAGAAAAGGTTGAAGAAACATATGACATGTGGGGTCCATGTGTAATAGAGAGGGAGAAGAAGTGAAGGGGTACGGGCCGTCGGATTTGCGACACGTGGCAAGTGGATGTGTTATGGCTCTTGGATTTTATGAAGGGGTAAGTTATCATGTGTGGCTAGGATTAAAACGTGGAGAGAGATTGATTTAATCTGAGAGCGACACGTGGCGGGCTAGGAATAATTTGATTTTTATTTTCGGAATAAATTTCAGAAAATACTAGAAACTTTATAAACGGTTGGAAAAATAATATTTAATGTCTAAAAATTCCAGAAAAATCATAAAATATTCCTGGAAGCATTTTAGACTTAGTAAAAATATTTTTAATTTCAGATTTGAATTTAATAATTTTATAAAATACTTTTGCGCTTTGAAAATTGATTTTAAATTCAGAAAATTCTCAAATAATATTTAAAAATTTAGGAAAGGCTAGGAAAAATATAATTTTCCCTTTTTGGCTTTAATAAAATATTTAAAATACATTTTCTTGCTTTAAATTTTGAAATAAAATCCAGAAAATCAAATAAAAGCCAAGTAAAATCCAATTACTTTAAAATAGTTAATTTGAATTTAAATTTTTCCAGAAAGCCAAATTTTGGGATGTGACACTTCACCTCAGCCACGCGCCTTTGCCATTAACGTTCGTTTTACTGCTGCCGCCAACCAGCGCAGCTCCAACCCAACACGCACCAGCACCTTTGACCACTGCCACTCACAAGCCACTAGCACCAAGGAGAGTGCTGAGACCAAGATGTCGGCCATGCCACCAGAGACCCTCGAATTCTCCTGAGTGCCACAGCTGTTAGCCATGCGCTACCACCTTAACAAGCGGCCCACTGCTCCCACCGCCTCATCCACCCTATAAAGCCCATTCGGCATATTGCATACTTCATTTAGCACCAATTGCCTTCCCTTACACTTTCCTCCCTATCTCTGGCTTTACCTCACCATCGCCGCCGTGCCCTATACCGGTGGGTCTTCGAGCTTAAAACTTTGCTATGACCGATTTGAATCCAATTCATCATGACTAGAACACCATTAGGCCAACACAAACTTGACGCCAATCACGCTGACTCTTCCCCTAACCGCTAGCTTGCCGACGACATGTGCCACAGCCGCCATGACTAGGCTGTTGTGGTTAGCCTGACCTCGACCGAATTAAGCCAACCAGTCACTACTGTTGAGCTTCTTGACTACCCTAGATGCCCAAACCACCCACGGCCTCACCGGAACTCCATCAAAGCGTTGTCATGCCTTGGTGTTGCTCTGACAAGCCCACTCCGCCATTAGCTAACCCCAGTGAACCTTAGTCTGTGCAAACCTCAAAAATGGAACCATACCACTCCCCTGAGTCCATCCATGTACTCAACTACCACCAGAAGCCCTCGTCAGAGCATGCACCGGCTCTTCACCACCGTGCTCTGCTCGGGTGCTTGAAGCACTTGATGTAGGAGATGACTGAAGGTAGGCCGAGCCACCTTGGTGGGCCATGCACGCGCAAAGAAACTAGGCTAGCCTAGAGCTAGAAAGGAAAGTGGACAGAGCCCAGGTCAATCGGCCCAAGAGCCAGAGAAACTAGGCCAAGCCCAGAACAGTAAACCCACTACTGTTGTTGTAAACCTGTCATTGTTTAAACCTGAACCATTACTATTCTCAACTTGACCCGTGATGAATTGTTAAACCCATTAATGTCCGACCCATTACTGTTCACCGAAACCCATTAGACATACATTTATCCATTTTGACCTGGTGAATCACATTCTTAACCCCATTTAGCCTAAACAAACTCTGATAAAACCTTTGCCAGCCCAAATACAATTTTGAGCCTTAGACCCATTACTATTCACAGAAACCCGTTTAACACAAATATATCCATTTTGACTGTCTCGAACCCATCTAACCCATTTTCAACTTCGTTTAGCCAAACCAACCACCGCTTGAACCCAATTAACCCAAAACTATTTTTTTTGTCCTTTCAGTTATTTTATTGCATTTTGTTCCAAACTTACATTCTACAAAATAGGAACTTTTTGGTATTCATTCTTCTGTGCTAATATCCAGATTCAACAAGCTGGTTAATGGAAGAGCTATAGTAGCAATTAAAGCAGTTGGTGTCAAACCTAAAGCCTATAGAGAAATGATCGGTGACCTTAGAGAGGGAGGCAAGTCATATGTTTTTTATCATGTTCAATTGACATCCTTTAATTATTTAATTATCAGTACTTTTATTATTATTTATTTATGCACTGTTATTTATTTAAAATAACTATTTAGAATGACATGATAATTTAGCTATGTTTTGGCACTAGAAAAGCGCTGTCTTACTTGATGGCCATATTCACCTTGACAAACCTTAGTAATATACTATAAAATATACTATAGTAAATTAAGAATTCAAATGCTTTACACTACTAAGAGATTCGGCGCTTTGCCAGAAGTGTTACAAAAATGATACTAGGGTTTAGGATGAATCGTAGGAAGCTAGAAGATGGTTGGAGTCCATGACCTTACCCTAGGGAGCAGGCTATGGTTGGTTTGATGGTAGTGCTGCAGTGCACTAAGTTATTGGTTTATGGATGGCTACCTTGTTAATGAAACGTAAGTACTAGAACGTTATGCTGAGTAAAGAATATAGTGATTGCTCAACCACAAGTTTTAACTTGTCAAATCTGTTCTAGTAGCTATTTGAATCAATTGAATATCTATAGGGTGTTGGCATTCCAGAAGTGGAATGGCCTGCACATAAAGGGGGTGGTATGGAAGTGATAAAACCATACTTAACAACGGGAGGAGCACACGGAGTCATGAAGCGCTTTCCTCGTTGGCTAGTGGAATGTCGACTATGTGTGGCCCTGGCCCTACCAAGTAGATGCTATAAAAAGAGAAGAGCAGTGAAAAATCTTATTATCTCAACTCAGTCGCACACTAACATATTGTGTGTCTATAGCTTCACATCATAAGTCTGAGATCACTACTACAAAAAGGGACATCACAGACGGTTCTAAACCATCATTATAGATGGTTTTTTGAACCGTCTGAATTTATGCGTCTATGATAATAGGCGGTTATCACAGACGGTTCGTGAGTTGTTTGAGATAAGTCACAACACAGACATTTTGTATAAAAAAACCGTATGTGAAAACCTACTATCATAGACGGTTTATATAAAGAACTGTATATGAAAGCCTACTATCACAGACGGCTTCTACCAAAAAGCGTCTGTCATATGTGGCCATCATAGATGATTCTATTTTTGGTTACCATGTAATTATTTATTTGTTTTGTTCTGTTCTACCAAGTTCAGTCTGTGGTTGATATCCAATTTATTATTTGATTAGTGGGAAACTAGAGGCATCCATAAAGAGGAGCGATTTATTATCTGATTAGTTTTGCCAAGCTCTATGCATTTCCTAGCTCCAGTAGTACACCAATCTAGTTACAGTCGAAGCACCGAAGTACCGTGGTTGAAGTGCCGTGGTCAAAGCTGTAGTCGAAGCTTCATGGTCAAACTATGGTCGAAGTGCCATGGTTGAAGCCATGGTCCATGCCACGGGGGGCTTCTTTCCTGTAGCTCCTACACACACAAAATCACTTCCCCAAGTCACTACTGCATGCCCAACCAAAAAGTCACGACACTGACACAATAGCGAAAACACATACAACAATTCAATTCCGATGCCCTCCAAAGCGATTTGCTGGCGGAGCGTGCCTACTCGATGCCCTGCGGTGCCAGCCCAAACTCTGGCTTCATGCCGTTCTCCTACCAACACCAGAAAGGTCACCTCAATCAATACTCTGAATTAGATTTGCTATTCTTGGGACAGGAAAATTAAAGAAAGATAGCTACTTGGGATGGATGGATTTGTGCCAAGGAGGAGACAATAAGGCCGCGCTCGTTGGGACTCTACGGCCATGGTGCAGGATCAGGTACGTATCTGTTGTGTTGGTTCTCGAAGTGAAAATGGAGGAAAAGGTAGGGGATTAATAAGGGGCAAGAGGTAGTAGGAGATCCTGTGCTTGCCATTCGATGCGGAGAGAATGGACGGGTGGGATCGGGATCCTAGGGGAGATGCCGTGGTTCGATGATGTGGCAGGGCATTATCATAGACGATTCAGATTTAAAACCATTTGTGATATGCAGACATCATAGATGGTTCTCGTTAATAACTGGCTGTGAATTATCATAGACAATTCTTGTTAATAACCATCTGTGATAATTGCTAACATCGTAGATATTTTTTAATCTGAACCGTCTGTGATAATTCAAAGATGATTCTGTAACATCCTGAAAAATATAAATAATAAGTTATGGAGTTTTTGGATTATTTTATTTGCTTTCTATTTGAATTTGGAGTTTATTGGCTTTTTGTAAACGTAAAGGAATTTCAAAAATAAAAAGAGGGAAGAAATCCACACATGAAATGATAAAACATACACATCAAATAAAGAATCTGAAAAGATGATCCATAAAATAATAAAGGAAAAAGGGTAAATAAGCATGAAGTATCTTCCCTAGAAATTTTGGTAAGCAAAATAAAAATGTTAAGAAATACAAATTCATGTGTATGTATATATGCATACAACTATGAATAACAAGGGAATCAGATAAATTAAAAGTCAACCAAAGTTGAAAATATTTTGGTAAGTCCAGAAGGTCCTCATGAGCTTATGTGAAATTTCCTGAAATTTTTGGAAGTAGTTTCATATTTTTCTGAGGTTTATTCAATTAACTAAGCATTTCTGAAAAAGAAATAAAATAGAAATCCCCCTCCTCCTCCCGGGCCGCCATCTGGCCGACCCCGATGCGCGACGCGTCGCCCGCGCCCTCCATCGCGCGGCCCAGCTTCCGCGGGCGCAACGCGCGCCGCTGCCATGCGGGCCCGCATTCCGCCCGCGTGCGCAGCGCGCCCGCTCTCACTACACGGTGGACCCGCCCGCGCTTGCTCCCTCGCGCCTCTCCTCGCTGACAGCGGCCCCGCCTCCGCTCGCTCTCCCTCGCCCTCTGCCGTTGGACCCGATCCCGCGCGAGCCCCACACGCCAGGCCTCCCTCTCCCTCTGGCCGGTGGCCCTCACGCCCGCGCGCTCTTCTTCCTCCTCTGGCCTCTCTACTCCACGCGCCCGCTTCACCATTTCTCCTCGCGCTCGCGCTCTGCCGCAGCGAATCCTTCACCTCGCGGGCAAATTAAAAAGTACGGTTACAGGAGGGGGGACTCACCTCTCCCGCCATCTCTCTCCTACGAAATCTCGGTGAAGATCTCGTCCACTCCCCTTCGCCGGCATGAACAGCGGAGGGCCGAATGTGGTCCTCGCCGCGCCCCTCTCTCCGGCTATAAAAGCCCCTCCTGGGAGTGCAATCGCGCCGCAAAGCTTCTCTCTTCCCCTCCCGTGCCCGCAATTGCACTATGGTGCCTTAATTCCCCGCCGGCCCCTCCTTCTTCCCGAGCTCCGGCGCCACCCTCCCCGCCGCTCCCGGCCACTTCCGGGCGGTCCCCAAGCTCCCAGAGCTTCGCGGGAGCGAGGTGAAGCTAACCCCGGCCTCCCCCGCACCTCCCGAAGCTCGTGGCCCGCCGTCGCCGGAGCCCCGCCCGAGCTTCCGCCGTCGCACGCCGCCGGCCCGCCACCGTGCTTCTCCACCCCGGCCGCCTACACCAGAAGACTCACCCTCACGCGGAGATTACATATCACGCAACTCCCGAGCCTCCCGACCACCGCTCGCCGCCGGCCACCGTCGCCCCCGACTCCTCTGCCCGGCCGCCTCCGCAAGCTACCTCAAAAGGGTAAGCCACCCTTATGGGGTAGGCAAAGCCTCCCCGCCCACTTGGTTACCTCCGCTCGCTCTCTCCCTCCCCCGCTCCCACGGCGCGCGTTCGAGCCCCCGGCTCCGCGCCTGCGGTCGAGCATTTCTTTTCATTTTTCCTACTGACAGGTGGGCCCCACCTGTCGGCCAGTGTGACTAGAGCGGCCCACTGACCGCTGGGCCACACCGGTCAGTGGCATCTCTGCACCGGACCCTGCTGACAGATGGGCCCCACTGAACAGTACCTGGACCCACCTATCAGTGACACAGCAATAAAAGAATTAAAATAAAAAGAAACTGACATGTGGGACCGACTGTCAGAAATTTGATAATTTTTGAAATTAACTGAACTGAGAACTTTAAATGATCATAACTTTTTCATTTTTACTCCAAAGTGAGTGAGACAAATTTCTAAATTCATCTAAATTCAAGATCTATCCAATGGAACTGAAATCATAATTTTTAGAGTTCATTTGAATTTCTGGTGATATTTTGTTGATTTGATGTTTTCTTTTATCCAAATTTTCGCGCACGATTAAAATAGCCAACGAAGCTCAAGAGGAAGAATTTGAGGCCGCAGCACTAGGAGATCCGGATAATCCAGCACCCGACCATTGTGACCAAGGCGAGTCAATACTTTGATCATGTTGAACCTACATTTTATGCAAATTATTTTAATTTAAATTATCAAATTGCATGCCGTTATGTTATATACAAATACATGTTAATTTAAGATTTTAGTTACATATCCATTGCTTGCTTGACTAATATTACACCTCCTTTGGAATACCTGAATATGTGAACCTTGTCGCCTTAGCAAAACTATAATAGTAACTTTCCAAAAGTAAGTCCATAATTTATATATGCCGTGCTTAGCATTGTTTAGGTAATCATGGGCGTGAGAACGCCCAAATATCACTTTAATCATGAGAAAAATTTGGTTGGGTCAGTCATGGTGGTAATGACTGATAAATGTTGGATATGATTATTTTATGTCTCCAAAAACCCCAACATGCTTAAATATCTGGGCGGATGGTTCGGGGGTGTGGTGCAGGTGTGCACGAGAGTGTGGTTTGTGGTAGAACCGCCCAGATACCACTAAGGACTGAATCTTGTCATGTCAACCCGTGTAAAATAGTACAACCACAAGTCTGTAAATTACAACTTGGCTTAGTAGAATTACCGGACCCTGAAAGTCATCCTTCCAGGAGGAGGTGTGGGATAGTGCAAGCGGCAATCGGTGAGACGGCTTGAATGGGACACCCGGGTAGGGTGAAGTTCTGCTGTGGCAGGCTAGCAGGGGTGGGGAGCCAGCTGCTAGACGTTCAGAAGGAGGACATCCCGCACAACGTATGGGACCCACCGCAAGTGGGAGTGACCCATAGGGTGAAATGATGGAAGGGGCGAGGTACTTTGAAAAGTTACTGTGATGGTCTGCTCAACCACATGACTAAGGAATCGTGTGGGGCAACGAGTTGATTGTCTCTCGTGGTGAAAGTGTACAAACTCTGCAGAGTCTAAAACTATTCGAATAGCCGTGCCCACGGTCAAGGGCAGACATGGGAACTTAACCAGATATAGTTCTATTTCAAAATGCTTTATGATGGGTTGGGAAAGTGAAAGGGCAGTGTAAGGCCCTAGTTTGGAATTGTCCTGGGTGTCGTCCCAGTGGTAAGTTAAGCGGCTATAACGCTGAAGAATTGCTATATGGTGCAGATGCCATGTAATGGTGGATGGAATCTGAATCACTATTATTACTGCATTCAACATGTACGTGTGTTCAAAATGCTAGGTCTTAAGGAATTTTTATATAATTGTATTCAAAAGCACACTTCGCAAAAGAAAATAAACTTAAGCCATCCTTGATTAGCCATACATGTTATATACTGCATTCTGTGTGTTGATTCGCTGAGCACGGGGTCGGAGTGCTCACGCTCGCTTTGCGGCAAAAATCCAGAAACAGGAACGCAAGACCACTACGCCTACGAGGAAGCTCCCGCTACGGAGGAGAAGAATGACGAAGGAAACTAAGGCGTAGGCTTCGTTGATTAGACATGGACAAGTGGACATCCGGCGTTGTGTGCACGTATGTTACTAGTTAGCTGGTGACATACAATGCACACAGTACCTTCCAGTCGCTTGCCTGTGGATTTGGGTTTGCTTTTGCTATGATTCCGCTGTGCGTGTTTGTAATAAAGACAATTGGCCTAATCGGCCCCCTTTTGTAAACTCTATCACCCGACGTGGTGTATTTCAATTTATGTAATATAATGGTTGATTATGCGATGTATGAAATGATTCAGCAATGTACCTGTGTGCACTAACTACTGATCCAGGGATTAGTGCAGTGAAACACAGTAAGATTCGGATTGAAAAATCTGGGTCTGACAGCGCTGGTATCAGAGCATACGACTGCAGGGTAAAAGCCGTAGAATGGTTGTTAGAAGAACTTTAGGGTGGTAATTTAAATATACAAAAAGCATTTATAAAAATATAGCGTATTATTGCTACTCGTACCCTTCCTAGTTCTGCGCCCCTTCACTTTTTCAATTGATTATTTTAAAGCGTTACTAACGCAAAGTAATTACCTTTACAGATGGCAGGAGAAGAAGGTAACTGGGATTACGTCGCTCATGGAGTTTATGAGGGCATGTTCGCTAGAATCCTGCGCAAGCTTCTCCACTAATTGGAATACCCGGAGCAGCCCATTTATCGTGGGCGTCAGACATCCGCAGGAGAGGTATACTGCTAGATGTTTGAAGTGTTCATCTACCCGAAGAGCGAACATGACCCACCTCACGTCTTCCAGACAGAGCACCCAAGAAGCACTAGATCCACCGCTCTTCAGGATGCTGCTCGTCTTGCCGCCGCCCGACTTTGTGACATCTACCAGATCTCCCTGCGCCGCACACCCTTCTGCTTCTAGCCTTCACGTAGGGAGGGAGCACGCCATAACGAGACCTACCTGCCGGTGAATGAGAATGACCCAAGGCTCACCCACCAAGTTGATCTTACCCGAGCCATGGGAGCAGCCCATACTGCTGCACTGGAAGAGATGACCGCCCTCCGGATGCACCTAGTCGCCCGGCACACCGAGGCGGCAACCCTTCGTGACCAGCTTGCCCAGTGCCGACAGGCACTGGCAGCCGCTAAGGTCGAGGCAGCAGCAGCTCAGGCACAGCTCCAGCAACCTCCCGCTCCGTTAGCAGCACCGGCACCTCTTTCAGTGGGATCAGGCCCCCGCACACGGCTGACTGCACGCAAGAGCGTGCGACCTCCGAGTCTCCAGTCTGGACTTCGACGGAGAAGGCCTCCACCAAGCCGCAGCCCCCACGTGCTCCCACGGACTCGGATGATTCCGACCCATCGGAGTGTAGTGGCAGTCGATCCCGCTCCCGATCGCCAAATTATGACCCCTCCGTCAGTGGTGATCGCTACGCGGTGTAGTGTAAGTGTCGTCGTACTCGCGCCGTGCTTGTATCTTAGATGTTGCGTCAACCCTGTTATATTGTAGATGCGGTCAAGTGAACTCTAACTACTATGTTATTGTAAGCCCAGCTTGGGAGGCTGGCTATGTGAATGCTTGTATGATAATGAATGGCCAGGCATAAGGCCTTATGTTGAATGTTCTTTTGTCGTTTATCTTATTGGTTCTTTTCGCAACGAGGGTTGATACCCATCCTTTTTCTCAAGGGTAGTGTTAGTACTGAGTTATGAAACTATAACTGCAGATGTCCAGTCCAAGAGTTACACGATCTCGGGCTCATGCTAACCCTCAGCATGCTGAGGTAGACTCAAACCATGGCGAAAACCCCGAGGAAAATCAGAACCAAGATGCTGACCTCCCAAACCCCCCAGTTAATCCCACAATGGCCCAAGTAATGGCACAACAAACCCAGATTTTGCAAGCCATTTATGCAGGACAGCAAGGACGCTCTGGTGGACACAGAGCTGACTTAGGGGATTTCCAGAGGACAAGACCAATTACATTTACATCGGCAGAAGAACCCCTTGAAGCAGAAGATTGGCTTCGAGATGTTGAAAGGAAGCTGCGCTTAATCAAATGCGCAGAGGAGGATAAAGTCATATTTGCCACCCACCTACTTCAAGGAGCTGCCGCAGCATGGTGGGAAAATTATGTAGCTGCCAGAGGCCAGGAAGATGCTACCACCGGGAGTGACAATGAAGTTATTCCATGGTCAGAGTTTAAGAAGGCTTTTAAAGAAAACTTCATTCCAGCCGGGATAATGCGGATAAAGAAAAATGAATTCCGCAATCTCAAGCAAGGGAACTTATCTGTCAGTGAATATCTTACAAAATTTACGCAGCTAGCCCAGTATGCTCAGAAGGATATAGAAGAAGAAGAAGAAAAGATTGACAGATTCTTTGAAGGGTTGAAGGATGAACTAAGAGTACAGCTGATCACCTAGGACTTCACCAGCTTTCATCAGTTGGTAAACAAGGCATTGGCCTTGGAAAATGAGAAGAAGATTCTTGAGACCAGTCGTAAGCGCAAGATGACAACTCAACAACCTCAAGGAAGGTTCATTCAGGGATTCTTGAACAAACCTTCCTTTTCAAAGCCTAACCAATCCAATGCTTCGTCTCCAGCACCCCGTTCCAGTGGTGGCTCCCTCCAAACGCCACGCTCAGCAAGCCAGTCCACTGGGGCGAACCCTGCCACCAACCGGAGATGTTTCGGGTGTGGAGAGAAGGGACACTTTGTCAGCCAGTGCCCGCAACGGCAGACAAATCCAGTGAGAATCAATTTAGGGCCTCCCGCTACCCGCAGTCAGGCCTTGGTACCCAGCAAAGGGCATCAGAGCTCGCAGGCCAGCAGGAACACTTCAGCGCCAAACCGCGGCCAAGTTAACCACATCACAGCTGAGGAAGCTCAGGAAGCCGCCGGAATTCTTATGGGTACGTTCTTTGCCAATTTAATAAGAGCGCATGTTCTTTACAAAAATCAGGGAGGGTTTCATCTTTTAGAGCTAAAAGATTCGTGGATAAGCCTGGGTTATCCACATAACTTTTAGAAACTACGGGCACTTAACTCGCCTGCCAGGATAACCAACCATCAATAGTGTAACCCACCCAGACTCTAGACATCATACTTATAATATACTGGTTAACAAGGCGCCAAAGGAATATTAGACTGCGCCACTAGGAGGAGTAGCTTACCAATTAGAACTGCCTGCAAGTTTAGCAGATGGGCACGATATATTCTACGTATCCTAACTCAAGGCATGTCCACAAATATCAGAAGGATCAAACCCGTAGGAAGCAGCCGAGCTCAAGAGTGACCTGATACCTACAAGAAGTGGCCTATCCAGATTTTACTAATGGTAGTAAAGAAGGTTGGGAATCAGACCATCCACTAATGTTGAGCTCAATAGAAGTCATCATTCCAAGAAAGAAGCTACCTGGGAACGAGAAGATAAACTGCGTCAAGATTTTCCCCAACCTATTCACTAGCTAGGCTGAATCTCGGGGTCGAGATTCTTTTTAAGGGGGGTAGATTTGTAACATCCTGAAAAATATAAATAATAAGTTATGGAGTTTTTGGATTATTTTATTTGCTTTCTATTTGAATTTGGAGTTTATTGGCTTTTTGTAAACGTAAAGGAATTTCAAAAATAAAAAGAGGGAAGAAATCCACACATGAAATGATAAAACATACACATCAAATAAAGAATATGAAAAGATGATCCATAAAATAATAAAGGAAAAAGGGTAAATAAGCATGAAGTATCTTCCCTAGAAATTTTGGTAAGCAAAATAAAAATGTTAAGAAATACAAATTCATGTGTATGTATATATGCATACAACTATGAATAACAAGGGAATCAGATAAATTAAAAGTCAACCATAGTTGAAAATATTTTGGTAAGTCCAGAAGGTCCTCATGAGCTTCTGTGAAATTTCCTGAAATTTTTGGAAGTAGTTTCATATTTTTCTGAGGTTTATTCAATTAACTAAGCATTTCTGAAAAAGAAATAAAATAGAAATCCCCCTCCTCCTCCCGGGCCGCCATCTGGCCGACCCCGATGCGCGACGCGTCGCCCGCGCCCTCCATCGCGCGGCCCAGCTTCCGCGGGCGCAGCGCGCGCCGTTGCCATGCGGGCCCGCATTCCGCTCGCGTGCGCAGCGCGCCCGCTCTCACTACACGGTGGACCCGCCCGCGCTCGCTCCCTCGCGCCTCTCCTCGCTGACAGCGGCCCAGCCTCCGCTCGCTCTCCCTCGCCCTCTGCCGTTGGACCCGATCCCGCGCGAGCCCCACACGCCAGGCCTCCCTCTCCCTCTGGCCGGTGGCCCTCACGCCCGCGCGCTCTTCTTCCTCCTCTGGCCTCTCTTCTCCACGCGCCCGCTTCACCATTTCTCCTCGCGCTCGCGCTCTGCCGCAGCGAATCCTTCACCTCGCGGGCAAATTAAAAAGTACGGTTACAGGAGGGGGGACTCACCTCTCCCGCCATCTCTCTCCTACGAAATCTTGGTGAAGATCTCGTCCACTCCCCCCTCGCCGGCATGAACAGCGGAGGGCCGAATGTGGTCCTCGCCGCGCCCCTCTCTCCGGCTATAAAAGCCCCTCCTGGGAGTGCAATCGCGCCGCAAAGCTTCTCTCTTCCCCTCCCGTGCCCGCAATTGCACTATGGTGCCTTAATTCCCCGCCGGCCCCTCCTTCTTCCCGAGCTCCGGCGCCACCCTCCCCGCCGCTCCCGGCCACTTCCGGGCGGTCCCCAAGCTCCCAGAGCTTCGCGGGAGCGAGGTGAAGCTAACCCCGGCCTCCCCCGCACCTCCCGAAGCTCGTGGCCCGCCGTCGCCGGAGCCCCGCCCGAGCTTCCGCCGTCGCACGCCGCCGGCCCGCCACCGTGCTTCTCCACCCCGGCCGCCTACACCAGAAGACTCACCCTCACGCGGAGATTACATATCACGCAACTCCCGAGCCTCCCGACCACCGCTCGCCGCCGGCCACCGTCGCCCCCGACTCCTCTGCCCGGCCGCCTCCGCAAGCTACCTCAAAAGGGTAAGCCACCCTTATGGGGTAGGCAAAGCCTCCCCGCCCACTTGGTTACCTCCGCTCGCTCTCTCCCTCCCCCGCTCCCGCGGCGCGCGTTCGAGCCCCCAGCTCCGCGCCTGCGGTCGAGCATTTCTTTTCATTTTTCCTACTGACAGGTGGGCCCCACCTGTCGGCCAGTGTGACTAGAGCGGCCCACTGACCGCTGGGCCCCACCGGTCAGTGGCATCTCTGCACCGGACCCTGCTGACAGATGGGCCCCACTGAACAGTACCTGGACCCACCTATCAGTGACACAGAAATAAAAGAATTAAAATAAAAAGAAACTGACATGTGGGACCCACTGTCAGAAATTTGATAATTTTTGAAATTAACTGAACTGAGAACTTTAAATGATCATAACTTTTTCATTTTTACTCCAAAGTGAGTGAGACAAATTTCTAAATTCATCTAAATTCAAGATTTATCCAATGGAAATGAAATCATAATTTTTAGAGTTCATTTGAATTTCTGGTGATATTTTGTTGATTTGATGTTTTCTTTTATCCAAATTTTCGCGCACGATTAAAATAGCCTACGAAGCTCAAGAGGAAGAATTCGAGGCCGCAGCACTAGGAGATCCGGATAATCCAGCACCCGACCATTGTGACCAAGGCGAGTCAATACTTTGATCATGTTGAACCTACATTTTATGCAAATTATTTTAATTTAAATTATCAAATTGCATGCCGTTATGTTATATACAAATACATGTTAATTTAAGATTTTAGTTACATGTCCATTGCTTGCTTGACTAATATTACACCTCCTTTGGAATACCTGAATATGTGAACCTTGTCGCCTTAGCAAAACTATAATAGTAACTTTCCAAAAGTAAGTCCATAATTTATATATGCCGTGCTTAGCATTGTTTAGGTAATCATGGGCGCGAGAACACCCAAATATCACTTTAATCATGAGAAAATTTTGGTTGAGTCAGTCATGGTGGTAATGACTGATAAATGTTGGATATGATTATTTTATGTCTCCAAAAACCCCAACATGCTTAAATATCTGGGCGGATGGTTCGGGGGTGTGGTGCAGGTGTGCACGAGAGTGTGGTTTGTGGTAGAACCGCCCAGATACCACTAAGGACAGAATCTTGTCATGTCAACCCGTGTAAAACAGTACAACCACAAGTCTGTAAATTACAACTTGGCTTAGTAGAATTACCGGACCCTGAAAGTCATCCTTCCAGGAGGAGGTGTGGGATAGTGCAAGCGGCAGTCGGTGAGACGGCTTGAATGGGACACCCGGGTAGGGTGAAGTTCTGCAGTGGCGGGCTAGCAGGGGTGGGGAGCCAGCTGCTAGACGTTCAGAAGGAGGACATCCCGCACAACGTATGGGACCCACCGCAAGTGGGAGTGACCCATAGGGTGAAATGATGGAAGGGGCGAGGTACTTTGAAAAGTTACTGTGATGGTCTGCTCAACCACATGACTAAGGAATCGTGTGGGGCAACGAGTTGATTGTCTCTTGTGGTGAAAGTGTACAAACTCTGCAGAGTCTAAAACTATTCGAATAGCCGTGCCCACGGTCATGGGCAGACATGGGAACTTAACCAGATATAGTTCTATTTCAAAATGCTTTATGATGGGTTGGGAAAGTGAAAGGGCAGTGTAAGGCCCTAGTTTGGAATTGTCCTGGGTGTCGTCCCAGTGGTAAGTTAAGCGGCTATAACGCTGAAGAATTGCTATATGGTGCAGATGCCATGTAATGGTGGATGGAATCTGAATCACTATTATTACTGCATTCAACATATACGTGTGTTCAAAATGCTAGGTCTTAAGGAATTTTTATATAATTGTATTCAAAAGCACTCTTCGCAAAAGAAAATAAACTTAAGCCATCCTTGATTAGCCATACATGTTATATACTGCATTCTGTGTGTTGATTCGCTGAGCACGGGGTCGGAGTGCTCACACTCGCTTTGCGGCAAAAATCCAGAAACAGGAACGCAAGACCACTACGCCTACGAGGAAGCTCCTGCTACGGAGGAGAAGAATGACGAAGGAAACTAAGGCGTAGGCTTCGTTGATTAGACATGGACAAGTGGACATCCGGCGTTGTGTGCACGTATGTTACTAGTTAGCTGGTGACATACAATGCACACAGTACCTTCCAGTCGCTTGCCTGTGGATTTGGGTTTGCTTTTGCTATGATTCCGCTGTGCGTGTTTGTAATAAAGACAATTGGCCTAATCGGCCCCCTTTTGTAAACTCTATCACCCGACGTGGTGTATTTCAATTTATGTAATATAATGGTTGATTATGCGATGTATGAAATGATTCAGCAATGTACCTGTGTGCACTAACTACTGATCCAGGGATTAGTGCAGTGAAACACAGTAAGATTCGGATTGAAAAATCTGGGTCTGACAGATTCTTAACAAGAACCATCTGTGATAATTATGTATCTCAGACAGTTCTAGCCATCGCTAGTAACATAGACGGTTATGCTTGTAAAATCGTCTGTGGTAATCATAACACAGATGGTTCTGTCGAACCGTCTGAGATGAGGCGTTCAGTATAGCATTTTTTTGTAGTAATGGATATCTTGTGGGTAAAATTGGACAACTCTGCAGGGTTAAAATATATAAACGGTATTGGAATACGCTGTGCTCCCAGTCAATGGAGCTATATTTCGTGGGTGATTCCAATAATAAGGCATAAGTGACTTTGGTGAGATTTCAAATTGGTAATTGAGTTGATTGAAACCCCTTTCCTTTAAGAAGTTAACCTTTTGTCCATTAGAAAACTGTTTACCAATAAAATTGAATCCATAAATATAATATTAAAGCCAACATATCCCATGTTTTGAAATACTGGCAATTAGTTAAATAGTATTTTCCCATGTGGCTAGCTGAGTACCTAGTGTACTTACTCTTGCTTATTTTTATCGGAACATATACCAGAAGAAGAAAGAATTCTTCAGCTTTCGTGTTAGGGTTATGACTGCACTCAAGCGTTACTGTAGGAATTTCTTCGGTTCTGAATGTAAGTTAATTTTGGGCTTGGACGCATGTTAAGTTGCTAAAATTGATTGTTAGATTATATTTTAATCAAATTAACCATTTTTAAATGATCATGAGCAGGCATGATACTCTTTCTGCCTGGAATTGAACTCTTAAACTGTTACAGGAAGTATGACGGTCCTATTCTTAAAAATAGGGTCATTACAGTTATCACCATCGGCAATATACTAATAATCATTGAGAAAAGTTACAAATATAGTAGTGAGTATAAGGAAATCCACAATAACGGAAGCACTAAAAAAGTTACCAAGTCGAATGATTTTTGAGATGGCACAAAGCAATTCGCCCCATATATTTTTGCCATTAACACAATACCTACACTATTATGTCTGGTCTCACATCCGATCTGTAATCGAGGGCAAAATTGCAAAAATCCACCTAAAAGTCCGTCGGAGTTTGATTCTCCACTGTTGCACGGTTATTTGAACCGCCGTCTAGCTCCCACCCACTGTTTTCATGCATTTTCTGATGATGTGGCAAGGCGTTGTGTTGCAGTGTAGCGTGGTGAGGCAGTTTTCCAGCATGCCGAAGTGGTTGAAACAAAACTCTTTAGTGCAACGAATTAGTTTGACCCAGCCGAATAAGTTTGGTTTTCTTCTCCAACCCATTGGTTCAATGCGAAGAAGTAAAGAAGCTACGAGGAGGTGACCTAAGGTTCGATGGTGATGATCTAAGGAATCGCAACTCCTAGTAGATCGCCCCTGACTACCTTGGCTGTCTCCTGCCGCCATGGGTTGTTCCGGGTTAATCTCAGAGTATGTCGACGAGAGAAGCAGTTTGCCTCTCCATATGTCGTGCCTAAGAGCATCTCCAAGAGATACTCTATATGGCTCTTAATACTTAAATTTTAGAGTTGAAGGGTAAAAAGTAGCTCCAACAGATTCCCAAATAGACTCCCAAAAATAGAACACACCCAAAAAATGGGCTCTCGCTCTCTACTTATAGAGGATGATCTAGGCTCCCAATACTATTTTTCTGGTTTAGGGTATCTGTTGGAGGGAATGATTATTTTGGGACCTTATATCGTGATTAGGATCTGTAAAAAGAGATTTAAGGTGTGAATTTATTGGGCATCTCTTGGAGATGCTCTAACAACCCCTCGTGCGACTTTTTAAGACCACCTCGCCAAGTCATCAGAAATTGCATGGAACGGGTAGCGAGGGGAGTTTCAGACAAACACGTACGTACTAGTTAGAGGAGTGCCACAGAAATAGTTGGAGGGGAAAAAAAGCCAACTCCAACGTACTTCTGCGAGGGTTTTTGCAATTTTGCCATATTCTAGGTACCTGCATAGTGTGGTACAGAATATACGAGATGTGAAAATCCGCCATCATTATATCAGTTTTTTTTTCCTGTACCACAATGGAATGAAATAACTCACGCTGCTGTAGGTGTAAAATAGAATGATCGGATTATGGTACGTGGAAGAAACGGATAAATCATAGACAGTCATCAATGTTTGCTTAAGAGTAAAGTTCTTAGACAGCCACCAATTTAATTAAGCTACCCACTACAAAAAAGGCTACAGCAATGCCATTCCACACATAAATATCATATGACCTGTATCATGGGGAGGCGCACGTCGGTGCATGTTATATGTCACTCTCGTCGTCGGTGCCAAAGAGGAGGCCGAGGCCAAGGGGGCCATCGTCGTTTTCGTTGTCGTCGCCGTCGCCGCCTTCGCCTCCGAAGATCATGTCGATAAGGGCAAGTTGCTCATCGACGGGCCTCGCGAGGATGTTGCGCAGGACGAGGCTGCGCTGGCGTTGCCGGATGGACTCCTTCCGGAGCGCCTCCATCTCGGGGTCGTCGGACACGGGGATGGACGACT
Source organism: Dendrocalamus latiflorus (assembly GCA_017311315.1). Classification (NCBI taxonomy): domain Eukaryota; kingdom Viridiplantae; phylum Streptophyta; class Magnoliopsida; order Poales; family Poaceae; genus Dendrocalamus; species Dendrocalamus latiflorus. Next base: position 16,549,413 of record CM029670.1, on the reverse strand, counting down.
CCACCGGCGCGTACAGCACGTCCAGCAGCTCGGTGTTGCTCATGATCCCCTCGGTCGCATACCTCGTCACCATGACACACTGCGGATCAACTGATGCGCGCGGCTTCTCAGACCCCTTTCTCGGTACGTAGAGCTGCCGGGTGAGGGTGACCCTGGTTTTATAGCGCCGACCCATGATATCATCGTCTCGTCGATCCTAATGCCAGCTTAATTCCGAGCTCGACTCGGACCTGTGATTCAAACTTGATATGAATCCGTAATCCGCGCCGACTCGGACTAGATCAGCCATCGCGCGCGACAGAACGAGAGCTTAAGCATGTTCCTCCGCGACACACATAAGCTGGAATTGATGCGCATCCGATCCATCACAGTACAAAACATGGTACTTCTTGACTGTGTTAAGTAGGTGTGCATATGCCAACTTTATTCAACCGAAACCTACGCATGCATGCAAAAAAACCCAAGATTTTCCCTGTTTTTGTCAAGGAAAGGATAATACAATGAACTTACGAGAGTAGATAGCATGTTGCCGATCGGGAGGGAGGGAAAAAGTGGTCCGAACGACAACAGAAAGTTCATCAAGCCCATATCGTAGGATTTACCTTGTTCGATATTAATTGCCGATTAGTTAATGACAATGGTTATGGTGTATATGTATGTAATTTAGACACTTTACATATACTTTTATCACCATTCACTAATTATCCTAAGTCCTATATGGTTTGATATTAAGCGTGACACCGTGGCATGCAGTTGGCAAGAAGAGCAGGGAGCTAAACATATTCTTTTCTTCAGGAGTCTTAGACGTCCAAACAAGGCCTAAGTAAGAATGATGGGGAGTGTGAAAAGGTTAGGCGAGAAAATATTTTCGAAACTTTTTGTAACTTCTTTAGAAATATTCTCTGAAGCTTATTAATAACTCATGGATAAAGTAGATAAGTATCCAACTTTTACTTTGATAATTCTAGATGATCAACTTGCATGTTACCATCAAGTCCTTTAGTCAATAAATATGCTGAATTTCTTTATGTTTCTTGCGAGAGACTCTATATCTTGCAATGGCGTCATGATTGTCAACGGTCACTATAGCGGGAAGCCAATTCTCAATGATCTCCAATGATGTGTGTAGGAACTACACATCGTGGTAGCGGTTTCACTTGTTGAAAGAAAATCAGGAGAGATTTATTTGTAACTAACTCAGCCTATTGTCAAATCTTCTACATATGCGTCTCCATCATTATCTAGGTGAGTCAATCCGGTAAAACCCATCAAGATGTAAAGGAAATCAGGCTATGAACTCATCAGAGAAGAACGAAAACTAGAACAATTTGATTGAGGAAATAGTAGAAGAAACTAAAGAAACCTAAACTTTTTGAAATCAACGGTTCCATGCACTCAGCACCGAGGAGAACACCACAGAAGAACAGAGGGGGACCGATGGCGAACGGATAGATCTGTGGCCAGCGGCTAGGGTTCCTAACGGCTACACAAAACTTTGTGCAACTAGATGTTGTATATGCCATATCTGCCCAATAAAGACAGAAGTATGTATGTCACAGCCCTTGCATGAGTTTACATACACCTAATACGTGGCCCAACATGACCCGTTATTGGGACTATTAAGCCTAGTATTCAATTTGGGTCTATTTCCTGTCAGTCCAACGGGCCATTTATGCAGGTCGGCCTGCTCCAATTGCACGGCAAGCGTGCAGACGTGCTGCTGTTTCATCCCTCAGGACTTTTGAGGCTAGCTAACTCGCCAGCTCGTGCAAGCATGTCACGGTTGCTAACTTCCCTGAATATATAGATACATGACACGTTCAGGATTGGCCGAGTTTTAAACATTATTAATTAATCAGTAGCATTGTATTATCCTAAAATTTCAAAATATTGTGAAAATATGTTCTTCTGATTTTTTTTGCTTTTTTTAATTTTTCTGCATTTATATTAATCCTTTCTTAATTTTCAGCTGCTGTTTTGTATTTTCCAAAATTAAATAAAACGTGAAAAAAGTCTGAGAATAATTTATTCAAGTTCTAAATAATCTGAAGTACCTCTTCAAAAAATTTCATAATGTTTAACCTACTTTCGTAGTTTTTGAGCTCAAACGTGATTTCTAAAATTAAATCAATTCGAAAATCCGTTGCAGACCGTTACTATTTTGGCCCAACAATTGTGAAGCATCTAGGACCCTACATAATTGTCTTGGTAATTAAATAATTAATGATGATCATGATTAAAGTACTAACATGTTTGTTGGGAAATTGAAAAAGTTTAGCCTTAGACTTGCTAAGGAACATGAAGAAGCATTCAAAAGAGGGCTATAAATTGAAACAAATCAAGGCAAAGGTGTGAACAAGCTAAGGATCTCTTTCTAGTTTTTATTGGTCATGACGTTTAATGTTTTAAGACAAGATTGTTAGTTTAGATACTGTACTATTAAGAGGGGTTCTTTGCTAGCAGCTTGACAGTGCATTTATGCCACATAGCTCAAACTTTGTGCATGCTAGCGATTGGATTTGCCTTTCACTCTCTTCGGCTCTAGAAAACTTAAACCTAGCACAATCAGTCTTAAGTTGGTGATAGCTTTTTTCTAGATAATCTCATTTTTTGTACCTAACTGTCTTTCTCCATTGGTACTACCACCGTTGTAAAGGAGGTAGTACCGCAGTAGCGGTATGACACCGGTATGTTCGCACCTGCGATATGACTGTACCTTAGCTGCCGGTCGCCTTTTGCAAAACATTGTTTTTTGGGCATTTCCTCCTCTCGGCAGTGCGTTACTACTACCGTGCAAAACACGGTACTACCGCTTGAGCGATATGACTAGCGTTTGGTAGTAGGTACTTATTTTCTAGAGAGAGTCTTTTGAGACATCTTATTTTTCTTGGGAGCGGTCTGTCCAGACCATGTGAGTGCGATACTACTAGCCACCTGGATAATGGCTAGTTTAGGATCATTAAATTTACAAAAAGTAGCCATTGATCTTTACATGGTGGTACTACTATTCCAATTGATTTTGGTGAGGATTTTGTTCCCAACGGCATCCTTAGTGGTTAGGGGCTATAAATACCTTCTTACATGCAGCAAGGGTACTCTCTTGGAACTCTATTGAATACTCTTGAGCCCTTGCTTCCCCTCTTTCACCTCTTGAGCTTTTACTCCACATTCTTGAGGTAGTTTAGAGATTTTAAGTGCATTGCATCCAGTGATTGGGTTTTTGGTACTTGAGCACCTTCAAGCTATCGTCATCAACTTATTACTCTTGGAGGTTATCGACTCCTAGACGGGTTGGAGGCATGAAAGCTGGTGATCTCTTCAAGAAATTGTGAAGAGACCTGGTTGCGTTATGAAAGTCGGTTATACCTGATCCCACAAACAGCCCACGCAACATATGTCATTAGGTACAAGAAAGGGAAAGAGAATGTGGCAGCTGATGCTTTATCTAGAAAAAATGTGCTCTTAACTCAATTGAAAGTGAAAGTTCCTGGTTTAGAGAGCTTGAAAGATTTATATATTTCTGACCATGAATTCTCAGAACCATATTCTAAATGCAAAGATGGAAAAGGATGGGACAAGTTTCATGTTCACGATGGGTTCTTATTTCATACTAACAAATTATGTATCTCAAATTCGTCTTTGCTCTTGCTTCTATTGCAAGAATCTTATGCAGGAGGATTGATGGGACACTATGAAAAAGAAAAGACCTTCATGATACTGAGCGAACACTTTTATTGCCCTAAAATTAGGCGAGACATCGAAAGGTTTGTACAACGATGTGTGACATGCCACAAAGCAAAATTTAAGCTTAATCCACATAGTTTATACACTCCACTTCTAGTTCCTAGTGCCCCTTGGGAAGATATTAGTATGGACTTTATTTTAGGCTTGCTTAGGACTAAGAGGGGGGAGGGATTTAGTTTTGTAGTGGTGGATAGATTCTATAAAATGGCACATTTCATTCCCTATCATAAAAGCGACGATGCGTCGCATATAGTTGATTTATTTTTCAGGGGAATTATGAGATTGCATGACATGCCAAGGAAATTATTTCAGATCGAGACAACAAATTTATGAGCTACTTTTGGAAGACTTTGTTAGCCAAATTTGGGACAAAGTTGCTCTTTTTGACAACTTGTCACCCACAAACGGATGGGCAAACGAAGGTGGTGAACCGTACACTCTCAATGTTGCTATGAACAATGATCAAAACGAATTTAAAAGAGTAGGAAGATTGTCTATCACATGTTAAATTTGCATATAATAGGGCAGTGCATTCTACTACTCAATTGTGCCTATTTGATGTGGTGTATGGTTTCAAGCCGATCACGCCACTTAATTTGCTGCCACTGTTGTTGTATGAACATGTCAACATGGAAGCATCAAAATAAGCTGAATTTGTGAAGAAGATTCATGTTAAGACTAAAGAAGAAATTAAAAAGAAGTCATGATACTTTGCTGAGAAAGCGAACAAGTTCAGAAAGAAGATGCTATTTGAACCAGGTGATTTAGTTTGAGTGCATCTACGCAAAGAATGTTTTTTTGGACAAGCATAATTCCATGCTAATGCCTCGAGGAGATGGTCCATTCAGAGTGCTTGAGAATATCAATGACAATGCATACAAGATCGAGCTTCCGAGTGATGATTTTTCTGTGAGTTCTATATTCAATATTGCTGATTTATTACCATTCTTGGGTCCAAAAGAATTAGAGTCGAGAATGATTCCTTTCCAAGAGGGGGAGCATGATAAGGACATCTCGAAGACACCAATTGAACTGATTACACGAGCATGAGCTAAAAAGTAATCAATAGGTGAACTGGATTCTAATTAAATCTGGTTTTAATTTATGAGAGAACTGGATATGACCTCATGCGAATATTGTGTGCATGCTTAGGTTTGAATGATGTGAAGCTTTTGGAATTGAAAACATGGAGGCGAAGCTAACGAAGAAGTACATGGAGCCAAGTAAGGGAAGACACGTTCAAGTCCTCATTAACACGACGGATTGTCCACAAATTCAATCGAACTCACAAAGATTCTCCAGACATTCAAACTATTTCAAGTCATATAAAAAACTACCTTTGGATCGGTCTAATCGACCTCAGATGTGTTCAGGACCGTCCAATCCACATCGGGCGCTCGCAAGACCTTCGGAACATTCGGACCAGTCTGAATGATTTCGACTATCCAAACTGTCCAATCTATGCATGGATGAAGTGATGAATTCATCTCTCCTGGGCTGGTATATCTTGGGTTGGTGGGGTGTTCAAGCCGGGCCGAAGGGTGGGCTGAAGCTTGACGAAACCCACTAAGTGGCTTTGCCCCTGGATGCCACCCTTTTGTGATTCTACTAGCTCCTCTACTTATCTTCTTTTTTCACATCCAAGTAAATGCTTTCTAGATGACATCATACAATATAACAATATAAGGATGGGGCTAGATGAGGAACAAAAGGACCTAGATTTTGATAATGGGATGGAAATTTAAGTAGTAGCTAGATGAGTCAATGAACAATTCAATGAGATAATATGTGGAAAAAGGATCTGAAACCAGAAAACACACAATATCTTTAGAAAATTAGTGTAACACTACAAAATCGAAATAAATAAAGGAGATCTTACCATAGTCAAGCGAACAAACTAGTCCCTTTCTTGATCCTCTCAGTTACTCACAAGAAGTAGTGAATGAGAGAGGGAAAAATGGATAGTGTAGATGTTGCATCGAAATGGTATTTAACAGTGCAAAGAGGGAAATTTGAGTAGAGTTGTTGAAAATTGAAGGAATTGAAAGAGAGTTGGTTGGGGATCCATGAAAATGCAGCGTTCTGCAATCTTCTTGCTGGCTCTGTGAGAACATGTGCCTTTCTGAGTTCTCCTCCATTGATAACATGTTTGGGCAAATTGTGGCGACTACACTCGCTTTAGAATTTAGGGAAAGATAACTAGAGAATAGTCGAGGAGAAGAAAGGTCACAAGGGCATTCTCTTTTCTGTGTGTGCGGCGATGGAGCTGCGAGTTCGCAAGTTTGACGGCCCCGTGCGTGAGGAGCCTAGTCTGGCTACTTGCCTGGGTCAATGTAATGGGCCACCTCTTGATTCAATGGCTTCTTGCTAGGGCCTTGCGCCAATGGGCTTGTTCTTTTCGGCTGTACCTTATGGTTTTTGAATCTTGGCTGTTCACGAGAGAGAGAGAGTATGAAGAGAGACAATTACGTTTGCGATTTTGGTCGGTATAGATGAAATCGGTGCAGTGTCTACTACAATTGACTTGAAGACAACGCCTTAAAAAGGCACTCCATCTGAAAGCTAGTTATTATAGTATAAATCATAAGCCAGAAGCTAAAAACAATGAGGCCAATAGCTAATATGCCTTCACTTCAATCCAAAATTACTGGTACATATACGTATGCACGGGTGGAATCAAGTAATTGGGCCCGATGTCATAGGACACCGGGTCCCAAATTTTTTAGCAGGGATTAGCACCTTCAGCCCATGTGTGAACTCCCAGCCTAAACTCAGTGCACTCGGTTCTTTCTAAAGCCCAACGAAGGGACCACTAACAGCCAAAATTCCTAGTAGCTAGCAGCAGCTTACGAGAAGTCTCCGCTTTCTCATCCCAAGAGGCAACTACAGCAGGCTGAGCTATGTAACATCCAAAAATTTGACTGTTCGAAAATATGGAGATTTTAAAAACTTTTCTTGAAATTTGCCGGCATTCCAAATTGCTTTTTGAATATTTATTGAAATCTTTTGAGTTTTGAGAAATATAAATTAACGTACTGAGAAGTAATGCCCAAAGTAAAAACAATATTGATGTTAAATAATAGAAATAAAAATATGAAATTCAATTTACTTAATTAAAAAAGAAGCAATGGCCAAAAGAGTGTGTGTGTATATATATAAAATAACTCACATCTAAATAATAAAAATATAAATTTAAATCGTAAATGTCATGCAAAAGTTGAAATGGACAATCTTAAATGGGAAGACAGAAATTTAAATTAAAAACTCAAGATGCAAAAAGAAAATGGCTAAAAGCTTCACACTTTTTCCTTTCCCATTTCCTCCCTCTTACATGTGGGCCCGGCCCCCACCCCTTCCCTCCCTCCTCCCCTTTCTTGTCCCCACGCTGCACGCCTGCTTCTTCTTCTTCTTTTCTTTTTCTTCTCCCTCCTCCTTCCTCTATGGCTGAGCTTGCTCCGCGTCGACATCCTATGCGCGCGGTAGGCCTGGACTCTCTCCTCTCCCGTCTCATCATGTGCGGCAGCCCCCGCGCCGAGCCCCGCGCCTCCGCACGTCGAGCCCCACGCCCATACCCTGCTCTGCCTGCGCCCGCGTCGCCGTCAGTCCGCGCCTGCTCCCGTCGCGCCACCCCATCCCGAGCACTGTAACCAAGTCGCCGGCTATAGCACCTCCATCGTGCTCACCACCGGCTACAAATAGCCAACTTGGCCTTGCTTCCCCCAAAACTTCCCCTTCATTTCTCCTTTTGTTGAGCTCGGTCGAGCTCCTCTAATAACCGCCGGCGCTTATGCGACATTCCAGCCACCACGGCGGCCCTCTCCCAAATTGAGTATGTCACTGAGTGTCCCCACCCCCCGCCATCAATCCTTCCAAGTTAATTGAGTTTTCCCACGCCGTAGCTCGCCGCAGGCCCTTCTCCCCAAAATCCGGCCGTCGCCGCCTCCACCAGCGCCACCACCGCCTCGGGCGACTCCTCCCCGATTCCGTTTGAGGTGAGCATCTTTGCGACGCCGTGGACCCTTCCCCACCGCCGGCCGGGTCTCCCCTTGCCGGAGTTCCTCTCGCCACGGTGCCCTTCTTTGCGCCGCCGCCGTGCACGTCGCCGGCCCGCTGAGGGCGATCCCCGACCAGGCAAATAGCACGGTGAGCATCCCCAAGACCCCCTTGTGCTCCTGGGCCGGTCAATTTACTCTTCCCTCCATCACATCGCCGTCGCACTGTGACCACCTCGCCGCCGGCCGCTTCGAGTTGCCGTCCGCCCGCCTCGCCGCCGCTCCGGTCAAAGCGCCGCCCCCATCCTCCTCCCTACCTACCCCGGAATCCGTTTCATGAGCCACCGCCTCCCTCTGGCTGCCCCCTCGCCGGCGACACCACCATCTGCCCCAAGCCGGCGCCTCCTCTGTTCGGCCGACTGGCTGTTCGTTTTACTTCCCCAACCAACCGCTAGCAACTTGAAATTTTCTTTCCTATAGTCTGTCGCGAAAGACCGAGCGACCAGTTGGTTAGCTGAGCAAACTCGTTAGCTTCCTTGCCCTTCAGTCCGGGGTTCGATTCCAGCCGACCGCACCCCCCATTCCCCGTTTTTATTTCAATTTTTGTAACCCCTTTTTAAGTAGTAAAAATCAAGGAAAATTTAACAATAATTTAGAGAAGTCAATAAAATTTAGCTAGAAAGTAAAGGAGATTATGTAAGGTTTAAATGTGGGATTAGTGATCAAATGTACCTTTATTATTTAAATCTGAAACTTCTAAAGGAATATTAGTAGAAGATGGTTTTTAGTATAAATGCCCCAAACATCACAAGAACCTTAATTAAAATAAAATAGCAATTAAGCTCATATCAATGTAAGTGGTCAACATGCATAGGTAACTCAAATTGAAATACAAAACAAAAATGTGTGGGGATGGTACCCTTATAAGCCTATATACAACCTTTGTCTCTAAGGCTTAATATGCACTATGTAACAAATAAAGGTACATAAATTAATAACAACCATTAATCAGAAGGGTGTCTTTAGTAGAAATGCCATGTTAGAAAAATATATAAATGACACAATTATAATAAAGCAACCTCTAGGTCAGCAGATAATTAAGGGTAATCTATCTAAGGTAGCTAGGTAAATGGTAGTCATCACTGGCATGTCATCGAAAAATAAATATCAACTGTAGATTTAATCGAATATTGCTGTTAAAGTATAACCTGGTATGGCATGCTCGGTCCCAAAAGAATAAGTTTAAATACCAATAATAATAATAATAATAACACAACACTATAATAGTAACTAAAATGTGTCGGGACCCCGGATTTCCGAATCCGGACCCTCTGTGTATTACTGCACTAGTCCCAGATCAAAGCTAGTGCACACAGTTAAACAGAAATGAATAAATAACCAGCAACACTTTATTACAATATTAAAGAGTACCGACCGAAAGGTCTCATTATTACAATTGAGGTTTCAAGACCTCGCACACACGAAACACAGCGGAAGCAAAGATAAACTCCGGCGAAGACCCATCAATACGCCACAGGCAATTGACTGGAGAAGCGCGACCTAGTACTCCGGAAATCCTTTGTCGAATCCACAAGCGAAGTAGTCGTAGTCACCTTCTTGAGCTTCAACTTCCTCTGAGATTTATTTTTAAGTGTAGCATGTGAGTACATAAAGTACTCCGCAAGTCTTGGGAAAAATGCATAGATGCAAGGCTTAACAAAGGAAGGCCATACGGTTCTTTTGCACAAAGCAATATTTTAAAATTCAATTACTACTAATTATTTTCGAAGGCATCAATTTAATAAAGTAAATGTTTTAGCAGAAACTATCAAGAATTCTCTAGTGAAGGTTCCATCTACCAACACTAGCCAACCAATTACAATTGGTCAAGTTTAAAACTGCGGGTTACATCCACCCTCTCTGGCTCCAACTGCCAGGATACCCTTCCGAGAGTTCCCTCCACTCTCGGAATACAAAACTTTTGATTTTAAAACAAAACCAGAAATCTACCATGTGAATCCATTCCTTGCCCGCCCTTGACCGTGGGCACGGCTATTCGAATAGTTTTACACTCTGCAGAGGTTGTACAACTTTACCCACAAGAGATAAATTATCCTAAAGGTCAACATGCTTCCTTTGGCATGAGACCCAGATAAAATATCACAAAGTCTTTACCTTACTCTAGTCTAGCTAGATACCACCCGCTGAGGTTTCACCGCAGGTAGGCTAACTGCCCGAACCGAAGCCCCCTCTTGCGCCATATGAGTACAGTAAATCCCTGTCCCTCACTGTGAATAACCAGTCCATCCCTGGCATCCACTTTCCACTGGTGGCACCTAAACTAGACTATCGTAAGTTAGTCAGCTAGGTCGTACCCATATAGACTTGTGGTTGTACGGTTAATGCTCAGTTTGGACAAACACAAGCGTCGGTCCTTAATTGACTAGGGTGGAACATACACTTTACAAGATCTCGTGCTTCCTGCACCAATCCAAACTAACCATCCACCCTAATCTAAACCAATTTTCACATTTTAGTTTATTTTAAAAGAACAGTGGCAACTCCAATTACCACTAAATTTGTAAACACAAGGGTATTACAATAAATCATAATTTCCCATTTGCAAGATTTATGAGGTATTCAATAGCATGGCTAAGCATTGTTATACCATTCTAATACCAACAATTTAATATATTACTCTTATTAGTGAGTCAAAGGAATTTCTAGGGTTGCAAAGGTACATGTCATTCAAATTCAAATGAGGGCATAACAAGGTTGGATATAGCTAATGCCTTAAGATTTGAACTAATATTTTATATAAATAGCAATGCACATAATTTAAAATAATTAAAACATTTCAAAATCATAGGTTCAAGATGATCAAAGGAGACTTGCCTTGCTCGGAGACTTGATGTTGCGAATCGTTAAAATCGAACTCTCCGGATTAGTCGTAGTCTACACGCGAAGAACCAAACAAAATAAATTCAAATAAAACACAATTAAAATCCAAAAATTATAAAATATATATTGACGGATAGATTATGATTTTAGATGAATTTAGGAGAAAGAATCAACAGATTCGGAGTTCGTATGAGGGAGATCCAATATCTGGAAGTTTTGGACATCACATGAAATGATAACAAAATACGAGGATTACTTTTTGAATAGTACGGTGTCGATTGGCTACAAGGTGGCTGACGAATGGGCAAAATGGAATGCTGGCAATGAGGCGAAGGTGGTGACATGGGTACGGCGATGAGGAACGGCGGCAATCACCGGCAGTCAGTGAAAAACGGCACCGACTGCACGGTAGCGACAACAGTAGGTTGGAGAGATAGTACCGGGTATGGAACGTGGAGATGTAAGATGAGCGTGGGGTAGTACATGGCATGGTGAAGTTAGGAAAATTATTGGCTAAGCTAAAAATTAATCGGAGACGATACAGTCGACGTTTGAATGTCGACAGTGGAGAAACAGGAAAAAATTGATATCTTGGTGCTCGGTAGAGCGAATCCAAAACCATTTGAAAGGTAGCTACCTGGGATGGTTTGGCACGATATGACGCGAACGGATTGGGGAAAACATCGCCGGATAGATGGGGACACAAGATGCCATTGGTGGCCATGGCGAGGTGTCGGAGGTGAAAATTTGTGGAGGCTTTTTGGGGAAACGGAAGGAAGCATGGCGTAGAACGCGGTGAGGCAAGTCTAAAAAAAATTACGACATGGGCTAAGGCTTACCGGAGGCGACGAATCTACGTCGGGAGTCACAAACGGCCATTTTTGCGGAAAGCTCAATTACTGACAATTGGCTCCACGAAAAATTAAACAAAATGGTAGAAAATTTTCTTAGAGTCTAGGACACAATATGACGCGATCAAAAATTGAAGCGCTTACCAAAAAGGGGTGTACGCGCGAAGTACAGTTTTAGTGTCCGGGCCTGACAAGGTCGACAAGGACTCGGGGGATCTTCAGGTGATGGCGATAGAAGCACGATGTAGAACGTGTCGAGGCAAACTCAACGGTGCAAACGGCTCGGCCAAAGGACATCGGATGGTGGCGGAACACGGTGGAGAAGACATTTTGCGACCGTCGGGTTGACATCGGTGTTCCGGGCAAACGGAGAGGAGTTAGCATGTGGGGTTTGTGGCGAAACGAAGAGTAGAGCGTGGGGAACGTGATGCTCACCTTGGTTTTGGTCGGGCATGCACGGACGGCCGGTGGCGACGCGAGGAACGACGACGCGCTACGGTGGCGACGGTGTTCTGGCGAAGTTCCAGCGAAGGCGAGGTGAGCACCGCGTAGAACGCGACGAGGCGAATCCGGGGATGTGCTCAAAAGTGGCGGGGCTCCACCGGACGAGGCGCAATAAGCCGAAGAACGCCGCTTGGAACACAAAAGAAAAACTCCGATTGCGCCCAAAAGAAGAGGAGTGGGGACTTGATATTTTCGGGGTTGAGTGAGGATGAGGAGGGGCTCACGGTGCTCTCTTTTATAGGGGCGGGGGAGGTCCGAGACGGGAGATCAAGAGACCATGTTCATCAATGGCATGGGTTAATTTCTCGCGAAACGGCTTATGAATGAGGAAAAAACGGTAGGGAAATAAAAAGAGTTTGATGAGAGGAGTTGAATGTAATTTATTTCGCGAAAAACCGTTGAGAAAATTAAAAGTTCTTCAAGCTTGAAGACGACGGCAATGGCGCTCACGCGTGCTGCTCTCTGGAGAGGAACGTTACGAAGGTTGAGGATGAATAGTGACAGGAGAGAGAATATAAAAATAATAATAATTGTTTTTCTGAAAAAAAAACAAATTCGAAAAAAATTCAGAAAAATTTCACCAAAATCCTTGGAAGCCGAAAATACCAAATAAAATAATTTTGGATTTAATTGAAGTATATTTTAGCCATTTAAAATATTTTTACTTTCTAAGCTTTAATTTAATTCAAATAAATTCGAAAATTCCAAAAATTTGAAAAGAGGATAGAAATGGATAGATTGAAATTTTTGATGAGTTTAGAAATTTGAATGGGCTCATTCGGAGTTAAAATGAAGAAATACGATCTTTTGGAACTTTAAAAGGAGAGAAAAAGAATAAACTGATTCTCTGAAATTATTTTTGAACTGAAATGACATCATCAAGGGAAATGACTTTCAGAGGAATAATTTTTCTATGGAAAAAGAAATTTATGATGTTAGGGTGACATCAGCAGAGATTTTGATTTTCTGGCCGAATTATTTTTCAACAGGAAAAGGGTTTTATTCACTGACAGGTGGGATTTGGCTGTCGGCGAGAGGGAAGAGAAAGGAGGAAGAAGTGGATGGTCGGACGAATGCCACGAGGTGAAAGAGAAATCAGGGCCACCGGATTAAAACGAAGGGGTAAGTGAAGGCGGGTGGCTGAGATTAAACCGGGCGAGGATCGATTGAATTAGGGAGGATCACATGATGCCTGAGTAGAGAGGTTGAGGATTAAATTTGATTTAGATTTTGAAATAAAATTTAGATAAATCCAAATAAAGTTCAAATACTTTAAATTAATTAATTTGAAATTAAAGTTTTCAGAGAACGAAATTTTGGGATGTTACAAAATGTATGTAAAATATCTATGATACCTAACCCGAAGCGCACCTTTAACTAAATTCATGTAGGCGTGTCTATTAAAATCCCTAGGCATTCTCTCGGGATTTAAACTTAAAGATAAAAAATAATTAATAATAAAAGAAATAGCCCTATCAAGAAGATCCATGATAATTCATAACTCACGCATCCAATAACAGGCATACCGTGAATTACAGTTGGTTAAATGATTAACCCCCTACGGATATTCAGTTGCAAATTTCGGATAAGTATTGTCACATGAAATATCAAAGTAACACCAAGTATTTAAAGTTATACTCTTCTCATGTAAAGCCCCCCCCCCCCCGATCCTAGCATTACAAAGCCCTGTCCCTCTTTACTAACTTCGCTACACTCTTTTATCTGTCCATAAGACCTGCTTGCCTCATGGAACTTCCTTGATAAATGTAAATCAATTTAAAGAAAGTCATCAAGCAAAAGGTCAAGCCTCGCTTTTCCCCAATCGGACATGTCTGGCCACCTTCTTTTCCCAAAAGCAGATAATTCCTGTAGGTACATCTTCACTTTTGATCCCTCGTGTTTCTAAAATTTTCCCTCACGGTAAAGCATTCAGACAACTCGTCCTCCTGCTCAAATCCAGCTACCGTTGTGATTACAACACGCTAACCTGAATCATCCTTCTATTATCAAATCATAATAGATGTATAATTTAAAATTAAATCGGGTATTTAAAGTGCTTGGATTTATTTGGATCTCTTGAGTTATTTGTTTTTATTTGGATTCAGTCGCTTATCGCATAGTTAGAAACTGGAGTCCCGAAGAGTCGATGGATCAAGCGAGATCAAGATCAAGGTGGATCTAAAGACCAAAAGCCCAAGACCATCAAATGGGATAGATTTGAGTGAGCTCAAGACCGCAGTAAACCGCACAAGGTGAGTCAATACTTTGATCATGTTGAACCTATATTTTCTGCAAATTACTTTGGTTTAAATTATCAAATTGCATGCTGTTATTTTATATGCAAATACAAGTTTAATTTAAGATTCTAGTTATATGCCCATTGTTTACCTTGAATAATATCACACCTCTTTTGGAATACTTGAATATGTAAACCTTGTCGCCTTAGCAAATTATAATGGTAATTTTTCAAAAGTAAGTCCGTAATTATACGCCATGCTTAGTACTGCTTAGATACTCAAGGGCGCTGAAATGCCCCAAGCATCATTATCATTTTTAATCATGAGAAACTGATTTGGACAGTCATGGTGGGAATGACTGGTATATTTTGACATGATTATTTTATGCTCCCAAAAATCCCAATTTGCTTACATATCTGAGCGGATGGTTTGGGGGCTGGTACGTGGTGCAGTGGAAGCACAAAATTGTGGAGTGTGGTAGAACCGCTCAGGTACTCCTAAGGACCGAATCTTATCATGACCTCCTGTGTAAAACAGTGCAACCACAAGTCTGCAAAGTGCAACTTGGCTAAGTAAATTTATCGAAATTCCCGGACTCATCTCACTGGTAGTGGATAGAAGTGGATACGCAAGGGCAAGAGAAGGCCTAAAGGGACACCGAGTGGAGGGTGAAGTTTCCCAGTCATACTAGCGCTGAGGGGAGTGGAGTGTGAATAACGTTAGTAACCATGGGGAACATCCCGTGCATAGATGGGACCCACCGCAAGTGGGCAGTTTCCCATAAGGTGAGACGACAAAGAGGACTAGATACTTTAAAAAGTCACTGTGATGGTGTGCTCAACCACACGACTAAGGAATCATGTGGGGCAACGAGTTGATTGTCTCTTTGTGGTGAAAGTGTACAAACTCTACAGAGTTAAAACTATTCGAATAGCCGTGCCCACGGTCAAGGGCGGACATGGGAACTTAACTAGATATAGTTCTATTTCAAAATGCTTTATGGATGGGTTTGGAAAAGTGAAGGGCAATGGAAAGCGCTAATTTGAGTTGTCCTGGGTATCGTCCCAGTGGTAATGTAAGCGGTTATAACGCTGAAATGTTAGCATATGGTGCGGATACCATGTAACGGTGGATGAATCTGGATCGCTATTATTATTGCATTCTCTTACACATTATGTTTTTGTTCAAAAATTGCTAGGTCTCAGGAAATTTCTATGTATTATATTTCTGAATAATGATAATTCATCTCACAAAGTAAAATGTCAGGAAGAATAGATAGAGTCATAAGAAAAGTAGAGGGTTGATTGTGTTATTCGTATAAAGATTGTTGGTGGATTCATGTCAATCATAAAGGTGAAAATGATAGTGCGGATTCTGGGAGAAATAAATTGGTGGTGCCTAAATGAATATATAGGTTAGAAAGCTGATTTAAATGATTTTCGGAGAATTAGGGAGTGCAAAGGTAATTGCTGGATTACAACCCTGATAAACAATATAAATTCTTGGAAGATGTTGGCGATAATGGGATTAATATGATTTGATCAAGTACTAGATGGATGAATTGAATTTTTTGGGAATTGGGATGAAAAATAACAAATTCGAGTATAATCTTGATCAATGATATTCTTGGTGGATGTATACTAGCGAATCGTAAACTTGATCACTGATATTCTTGGTGGATATATAATAGTAAATTATAGACTTGATCACTGATATACTTGGTGGATTAGTTAGAGGTAGATAATGGAAAATAAGATTGATTATTGGAATAGCAGATCGTGGTTTTGGATCAACAACCAAAAGGATTGAATTGTTAGGGAGTCCTGATACAAATGATATCGGTGGATTTGAAAATAATTATGTTAGAGAATCATTAGAATTCAGAAGTGAGGAGCTGATGAATAGTAATTACAAGATTGGATTATTAGGAATTCTAAAATACAAAGTATGATCGGTTGATTAAATAAATAATGATTCTCGCTGTTTGGAGTCTTAGACAGCAATCAATAAAGAAAGTGTACTTTCGGTGGATTAAGTCAATTATGGCAACCGTTATGTGGAGTTTAGGTACCAACAATAACACTATGATTAAATAATAATAATACTGCTAAAAGCGATTTTTGGCAAATAAAATAACCCGAGCTTCTCCTTTGATAAGCCATGCATACTATTTATTTGCATTCTGTGTATTGGCTCGCAGAGCACGGTGGTTAGTGTGCTCACACTCGCTCTCATAACAAATTCAGAAGCAGGAATCAGATCACTACGCTTCAGCAATACTTTTGGTTATGATGGAAGAGAAGATGAAGTCGTCAAGGGCTAGGTCGCGAACCTCCAGTTGGCTGCCTGTGGGCATGTCTTAAAGGTCCCACTTGCATGCTTCGTTCTTCCGCTGCTGCAATTTAATGATTTCGGCCTAATCGGCCCATGAGTAAGCCTACTATTATATTTACGTTTCCGCATGATATGTACTTTGATATTCAGAACTGTAAACTATGAGCAGTATCTACTGATCCAGGGAATAGTGCGGTGAAATCACAGAGGAATCCGGATTGTAAAATCTGGGTGCCTTACAAGCTAGCCCTTGTGCACATGGTCGGCCAATAGATGTGCACCACGTTTGCTGCACAGTCGCACCTAGCTAGGTAATGACTAGTCACTGGAGAACAGAAGAAATCGGTGCCACCGACTGCACTCGCATGCCATCTTGCCGTGGCACCACCTGGCCCCTGTTGCCTCGCGCCTTCTCCGCCCGAAGGAAGTTTAGGTCCACCCGATTAGTATATACTTTGCTTTTAAATTTCTATTAATTCTTCCAATTTGTTCAAGAACATGGGCTAAATTTATAGGTTAGGATTTCAATTTGATGATTTTGATTGATTTTTGTCAAACTGTAGGGTTGAGACAGTGTTTTAATTTTAATTTTTGGAATGCCGGCTTGGCTCATTGCAAATTGAAGGTAAAATTATAGTATTTAACCATAATGTCTAATTAAGCCATTGAGTGTATTATTCTATTATATTATTCTTGAATTATTGAACATATAAATATCAATTGACTTTTTCAATTAATTGGTGATGATTTTATGAATGATATAGTTATTTGCCATGTAGAGAAACAAAATTGATTAAAATTACCAATGATATTGTGGCTCGTCGTTTTATGAACTTGAAAGAACGTAAGTACTAAAAGGTAATGTATTAACTTATATTGCATTATTTTACTGTTTTTTATTTGAAAATTTTAAATAATTTTGTTCTCTTTTAATATGCCATTGAGGTTGAATGATGTATTTTACCAATGCCGACCAACTTTTTGTCTGTGATTTCATCTTTAGTTCCCTCAGTTTACTGTAGCTAACCAATATTATTATTAGGCTTCTTCATTTTAGTAAGCGTTTCGATCACTACTTCTCATCATACACTACCATTGGTTATCTTGAAGTATTGATGCTAAAAATTATCGGACATATTACTATTTAGCACGACATTGTTTGAAAATTATATATGTTATTATATGTATGATGAGATGATGAACTCCGATCATTTTTATTCTAGTTCTATCTCTGTACATATGTTATTATATATGTTATTATATGTAGCGATGGCGTCGTTTCCACTGGCAACGGCATGGCATAACTGTGATGTAACCTGTGTATATATTGTTCAAAGAAATGAATAAAGGATTGAGTCCACTCGCAGAACAAGCAGACTCCATATCTTCATTCGCGTACGTGAGTTTGAGACTGTGAGCCTTGCTTCGTAGCGGAGAAGAAGGCAAGCGCAGAACCGATTGCGCGGGCGGTGGCCGGAGGTCTCAAGATTCACGTCGTCGCGGACGAAAGCGGCCGGAGAGAGGCGTTGTGAAACTACTGTGCCGAGCGCTTTCAAGCCGAGAGTATCTGCTGCACCAGGCGCAAGTCTCGGTTTCTATAATTGGTATCAGAGCCATCATGTACGTCCGATCGGTTCTCGTTGGCGGTGGTGATCGTTCACCATCACCCTCTCCCCGACGACGGGTATCGCACTCACCTCCGCCGCGCCGAGGGCGCTACCGCGGCGGCGAAGTCGTCATCGAGCGCTTCATCAAGGAGTCAGCGGCGTCTATCCAATACCCGATGCTGACGAAGATAAACTACCTGGAGTGGGTGGTGATGATGCGCATCAACTTGCAGGCACAAGGCCTGTGGGGCGCAATTGAACCCGGCGACATCGAGTACAGCAAGGATCGGCTGGTACTAGCAGCGATCGCTCGCTCGGTCCCGACGGAGATGCTGAGTTTGATCGGCAGCAAGGAGACCACGCGGGAGGCGTGGGAGGCGGTCAAGGTCATGCGGATGGGCGTCGAGAGGGTGCGCGTGGCGAACGCGTAGAAGCTTCGGCGCGATTTCAACAACATCACTTTCAAGGAAGGCGAGAACGTTGATGATTTCTCAATGCGAATTGTGGGCCTCGCCAACAATCTACGTCTTCTCGGCGACGAGATCGACGAAGCCAAGGTTGTTCGTAAGTTTCTCCAGGTGGGTCCCTGATCGGTTCATGCAGGTCGCGATCTCAATCGAGACGCTGCTGGACATCGAGGAGTTGTCCATCGAGGAGGTCACGGGCCGTCTCCGGTTCGTGGAGCAGCGGCTCGATGCACGAGCAGTGGCCGCAGAATTTGGTTCTCGGCTGCTTCTCTCATCGAAGTAGGAGGATCTCATCTGTCGCCTACGCAAGCGTGACGAGGAGGGTGCGCGTGTTGGCAGCGCTGGCGCCAGTGGAAGTGGTACGAGCGGCGGCTCGGTCCAGCCACAGCGCGGCACACAGCCACCCAAGCGCGATACCGATGACGCACGCAAGGACGATGGCAGTAAGGTCATCGACAAGTATACATGCAAATACTGCAGGAAAACGGGGCATTGGGCCCGGGAGTGCCGGAAGAAGAAGAGAGACGAGGCGGCGGCCGCAGCACTGCTAGCCAAGGTGGACGATGATCTCGAGCCGTCCCTCTTGATGACCCAGGTGGTCTCTCTTTCACCGGAGCCCGCGCGCCTTCCCGAGCGTGTTGCACCTGTGCACGTCGGCGGACGGTTCTTCCTCAACGAAGAATGCGCGATGGTGCAGTTGGGTGACACCGACGGCCAGGATGACGGCGTGTGGTACCTCGACACAGGCGCGTCGAACCATATGACGGGAAACGGCGCAGCTTTCTCCGAGCTGAACTGCGACATCGCGGGCAAGGTAAAGTTCGGTGAGGGAGATCTCGTATAGTCGATTCGCCGATCGCCGTACCTTGGTGAGAAGCTTCCTCCTCGGATCGCGCACCCGCAGACGTGTACTTCATCCCACGTCTGCGCAGCAACATCATTAGCTTGGGACAACTCGACAAGGTCGGGTGCCAAGTGTTGATCGAAGACGGCGTACACACACACACACACACACACACACACACACACACACACACACACACACACACACATATATATATATATATATATATATATATATATATATATATATATATATATATATATATATATATATATATATATATATATATATATATATATATATATACCACCTAAACAAACTTGAAATACTCCTTTATCACTTTAGATATATTTGTATACTAATTATAAGATACTCCAATGTGAACCACACAAAAAACTTGTAAATGAGTTCATAATTTTTAGCATATTTTGTAAATACCCTCATATACGCGCATAAAAAGGAGTATGTCGAAAAAATGTACATATCACCCCTGAAAAATGGTTCATACCACCTAGATGGTCTTAAATACTCATATACTACACATACATACCATCCGTTACGTAAGATACTCCTACATTGTGAGATACGATATAGGGTGTAATTACACCCGGGTGTAGAAAAGAGGTTTACTATATATATATATATATAATTTTACCAACAAACACTTAATTAAAGAAAAATTCACATCAAAGAGTTCATAGATATTACCTTAAAATTTCTTCTAACATTTCTAGATGCGAAGTCATTGATGATGGTATTGATATCAATCTCATCCAATAATTTCTTCTCAATACATAAAGTTGTCAAACCGTTTAACCTCTCTTGAGACATTGTTGACCTTAAATGATTCTTCAACAATTTCAACTTTGAAAAGCTTCTTTCAGCTGATGCCACGGTCACTGGCATAGTAAATAAAATCCGATAAGCAATAGAAATATTAGGATAACAATCCGCTTCTCTGACAAACTCAAAGATCTCCATAGCAGACATTGGTTTATCTGATAAAGTCAATTGCATAACACTTAACTCAGAAATTAGATCATTTAACTCAACATCAGAGGAATCATCTAGAGAGAAAGTTTCTGCAAATTTTGTACAACATTCTTTTAATTCAGTTCAATCCAATGACTTCAATGTTGTTGAACTCATTAAAAATCCAAATATACTTCCGAATGTTTGGAGTTCTTGAAATCTACTTTTCAATGAATTGATTGCCATATCAACCATAACAAAAAAATAATTAACTTCAAATTCCTTCTCAGCTTGCAAAACTGCTTCATCACAATCAATTTCATCAAACTGTTTCTTCCTAAGAACACGCCACTTAACTGGAAATGATGGCTCTACATTCATTTGAGCTGCAATATCTTTGGCAATGATCATACTCAAAGCAAACCCTTCATTTCTATAAGTATTAAAGTATTTAACCATGCCTTCTATTTGTTGCATGTATATACTCTACATAGTATATGGGGGCCCCTGGATTTTAGGGGCCCGGGGCGACCGCCCCTCTCGCCCCCCCTCAGGGCCGGCCCTGCATGCTATATCTCTATCTGAACTGAGCCATGAACAGAAAGGGTTTTTGCAAAACACAGGGCAAACACTTCAGTTCCATTTTTCAATTATAAACAAAGCCACCGAAAATTATTCACAATCCGACACGACAACTTGATACAAAATAAGAACATACAACCATCCGGTTCCAAGAAAACTACCGGAATATCAAAGACATTTGCTGTTGCAACCATAGAACACACCTATCTGTTGTTGAAGACCAGCGCAACCACCACGACGATCATCGCCGTCGGGTCTCCAAAGATCACCCCAATGATGACGCGCATGACAATAGCGGCGATGTTGAGGAAACGCTTGACCTTGCTGCTAGTCTTGGCCCCCTTCTGTAGCACCCGCTTCAAAGCAGGATCTTCTACTTGCCACCGCCGCCACCATCGCGGATGAGGTGGCCACTGTCCTTCAAGCTCTCCTATGCCACCTCCCCCACGCAGGCCACATGCATGTACATGGCCTCGCCGTCATAGTCGGAGCGGTAGGACCAGAACTTGCGGCACATCCCCTTTCCCTCGCATGAGCCGCAGCGCCAGCATGAGGCCTACTTGTCGATTCAGAGCTCGAAGGTGAGACCGTTAAGCGCGACACGCCCCAGCAAGCACACGCAACACGGGTGGAGACCAAGGACGCGGTCGAAGCAGTGGTAGACAAACCCACGCACCGCGTCGCCGCATCGTCGCAGATTGTGCGAGGCGTGGGGTCAGATGGCGGGGGCTCGTGGAGGAGCACGAACGCACAGCCCTCGAGCAGAGGGTGCTTCTCCAGGACGGCCAGCGCGAGTGCGCAGCACGTGTGGAGGAGGTCAAAGTCGCAGCCGCGCAGCTCCCCGTCGTGCTGCTCGCGCGTATACCTTACGCCGGTGCTGTGCTCCTTGCAGCCGTCGCAGTCGAACTCCACGTCATCGGCAGTGACGAGCCTCAGCGTGTGCCCTGGTTGGGAGGTCTCCGCCCCGCCGGAGGATCATTGTCCGTACACGTCGCACGGTAACTGGGTTAGCTGCTCGACTGTAGTGACCTATACCACTCGGGCTAGCTTGGCCGGTCGGAAGGTCCAGGACCTAGCTAGCAACTACTAGTACACATAATTTCCCAAAAAATTACTACTAGTAGTCATTCTGTTTCGATCGCCTTCGGTCCCGCTCGTTTCGGCTTCAGCTTCTAACTTCTAGTTCATTAGTCCTTAATTTTGTTTTTTCTGGCTTTTTTGCTCTTTTGGGCTTTTTATCTTTTCTTTTTTTGTATTTATTTGTATTATCCGTGATGAGTTAACCTATTTTTTCTATTTTTAAATTTAATTATATAAAAAAATCACCAGTAGTTACAGTGTAAAATAAGCAATAAGCCATAATTAAAGCCCAAATGAGCATCATTTCTCCGTGGTACTACTAACTCGATGCTCTTGACCATCATTCAAAAGCAAGTCAGATGTATAATTAACACCAGAAGCAATCACGCAGGCAGGACGTTAATGTTGAATATATTACGGTTTTAGCAAATATTTCAAATTAATTCTAGATTTAATTATAAACAGAAAAGCATAATTCTAGCAACAATAAAATGATATGAGCATCATATATGTCTGGAAGCACAGATATATTACTTCTGTCATTTAAACAAGATATCATGTTATACAAAGCAAAGAAGTGGGCTGTTTCAATTAGCATAATGCTCAAACTGAAGTTGATTAAGGTGCCGCACAAGAACAAAGCAATGCCTCCTCACCACTAGTAGTCTAGTCTGATCACTGATTATATGTGATGACTTCTATGTAATAAGTCAAGCTTAGAGCTATAATGCTACTTAATAGAATCTGACAACAGCTTGCAATTTAAGAGCACAAGTAAAATTTCACTAACAGAGATTTACAAAAACAATATATGGCAAGTAATCGACTGTAAAAGACAACAACCTAGCTCAAAGCGTAGCTAATATCTGCAAATTGTCACACTAATCTCACTGTGACCAATATCCTCACTGACCAATGTAAATCCCACGGTCTATTATGCAAAGCCATATAATACTAGTGCTACTTTAAATCGGAAAGAGATATAAACTGAAATTTCACTAGTATGACATACTAAGTACAATAGATATACAGAAGAGCCCTCTCTCCCTCTATGACACATGGGCCCCACTAGATTTCTCCTCACTCTCTCTTTTTCTTGAGAAAACAAAATTAGAAAATTTCCAAAGAGCCCTGGAATACAACAGTTAAATGTTGAACGTTCAAGAGACCTACTAGTACATAAATGTATACGAGCTATTTATATATGCAAATAAGACATAAAGCATCTAGCTTGCACATATACTGATGTGCATATCGTTTCAACTTTTAGACAAGTGTAGCTTGGCCACTATAAAAATCACCGGCTTGCCTGCTCCGCGCACGCTAAACGACCATCCCCCCTGTCAGCATGTGAAGTTTCTTAATATACTCTCGTATTCTGCTACAGCCAAAGAAACGTCACCGGCTTGCCGTTAAAGCATGTAACATGTACTTACGTTGCAAAATAAAACGGCGACGTACATGTGCAGGAGACGCAGGCATGTGCAGTACTGACGGAATTTAATACCATTGCATGCTATGACAACCCTGCCAAACTGCCATTCTTTTACTTCGAGCTGAGGTTTCAGATGCATGGTCTGATTAATGAATCGATTGAAACTCACGACAGAATGTGACAGGACGAGGCCCAACCTAGGTCCATCGATCCACCGAGGAATGTACGCCAAGATACTAATGACACATGAGATAGCAGGTGTATTTACCGAGTCATTAATATTGGGCCATGTTTGTATTTTTAAGGCTAGTAGTCCTTAATATGACTACTTCTGTATCAATAAAGTTATCATAGATATGACTAGGAGTTAGATTTGTAGGCACCTCCAATTGCCTACGTCGATCACCAAGGTGGATGCGAAACAAAGCCTAAGTGATGCAAGAGAACCACTTCCTTTGTAATGCTCAAGTGTACAGTGAATTACAGGTGGTCTCCCTCTCATATTACAATAAGCCCTACTTATAGAATCATTCTCATGTTACACTAAGCTCTACTTACAGAATGAGAGTGTGAGGAAAGCTTATTGATACAGAATAGGTCAGGTTCAGGAATAGTAATGGGTTTGAATAGTATCGAGTTTCATTTGAATAGTGTTGAGCTAGGTTGTAAATAGTGTTTGATATAGTATTGGGTTTGGCCCATGACTTTGGCTTGTCAGCTTTGGCCTTTGGGCTGTAATGGCCTAGCCCAATGAAGTGGCCTGCCAGACCTTGGCCTAACTTGGCTCGGTTTGTTACACTCCAGTGCCATCACTCAGCCAAGCAGAGGAGCAGAGGCGGTGAGCCTATGAGCTTCGACGAAGATCGTCAAAGGCAAGCAAGCACATGGATGGATTCAGGGGAGTGACATGGCTCCATTTTTTATGTGCACATGAGTAGACATTCATTGAGGTTAGCTAATGGCGAGGTAGACTTGTCAGAGCAACACCAAGGCACAGCGATCCGGTGGAATTGTAGCGAGGCCATGGGCATTTTGGGCACTAGGGCAAGCTAGAAACTTAGTTGCAGTGGAGAATTTGGTTCATTTGGTCCACGTGGATTTGTCCACGAAGGACCAGTGAGGGCAACGGTGGCGCATGGCATCAGCGGCGTAGAAGTCACGGGAGGGCAAGGCAAGGTTAGTTTTGGTTTTCTGGTGACTGTGAGGTGCTAGTGTTACAAGGAATCGGCTTTTCATCGATGTTTAACAATGAATTGGAAATCGGGCTTACCAGTAGTTGGAGTACATAGTGGTGGAAATTAGTTGGCGTTGGGGAAGGAGGAGAGCAATGGTTGCCAAAGTGGATTACTTGAGGGCACAGTGTGGCTTTTATATCCTCCGTAAGTCACTGGGGAGCAATACTTGGCCGAGGTGGCGAGCGGTGCATGGATGATGTGGTGGCACTCGAGAGAATTCAAGGGCCTCCGATGGAACGGCTCACGTCACGGTGTCGTCTTGGCTTTCTGTCTCCTCTTGGCATTAGCGGCAGGCAAAAAGCAGCGGTGAAGTTAGGTGGGTGCGATTGTCGGGCGAGAAGGCAAAGCTTGGTGATAGCGAAGAGGCTGGGTGTACCATCCTGATTTTTAGAGCCTTTTTGAAGCTTTTAACATAAAATTCACCATGTGGATTTTTCTAGAATTAACAAAAGTTAAATTGAATTTTTATTAATTAAAAGGATTTAATATAATTAAACTAAACATTAACATTTGGCAAAAGCATTTTATTTGGGTTCCTTGTATCTCAAGGAATTGTCTAGAATGTTTTTTGAATTTTTCGGGTTTATTTGCTATTTTCTAGAGCTCAAAAGGTTTTAGTTGAATTTCTGAAATTAGAAAAACCCTCAAAATCCTAAAAAAACAGTGATGGGCTGGGCCCACTACTGTTCATCTAGCCCGTTTGACCTCAACCACCTGATCTTTTCTCAGCCACGCATCGGCCATCCGAGCAATAGCTCGCACTAGCCGCTGGATCTCTTTTTTGCCACGTGTGAGCGATCCAGGCATGTGTGCACTGTTCATCTTCGTCTTCCTCTCGGTTTCCACCGCCATGTTCATCTCTGAACTTCACCGTCGCCCATCGTCTTTGCCTTGGACTTTGCCGCCATCTCCGCCCTGGACTCGACGTCCGTTCCCAACCTCACCTCGGCGTCCATGCTATAAATAGCCGTGCCCTCCTCCCGTGTTCCTCATCCCGAGCTGAGCTCACCGTGCGACCCCATCTACCATCGAGTTCGTCATCGTCGATCACCCTTATCGGTGTCCGCCGTTTCCGACCGTCGAGCTTCACCTCTGTTCTCCGCTTTTCTGTCGTCGTCCACCGCCAGTGAGTTGCCGTTCAACCGTCGCCTCTCTCCTGTCCGGCCAGCCACCGCCGTCCCTTCGGCTAGTCCATCGTCGCGCTCGCTCGCCTGGCTGTCAACCCCGCTGCTGCCCGTTCACCTCGGTTCATGTGCAGTCGCTTCGGTCTGCGCCGCCCGCCGCCAGCTCATCCCGCACCCATGCGCTTGCGCTGGTTCACCTTCTCCGTGGACTTGATCCATTGTGAGTCATGCCTCTGATAGCCAGACCCCACTAATCAGCAGCTCCTGTTCCATAGACCATACACCAATCCTCGTTAGCCTGCCACATCAACCTCCAGCCGACACATGTATGTCCACGTGGATGCCATGTCATCGAACCGAGCCATTTCGATGCCATGTCATCAAGCCACGTGTCCTGCCACCTCACCTGCCACAACAGCCTTTTCTATCGCATCAGCAAGCCCAGACACACGCACTGTTCCATGAGCCGAGTCCACCATAGACCAGCTTTTCCGTGAACCAAGTCTACAACACAGTAGAATATTTTATTTTCAGCCTTTTTCTCCATATTAGATTTTCCGAGAGCCCATTCTCCTCCGTTCGAACTCCGATTGACCTAATTCTTTTTCCTAAATTTATCTAAAATTGAGCTCTATCTTTTGGTTCTAGTTTGAAAGTTTTTGGAGTTTATTTGAATTTATTTTATGCTTCATTTTGTTTTCTCTCGTTAGATTACGCCTTCGAATGAGCTGAAGAAAGATTTGAAGATCAAGAGCCATTAACTGAGCAAGGCCAAGGCAAGTCATGTTCTTTGATTATGTTGAACCTATATTTAAAATATATTATATATTATTTTATTTTAAATTATCATGCATCACTATTTTATTACAAACCTTTGTATTGATAGTTAATGACCTATTTGATTAATTCCTCCTTGATAATTTGAATATCATAATTTCATTGTCATCTTAGGATGGGTAGTTATCTAGTGGTGCAATAATATTTATCACATGGGTTGTATGCTTAAATTGCTTAGCCATTCTTATAGTAACGTTGGGTTTATCATCACATGTGATCAAATAATTAATTTTGACTTAATGAGATATGGAATCATGGTTGTAGCCATAGTGATAAAATTTGTATGCCATGATATAGGGGTGTCATTGGTGTTGGTTATACAAAAATGGTTTTCACCTAGGCGAATGATCGTGCAGTAAAGGGGGTGCAATTTGCACATTAGGATGTGGATGTTTCTTTTGGGTAAATATAAGGACTTAACTTTGTGTTCTATTGATCTAAGCCTTACCGCACAAACCACATGCCTAGTATGGGATTGACCTGGCATAATAATTTATGAAGTCTCAACTTTGATTTCGCTACTTATGTTGTTTTGGCGCAAGAGGGGGCAATTATCGACTAGGTGATAGCCTACTCGACGGTGATAGCCTACTCCACGGGTGATTCATTGCAGTAAATGGTCAGTTCACTTATGGTTTGTCTCAATTCCTTTGATTACTTATTTATTATCATTTTCAAAGTTCGCTTTTCAATCTATTTATTGTATTTACTTTAAATTGTTGCTTTCTGCAAAATTAACCTTTCAGCCGTCCATTAGTAAACCTTACATACTATATTGCATTCCTTGTTACAAATGACTTGTACTCATAGCTTCATCCTATTTACTCAGTTGAGGAAGAATGAACAGATTAGCAGGAGCTACTTGAAGGAGGATACTTCGACGACTTCGCGGATTAGGACTTCGCTCCCTAGTCGATTGCCTCTGGGCATGTCAAATGACTGCTACACTTATTTCTTTTTTTCCACTGCAAGTTTCTTAAGCCTTCAGGCTATTATCTGTAAGCTTGACTATAAGGTTGTACTTTGATAATTATTAAGAATATTTGAGTCTTTTCTTAGTGAATTGGGATATGGTCGATACTTCATCTTTGTTTATACTGTGTGCACTAGCGTGATCCTAGACTGGTGTAGAATACACAGGGGAGTCCGGATTTGCATATTCAGATCTCTACACGGGGCTGGGTGGTTGTGGGATATGGACTGAGTAACGGGATGGGCATTATAACAAAATACAATAAAATAATCAAAAAGACATCAAGAAAATAGGTTTAGACGGTAAGGTTTAAGCGATGCTCGGTTTGGCTAAACGGAGTTGAAAAAAGGCTAGATAGGCTCGAGACAGTCGAAATAGTTATATATGTGTTAACGGGCTTCAGTGAATAGTAACAGGTCTGAACAGCACTGGGCTAACATTTGAATTAGTATTTAGACTAGCTAGGGTTTTTATCAGAGTCTATTTAGACTAAACGTAGTTAAGAATGGGCTTCACAGGGTCAAAATAGTCAAAATGATATAAACTTGCCTAACGTGTCTTGGATGAATAGTAATGTGCTAGATGAATAGTGTGGGTTAACACTATTTACATCGGGTCAGGTTCAAGAATAGTATTGGATTTGAATAGTATTGGGTTTTATTTGAATAGTGTCGAGTTGGATTACACATAGTGTTTGCTACAGTATTGGATTTGGCCCATGACTTTTGCTCGTCGGCTTTGGCCTTTGGGCTGTAATGGCCTGGCCCAATGAAGTGGCTGACAGGCCTTGGCCTAACTTGGCTCGGCTTGTTGCACTCCGGTGCCATGATACAGCCGAGCAGAGGAGTAGAGACTATGAACCTACGTGCTCCGGCGAAGATCATCAAAGGCAAGCGAGCATATGGATGGATTCAGGGGAGTGACACGGTTCCATTTTTGAGGCATGCACGAATTGAGGTATACCGGGGTTAGCTAATAGAGAGGTAGACTTGTCGAAGCAACACCAAGGCATGGTGATGCTCCGATGGAGTTCCAGCAAGGCCGTGGGCATTTTGGGCATTTAGGGCAAGCTAGAAACTTAGTGGCAGTGGCGGATTTGGTTCATTTGGTCCGCGTGGAGCTATCCACAGAGGACTAGCAAGGGTGACGGTGGTGCATGGCGTCAGCGGTGTAGAAGTCATGGGAGGGCAAGGCGAGGTTAGTTTTGGTTTCTGGTGTGTGTGAGGTGCTAGTGTTACAAGGAATCGAATTTTGATCAATGTTTAACAAGGAATTGCAAATCAGGCTTACCAGCAGTTGGAGTAGACAGTGGCGAAAATTGGTTAGCGTTGGGGAAGGAGGAGAGCAGTGTTTGCCAAAGTGGATTACTTGAGGGCACGGTGTGGCTTTTATAACGTCAGTAAGGCAGTGGGGAGCAATACTTGGCTGAGGTGGCGGGCGGCGCGTAGATGATGCAGTGGCATTGGGGAGAATTTGAGGGCCTTCGGTGGCATGGTCGGCGTCGCGGTGGCATCTTGGTTTCCGGTCTCCTCTTGGCGTTAGCAGCAGACAAAAAGTAGTGGCCAAGATGGGTGGGCGCGCGTGTCGCCCGGGAATGCAAAGCTTGGTGACGGCGAAGAGGCGGGGCTGGGTGGTCGTGGCATTTGGACGGAGCAATGGGACGGGCATTAAGTGGTGCGGGAGAGGCTAACAGGCAGTGCCAGGGTGGGGTACGACATTTAACCAAGCTCAGCCGTGGTGGGTGTGAACAATGGTGGCAGCAAATGAGTGTGGTGGGGCGAGTGTCGTGGTGAGAACAGGGGTGGTGTGGGAATTGAAGGGGCACCAGAGACAGGAGACGGGAAGTCAAGAAGGGAAAGCGTATTCGGCTGAAAGGTTTCCAAAGTGGCCAAAATTTCAAGTTTAACCAAATTTCAACAAAATTAGAAAACAGTTGAAAATTTAGGGTGTTTTAAATTCAGTTTAATTT
This sequence comes from Dendrocalamus latiflorus, assembly GCA_017311315.1. Classification (NCBI taxonomy): domain Eukaryota; kingdom Viridiplantae; phylum Streptophyta; class Magnoliopsida; order Poales; family Poaceae; genus Dendrocalamus; species Dendrocalamus latiflorus. Next base: position 16,519,725 of record CM029670.1, on the reverse strand, counting down.
GTGCTTATATATATCCCCACGGTGACCCAACATGCATAGGTGTCGATTAAGTAGCTAGGTTAGTACCGTAGTGAATTTTCAAAAGCAATATATTTCCCACGTCCCTATTTTCAAATTCCCTCTGTGCGGTCCTATGCAGCTCCCTCCAATCCACAATAGATGTCGATTAATTAGTAGGTTTGTATTAACCGTTGTTACTATTTTGTAAGCAGCATTTCCCTCTACTCCTTGCATATTCGTTCGTAGGAAAAATCAGATAGTATGAAGTATTTATTGGTCCAAAAAATCCCCAGTAAACAAACAACGTTATGAACTAAAACTAAAAACATTACCGACTTCTTCTTCCTTGTTCCATGTGCTGATGTGCATACTGTATTGCTAAAACAACATCTATTTTAGATCAACGCGGAGGATCAGTCCTCCAATTTAATTGTTGAAGTGGCAGGTCGCAGGACTAAAATTTAACTCGGGGGCACAAAGGTCAGAATTGGTTACTGTTGACTATGACCATCTTCAGCCCTACCATCCGACTGCCCCTAGGTTTGCAGTCTGACCTGAATGTAATCTTAACTAAATATAGAAGAATTTGAATATTAAAGAATTTATTGTCTAAGTGAAAAGAATTTATGCTAAAAAATGCTCGTTATTCTTTAAAAGGGAAAATTAATCTTAAATCGGTAAATTTAAGTATTGGCATAAAAATGGGAGCTAAAAGTGGGTTTTTAGGTTTTGTGGGTTTCTTGATCTCTTCTCACCATAACCAAGGTCAAATAAAATAATTATTTTTATATAGACCTAAAGTGAGATTTCCCATTCTTGTGGTGAAGTTGAAGCTTTTTATAAAAAAAACTTGCTCTTTTTAGTTGCTTCACTTCATTTCTTGCTCACTTAGTCTTTTCAGTCTTGTTTCTATCCTATGCACCATGAATCTATTTTTTTCTAAAATCAACTCGATTGTGCTTCTGAGAGCACAAAGGTCAGAATTGGTGAGTGCTGACTCCAACATGCACAATAGTTAGTGTGGTTTAGTACTATGTTGGATCATGTTGAGAATGTCCAAGGCTCATTCGTGTTGAACAATTGGCAATCGTGTCGAGTTAAAATTTGTATTTACAAAAGTTGGCAAGTTTTCATAATTACTGACCAGTTGGGGTAGTCTGGCCACAAGTCCAGTGTAACCGGATTTCGGGGGCAGTCAGACCACTGGTGTGGTACGATTGGTTTTTAGTTGGCAGCTGGTTTTTTCTAGAAAGGTACCCACTTATGTGCTCGAAAAATGCGAGCAGTCTGATCGACCAATGGGTGGCAGTCCGACCAAGTTTGGCCGAGCGGTCTGATCGGCTCCCTGTTCTAGAGTTTGACCAGACCGATCGGTGCTGTCTGACCGACCGCTCATTGGTGGTCAGACCGGTTTTATCCGAAAGTATCTGATGGATTTTGGATATTTGTGGTAAATAGTCATGGGTTGAGTTTTAGAGTCCTATGTCATTGCATTCATGGTGCATGAAGTAGGTTCAACTAACATGGGTCAAGTTGTGAAAAACTTATGCCTGAAAATAATTTCTTGGTCTTTGATGTGAAGAAGCTTGGAGGCAACTATAGTTGATGGCGTGGATCAGGACTAGGCTCGGGGATGAGCTGAGGTATGGTCAAGGAATTCAGACAGGATAGTTGAGCTCAAGCAAGGCACAAGGAAAAACTAGGAATATTGAAGGGAAGGTTCAAATAGTAGTTCATCAGATACAATCATTCGGACATGCATGCATTCTTTCTACTTCCATTCCTAATGGACAAAGAATCTTCTTGGCTTGGTAGGTGATTCTTGGCAACACATTTTCATTTGGAAGCATGTCCGCTAGGAGATCTAACAATGCCGTGAAACTCTTGTCGGACCAATCATTGCTTGCAGCCCGGGAACAAAGGTTTCTCCTAGACCTCCATCAAGCCCTCGAATTTACCAAACTCTCTCTCACTATAGTTCCCTTCTGCATCACGTAACATCTGATCCAGATTGTCATCCTGCGACCTATCCTCATGATCGAAAGAACAGTCCACAACAGGCATATCGTTGTCTCCCTCGACTGTGTCATAACTACCTTCTTGTGTACTCTTCTCTTCATCGTGACTGCTCCAACATTTGTACCCTTTTCTGAAACCCCTTCGAATCAAGTGAGCTTCGATCTGCGCTGAGTTGCTAAACATCTTGAGATTATCACAATCAATGCATGGACAATACATATATTTCATCCCCTTCTTCAACATATCCAGCTCAGCCGCTCTTGTAAAAGCAGACACGCCATTAATGTACTCTTGACTCACACGGTTCTCAATATACAACCAGTTTCGGTCCATCTACGCTACATAAGTAACAAATGGGTGTCAAAAATGATTATTAAACCTGGCTATCATCTCTGGCCTTCAATTACAAAAACATGCATGCATATAAGTTATTAAAAGTAATTGAGTACTAACCTCTTATCAGATCACTAAGAAGACAGCGATATGTTTTCACCCCGAACTCCCTAAAGACGACCGCCTTGCTCCACCGATGCAGTGTAATGAAGACCGATCTGGGTCGATATCGAGCAAGTACGCCCAGTAATTAATAGTGCAGAATATCACAGACGGTTCCAACCACAAACAGTCTGTGAAACCAATATATCACAGACGGTTCGTGTTAATAACCGTCTGTGAATTATCACAGACGGTTATTAATACGAACCGTCTGTGATGTCCACAATATCACAGACGGTTTGTAATACCAACCGTCTGTGATTGGTGCGTATCACAGACGGTTCGTATTAATAACCGTCTGTGATAGTCCTACATTATCACAGAATCACAGACGGTTATTAACACGAACCGTCTGTGATGTCCATAATATCACAGACAGTTCGTACTACCAACCGTCTGTGATTGGTGCGTATCACAGATGGTTCCTATATAGAACCGTCTGTGATAGCCCTTCACAGACGGTTCATACCACAAACCGTCTGTGATAGTTTACTCGATAACTTAAATTTTTCCCCTTTTTGTCTAGCCTCAAGAAATTAAATAATGTTACCCATGGCCTTCGAAAACAAGCAAATAGAGACGCAATCACAACAACACATTCAGATCTATTACAGCTAACGAACCCTTCGTGGCACGACGGTCACACTGAACAAGACACACTTACACTTACGGCAAGAGTGTATTGCCCAGTATGCCGCCGTGCCACAACAGAGGCGCTAGCTCACGGCAATAGTCGGCGTTGTGGAGGAACAAGCAAATACAGAGGCAAGCACAACAACACATTCAGATCTATTACAGGATAACAAGCTAACGAACCCTTCATGGCACGACGGTGAGGCTGAATAAGACACACTTACGACACTTACGGCAAGAGTGTGTTGTTCAGCCTCGCACCATGCCGCGACGGAGGCGCTAGCTCACAGTGGAGGGGAGATGCATGCAGGAAGCTAGCTAGCTAGTGGATGAACTCACGCATGACTAGTACCGGTGGAAAGGTAGATGGGGAGTTATTAATAAGGGCCGAGCAGTGGGAGGAACTGCTCCCTGCCATTCGATGTGGAGAGAATGGACGGGTGAAATCAAAATCCTGGGTATACGCCAATTATTGGTAACATTTGATTATCACAGACGGTTATTAACACGAACCGTCTGTGATGTCCATACTATCACAGACGTTTCGTAATACCAACTGTTTGTGATTGTGCTTAGCACAGACGGTTCGTATATAGAACCGTTTGTGATTGTGCTTAGCAGACGGTTTATACCACAAACCGTCTATGATAGTTCACTCTATATGTCAAAATTTTTCAATTTTTTTGGCTAGCCTCAAGAAATTAAATAATGTCCCATGGTCTTTGAAAACAAGCAAATACAGACACAAGCACAACAACACATTTAGATCTATTACAGCTAACGAGCCCTTCGTGGCATGATATTGAAACTAAACAAGACACCCTTACGACACTTACGACAAAAGTGTGTTGTCTAGTTTCTCGCCGTGCCACAACGGAGGTGCTAGCTCACGACAGTAGTCAGCGTTGTGGAGGAACAAGCAAATACAGAGGCAAGCACAACAATACATTCAGATCTATTACAGGATAACAAACTAACAAACCCTTCATGGCACGACGTTGAGGATGAACAAGACACACTTACGACACTTACGGCAAGAGTGTGTTGTCCAGCCTCCCGCCGTGCCGCGACGGAGGCGCTAGCTCACAGCGGAGGGGAGATGCATGCAGGAAGCAAGCTAGCTAGTGGATGAATTCACACGTGACTAGTACCGGTGGAAAGGTAGATGGGTTATTAATAGGGGCCGAGCCGTGGGAGGAACTGGTGCCTGCCATTCGATATGGAGAAAATGGACGAGTGAGATCGAATCCTGGGTATATGCCAATTATCGGTGACATGTAATCACCACAGACGGTTATTAACACGAACCGTCTGTGATGTCATAATATCACAGACGGTTTGTAATACCAATCGTCTATAGACGGTTTGGAATACGAACCGTCTGTGATATTGATATCAGAGACGGTTTGGAATATGGACCGTCTGTGTTAATGCTTAAATATGCGCGCCCTAATCCTGCTCTTCTACACACTGTACGTCCTCTCCTCATCTTCTTCATCACCACATTTCTCAATAATGACATCTAAAATTCTTTTGATCTCCTTCCTCTCATCTATCCATCATGAGTTGTTCGGACGCAACCTTACACAGGCGGCCAACAATTTACGTCTGTAGCAGCTCCTCCGCTCACGCCCTGCTCTCCTTCCTCGACTCACTTTCCATCCGTCAGCTGGACCTCATCATCCGCCGTCGACGAAGGTGTCTCGTTGCCGCTCAGGATAGGGAAACCGCCCTCCATAGTCGTAGTTTTTGGTAGTCTGGTCGATACTCGTAGACTTTAATAACTACTGTTTAGTCTTCGGTAGTCGAAGGCTTAGTGATCGGCTGCTGTTGGCTTCACGATCGGTACTCGTAAGACTGCATGGTCGATACGAGTGCTTCACTCTTGTGATCTTCGAGTACGTCAAGTATTCGTGTTGGACCAGTGGTTGACTGGTCGGTGAGTGGTGGTCGATGGTGATGGTTGTTGTTTGAGGTACTCATAGTCGGAGGACTCGGTACTCTGGAAATGATTTTACGACCACGGCAAGTGGTCGGGTATTGGTTGCTATCTGTACTCGTAGGTTTCGAGTATGTATTATGGCTGTGACTCGGTAGGCGCTACTCGATAGTCGGTGCGGTTTTCGTGTACTTGTGGATTATGAGTTAGCGGTTGTATTGGGTGGTCTATTGGTTTGTTTTGGTTAGCGATAGATCAGAGCGGTCGTAAATGACTTGGGCATAGTTGTAAATGATAGCGATAGATTGTAGCGGTCGTAAATGATGTTGGGCTTGGTCGTAGATGGTAGCGATAGGTTTGGAGCGGTTGTAAATGGCCTGGTTCATGGTCGTAAATGGTAGCAATGGAATAGTGCGGTCGCAAATGACCTGGATGATGGTCGTATGTGTTGTGAATCTTGTCTGGGGTTAGACAAGGGTGTGATTGGCTAATGTGTGTTGCTCGGAGATGGTTTCTTTGGTCTTTGCATGTGCAGGTGGGCATGGAGGCGGAGGCCATGATCGATGACGAGGAAGACCTGGACTAGGAGGGGGTAATCTGAGGTCCGGCGGTCAGGTGGTCACGCGAGGTGATCAGGCTCACGCTAGTGCATGCGGTGATGGGCGCTATGAAGATCCATGTGGGGTATCCTGGAGGCTTAGTAGCGTGTGTCGTATGGAGTCATGGATGGAGTCCATGATCTATACGAGTTGGTTAAAACCCGTATTAGGGAAGGGGTTCGGGTCCCTTGGTTTGAGGAAGAGATAGAGCTCATGTTCAGGTGGTTTGGGACACAGCTTGAGGTGTTTGTGTTGGACACGACTTTGTTGCGCTAGCTATAAAAGCAAGGGAGGCTGCATGCTAGCGTGATGAGGGTTTTAGGGCTTTCGTGGAGAAGGTCTTTAGGGGTGCCGTGAGGCGCTTTGTAGCCAAAAAGATTGATGATGAAATAATAGATCAATTTCCTTCATCTCCGATCACTTCCAGAGCATCGCCATTCTTCCTCTATTTTTCGCGCTCTCTATGGTCCTTGGCGAGTTCTCGTTCGAGTGATGATCGAACAACTGGGATGCCAGGCGGAAAGAAGTCACGACTCCGTGCGGCATTGTTGTATCGAGCAACCGAGACAAGAAGACTGGTGATCGGTAGTCGGTCGAGCGATTGTATCGAGCAGGCGGTTGATCTATTGTCGGGCGATCGATTGCGTCGAGTAGTCGGGCTGCATCGATCTACGATCACTTAGCCGAGCGATTGCATAGAGCGTGAACGATCAGTTGTCAGCTGAGTGAACGTAGCTAGCAAGTCTGAGCAGTCAGACGATAGTTGATTACGACCACGTTCAATCGAGTGGTCGTAATGAGTACAAGCTGCCAGGGCAGCAGAAAGTCTTCGACCACGCAGCAGTTGTGGTCGTTCGGTAATACAGATTGGTTTGTTTCTGTGTGCGTTGCTTTGTGCTGTGATTTGCTTTCAGGTGATAAAAAGCGGAGACAATCATTCACCCCCTGATTGTGTCATACGATCCTACACTATGTGTAATATTTCAAACCATTTGAAGATGTATTTTAGAGATTGCATCATTTTTTATTTTTGTTCTATCTGATTTTCAGTTCTGGCAACATGGGCATGGTTCGATCAAAGCTAGTCAAACTGACCATCTCCGACGGTCATACTGCTCAGCTGGTCCAACTGCTTTCTCATAGCTATCTGACCGGCCCTGGGAAGTTGAACTCCACTTACTTTTGTGCTTCTATAAGTGCTTTGTTGGTGAACAAATTTAATATTTTTAGCCTTCAGTAGCTAGTAGAATAAAAATTTTAAAATAGTTTTTAAGATGTTAAATTTAAAGACATCATCAACCCTTTTTAATTGTCATATCGTGTCCAACCTATCAACCCTTTTTAATTGTCATATCGTGTCCAACGTACTCCTTGCTAGTAATTAGTACAGATGATGTGGGATCTACCCTATAAACATGCTCCAATCTTTGGTTGATCCGTCAAGACCGTGCTTGTGCTGCCTTGTCTGTCACGTACGTACCCATGTCCTGCTTGTTTAATTACGCTCATCGATGAGCACGTACGTACGACGTACGGCGCTCGTTCTAAGATCATGAAATTTCGTAGCCAAGGTACAAGTATCAAATGGTAAACATACACATATACACGTACTGTCACAGATCTAAAAAAATGAACTTGAAAAGAAGACACTACAGTAAATCTTAATACAAATTTGTAGAGCATAGTTTTGTAATAAATGGCCAAGGAAAATGTTGAGAGGAAGGCTGGCAGCTTTGTAGTCCTTGGTGTCCGGTCTGTACCCAAGATTCTGTGTTTTGTTGGGTCTAGATCGATCAGAGAAGCACGCTCATATGTTCTTCTCCATATTGGTCGCATGCCAAATCAATGAGCATTGAACATAATGCATGCGCGGTGGAAAGAAAAAGAATTCATTTATTTTCACATCTGGAATAAGTGGCACATCAAGATCCGATCTACACCTGAAGTCCTAAATATGCTCACCGAGATAGAAATTAAGGGCAGATTGGCCCGCTCATTCCAACTATTTCTAGATTTTATCTTTTTTAGTTTTTTTATCGGTTTTTTTTCTTATACTCGTTTGCATTGTCCATGATAGGCTAACCTGTTTTTTCTATTTTTAAATTTTTTAAATTTAGTTAACCAAATAAGTTATCATCAGCTACAGTGTAATTTCAGTCAGCTACATTGCAATTTCAGCCATAAGCTAGCTTATTACAGCTACAGTGTAAACGAGGAATTTCAGTGGAATGAGTTTGATTACCGTACAAATTAGGGAAAACATGTATTTTAAATATGAGAAGTGTTTCTATACTTTCCTCTCTAACAAGAGTAATATTAATCTCAAAGCACATAAAAAGATAAGTAATATCTATCTATTATTCATCATGATTTAAAAATTATAAAAACCACTGTTAAAAAAAGCATTGAAAACCTTCCTTCCAATGGTGTCTAGTGCAAGCTTACAATTTAACTCAACCGTAATACACTTTTGGTTGTAATATCAGTACAGAATGGTTATAGTAGCTGTCAAGTCTGTCCTACGTGTGGTTTCCCTCATGTATAGGCCCTGTAGGGGAGACAAAGTATACTATAGACCCTATAGGCCCTATGACCCCGCTCGGTTGGACTGAAAAGCTGTAGCTTATGGTTGAAATTGCACTGTAATGGCTGAAATTTTACTATAACTGAAAGTGGCTTATTTAACGTAATTAAATTTAAAAAAATTTAAAAATAGAAAAAATATGTTAGCTCATTACGGACAACGCGAACGAATATGTGAAAAAAAAGAACTGGTAAAAAAGCTCAAAAAAGCCAAAAGTTTATAAAAAGACAAAATTTATGAATAGGAAAAAATAAGCCAGAAACCAGAAGCTAAAGCTGAAATGAGCGGGGCTGCCTGCAGAAATCAAAGAGAAATCCCGTCTTCCAAATGATGCTAATTCTTGTGAAATTATGTCCACCATAGACACAAATTAACACCTCTAGCAAAATACCAAAAATGAGAAAATTTCAAGCAAAGATTTGGAACAAGTAAAAATTCAAGAAAATCTTGAGCATGAAGCTCTAGCTACTGGCTGGCTAGTACGGAGGTTGATGTAATTTCAGGATGAAATAAAATCATGATCACGACTGCTCTGCTATGCTATAGAGTGTGACACAGAGTGAACCCGTGTGACTATATGCGACAGATTTGTTCAGCATTTGCTACACTTGCCACTATTTAATAGCGACGCTTTTGTTGGATCGTTTGCCTTTTGGGGACCGTTTTTCCCTTTAGATCAGCCTTTTTAGGGGCTCTTTGTAGTACTCGATGGCTTGTTGATTTAAAGCGGCAACCTTTCCAGGCTACTTGAAAAGAAACATTTTTCATACCCACTCCAGAACAATATAGTAGAAATAAAGAGTGCCTGGTCGGGACCATCCATGCATGCATGCATCTCTTGAGTGCGTTCAAAGGTGAGATCAATCGATCTAGTCAACTAAATGATTCCAACCTTTCTTCATGCCAGGGGACCCATGCATAGATGTCTTCAAAATGAACAGATTATTTAGAGGGGCAAATAAACTGATGCAAAATTAATGGTTAAAAACACGAAGACCAGATGTCCAGATCTAGCCTGAAAATGTCTAGGCAAACCAACAACTGGGGCTGCAGAAGCGACCGCGGCCCTGTTTTTGTTCTTTGGACCATAATATTTTCCAAACAATTAAGAAAACAAATGTACGAGTCTCAATATATATACTTCTCTGTAGGTGAATCAAATCTTCGGGTTACTTCATACTTCCTCCGGTCGTAGAATACGTGGTCAAAGCGTATTTATTTTGATCAAAGATATTATCTAGACTATATAGTTTGGATATGTATATATAGTATGACTGAATTTGACATAGAGAATTCTTTCATAGTAGGATACTTTTATAACTGACTTTGAAAAGTAAAAATGTTAGCTTTATGACCGGATGGAGTTTCTGGTTTCAGTTTATTTTTGCACTATTCATAAATTTCACTGATCAATATGGCTTCAGTTTCTGGTTTCAGCTTATTTTTGCACTATTCATAAATTTCATCTTTTTCTGAACTTTTGAGTTTTTTTGAGTTTTTTTACCGGTTCTTTTTTTCCTCGTATTTGTTTACATTATACGTGATGGGCTAATATGTTTTTTCTATTTTTAAATTTTTTAAAATTTAATTATGGTAAATAAGCCTCTGTCAGCTACAGTGCTTTTTTCAGCCAGCTACAGTGTTTTCAGCCATAAGCCATGAGGCTTTCAACCGAACCGATCACCACCTATATGTTGACGCTATAGAACTATTTCTTTTGTGAAAAAAGAAAGTCTCAAAAGTTTTCAAATATGTTGGTTTTCGAAAGCACACGTGTATGTATGTTACTCGAGCACGTAGCCATGACTGGTGTCATGTTTGCAGCTGCGCGGTACAGCGATTCTCGTGGTACATGTATATGCAAGTTAGTGACACGGCATGGGTACGTGGCTTATGTTACATGGTAGGTGTCCATGCGTTCTCGTGTTGGGCCGTCCATTTTGGTAAGCAGCAAGGGCATTTTAGGAATTATGAAAATACTGAATTAAGTCCGTTGATTTTGAAGCCATCAACCATTTTCCAGTGACATGGAATTCAACCAAATAATTTGGGTTTGCTCTCTGCTCTCTATCTATACTTACATTGATACCGGCAGGCAAGCTGGTGCAAGGGCATTCCAATAGTACCTAATTAATTGTCTCTTATTTATATTAAATAAGTAAAATCTTATATAGAAAAGAGAATGTAAAGAAAGATAATATGATGTCTTTCATACAAGAGACGACTCGAATCTATAAACCAACACAAATAGTAAGAGTGTGTGAAGTAAGAAGTTATACTAAAAATAGTATAAAATAGTTAGAGGCTAATACTGTTTTTAGATAAAATAAAATCCTTAGAGAGAATCTTACGAAATAAACTATCGTACATGCCTTCGCTAAAAACAATGCGGCCATTAATTGTAACCTGTGTATATGCAGAGAAATTATCATCTGTGACCATTTATAATCACACTTCTTCCATCTAACATCTCTCCTACCTTAAATTTTTTACTCACTCCTTAAACCCTGATGCAACTAATAATCCGTGGTCGAAGACTACTCGATCTAGTCAGCGCAGCTAGAGTGGTCATTCACACGTGCTACAGGCTCCGTGGCGTGCCGTGGGCCAGTCAAATCTAGGCAAACAGTGGCAAATTAATACCTTGCAGAGAACGAACTCGCTTTCTCCCTCTCACTCCCGCCATTAACATTCGAAGCCATCACTGGTTTGACCCCGTAACAAATTATTTTTCAAATCCAGCCTCCACCCTTGTAGAATTACAAAAACAGCCTCCTTCTTCACCACAGCAACAACGACAGACGACACATGTTATCTGTCATGCTACCTAACCACAATAGGTCCTACTACGGTGCGCAAGTGCAGTAGCTCTTTACAGTACCGCATTGTGACATGATTAGTTAACCTACGGGTGCGCACATAAAGCCAGTAGCAATGCTCTCACCCAACATGTCCTACCGCGGTTCCACAGCGTGGCAAGTTCTTCAAACTATTGCTATGGTAGAAGAGTGTAGCAGGTATACGTGTCACCTGCCATCGCTACTATGTCGTCCATGGGCCAAAAATACAATTTCGCACAAGAGAAGAGCAAAATTGCAAAAAGATAGGCCAAAGGGCCTAATAGGCTTAGGCATTTGGTTCGTGAGATGGAATCATTCTATTCTAGATAAAGCATGTTCTCTTGTTTGGCCCGACGGATGGAGCCATTCCATCTCAGACAAGATGGTTAGTTCCATTTAGTTGGTTTGCTGGAAATATTTTGCCCAGATATTTTATCATGTCATTCAACAAAATTAAATGAACCATATTATCCCAAATGAAATCATTCTATCCAATTTAGTACCGTGAACCAACCACCCCTTAATATTCCTAGTGGTGACCACTCGCTATCAATCTCTTCTTCTCCATGCCATGCAGAGGTAGTAGAGTTGTAGAGGTAGCCATCTCGCGTCACACTCACATTGCTACGTACACATGGCTAAGCGAGCATACGTACGTACGTAGGAGAAGTTGCCTGCTTTCATGCGTGCATGCACGTACGCAGGCAGCATGTGAAGCCCTGTGGCCACCCTTTTGTTCTGCTGCTATGGGCTAACGGCTCACTGCTGCTAGCTGCATGCTGCTGTGTTGCTGCACCGATCTTCTACCCAAACGCATTAACCAGCAAAGTACGTACCGCGACTGTGAGGAATTGATGGACTCTTTCTATATATTGCTGTTGCTACGGCAGCTCATCCTCCTTATTTTTTTGACCTTTGGGTGTCGTGTCGTCTCCTTTGTAGTCTGATCGATCATGGCGGCCAGCTGTAGGCGCCCGTACCGCCACGGTAAATTTTCCAGGGTTTGTTTTATATTGAAATCAGCTCCAAGTCGATACGAATACGTAGCATTTCGAAACTGTTTTTTACTTCTTTTATTTCTATTTCGCTTTAGAGATAAAGTAAAAATCATGGATGCAACACGCACCATACTCCTCTCGCTCCCATCTCATGTATATATCTCTCTCATTTTTCTCACCGTTCACCTGCTCCTTTTAAAAGCCACTTCTTTCAACCACTAATATTTATTTTTAGTTAAAAACTATTAGCTATAATCAGAAACTATTATACGTAACTAATATGAACAGGCGCTAACGGCCGTGCACGGCAACTTGTCGCAGCTTAAGCTGTGAGACGTCGTTGTTAAGGTAGTTGTCGGCTGTGCCCACACATAGGGGTGGAAACGGATCGGATACGATCGAATAGTCTCAAATACGAATATGAATCTATATTTTTAAAATGAATATGAATTCGAATTTGAATATTCTCAAATACGGATATGAATATTTTCAAATACGAATACAGATATTTTTGAATACGGATTTTCTCATATATGAATATCGAATAAAACATATTCCTAGCGGTTTTACCGATTTTTCACCGGTTACCGGTTTTAAACCGCCTAAATTCAAATTTTGAATCACAAAATTCGTACGGATTTTTCATGGGTTCTAGAAACGGATTGAATATGAATCGAATAGTCTTGAATACGAATACAGATACGAATATTCTCAAATACGAATGCGAATACGGATAGGAAATGTTCTTGATGGACCATGTAGAGGTGACCCCGAGTGTGTGATGAGTAATTGACATCGGTTTAGGAAAGTTGAGTTTGGTTTGTGTGGTTCGGACCATGTCGTTGCGTGGTGCAATCGGCTTCGGTTGGACTTGGTCAAACATGGTCAAAGGGATTAGGATACATATTATGTTGACTTGTCAGGTTTAGGCTATCTCATGCTTAATGTGATTCATTAATGCTATTTGTGCTTACATGTATCGAGCGGTGCTATGTGATGTGTTTCTTGTCTGTGATGGCTGCAGGACGTCGAGGCGGAGTCGTGACAAGACACGAGGTGACCGGACTAGACACAGACGGTGTCGAGGTCAGAACGGTCAGAGGTGTCGAAGACGGCGGAGACTCGAGATGGTTGCGAGGCTTGGACGACAAGGAACGCGGAAGCTTCCCGGAAGGTGCAGGAGGGGCGTTTCGGTAAAAACGCAAAGCTGCACGGGTGGAAGCGGTTCCGTTCGGGTTTAGCGGGCATAACAGGTTGGAAACCCGTTAGGCGGAGCCTATATAAGGAGGGGATGTCTCCTTATGGCTGCATGGATTCAATGCATTCCATGGATGGAAGGGGTTGTTAGGGTTTACTTTAGTCAAAATAGCCTTTGGAGAGATTGTTTTGGCTTTAGGCTTTAATGGTTGGGAGAGGCAGAGTTCTGTTGGTGTGTGTCTCCTTCGATGTCTCCCTGAGTGCTCATGTGTTCTTGAGTTGGGTTCTTGAGCTTGGGAGAGGGAGATGAGATGAGTTGAGCCACCATGTAATCATTCCTCTATATTCAATCATGTATGGGGACTCCTCTGTGATCTTTGTGTTTATGGAAATGAATGCCTTCAAGGAATCATTTGAGCTTTTGCTTCTCTGTTTAGTTTTTCTCTTCGATGCTCTCTAGGCTTGATTCTTGAGTTTTTATGTTTTGGCCCGATTCTTGCTGAGGAGTGGCAAAATGGGTTACTCTATGATGGAATTGCATTTCTAGACCCTTTGGTCATCTAGTTCCAAGAGCAATTTGATTGAATCACAAGAATCTCTTTTGTCCTTGTTCTGTGTTCTTGGGCTTTCCTTTTCATTTTCTAGGGTTTTGGTGTAAATCGTGTTTCCCCTCATGAGATGGCATGAAACTTGGCATGATAAGTCCTGAGGCTATTCATTAGCTATTCTCAAAGTTTCATGGTCAAAGGATCAGAGATTAAATGGGATTTTGAGTTTTTGTCGCTGCTCTTTGTTATTTTCAGTTTGTGTCTAATTTCTCATTTTCTTGGGGTTTTGTTGATTTCTCCTGTTGAGGTTTGTCTCTCAGCTATTTAGAATAGGTGTCTGCACTTTTGGCTAGAGGAAAACAGAACCTCTTCTCTGATTTCTCTGTAGTAGCCATATTTATGAAGTCTCAGTTCTGCTGCCTGAAAATCAGCAAATCTGGACTGCTGCTCCCGAGGGGCGGTCAGACCGGCCATTTGAAGGCGGTCAGACCGGGCACCGAATGGCGGTCAAACCGGCTATGGGACGGCGGTCAAACCGGTCCAAGACTGGCGGTTTGACCGGCCATAGGCTTGTGGTCTGGCCGCCCGACTGTCTCTTGAGTGTTGAGTTTCACATCTTTTGGTTGCTGCAGTTCTTACTCGGTTCTTCTCTCATGTTTTATTGGCTGATCCTTCAGAGGGTGTATTCCATCTACTTCATAACTTTTCATAGCTATTGAAGGAGATTCTCTCATGTGGGCACTTTCAAGGGTTGAGATTTTATACTCGACATTCACCCCCCCTCTGTCGTCATTTCGGTCCAACAGTTCTCAAATACGAATACGAACATTTTTTAATATGGATTTTGCTTACTACATTCGTGTTTTCTCAAATACGAATATCGGATAAAACGAATTATCCGTTACCGTTTTTCACCCCTACCCACACGCAGTCTTGTGCAGTTTTTTTTATCTTCTTGTGTACCCCTCTCGTAGATCATCTTTTACTCTTTCTTTGAGTTACGTACTGTAGCTTGTGAGGCCTACGTACTGATCTCCATCGAGTCATAGGCTAAGTGATGAGAGCACGTATGTAGTTCGTACTTGCGCTGCAGTCACATCGTGGAGAAGCATGGTGCTCTACGTACAACGTTTGTACGGCTGTGAAAATTAATTCGTGCTTGGTTAATGAGCTACTATGCACGGCCTTGTGATTGATCGGTCTAGATTCTAGAGATCGCGAGTGCACGTATATGGGGATTTCTCGTACGGGGATCGTGTTCGATCGTCGGCGTGATTGGGAAGTGAATCCTGTTTTGAATTATGGTCGACCCGGCCGGCGGCGAATGAAATTTAGGACGGCAGATGCATGGTAATGGATGCGTGCAAGTGAGTGAAAACATGGCCATGCACGGTAGGCCGGCACGGGAGAGATTCTTTCGTGGCATCATCCTTGTGGGAGGACTTTGGCCCCCTGGATCGATCTATCGACATTCTACGATGAATTGGGATAGACATTCTACTTTGGCCCCAAAGCGAACAGCTTATGAAAAATGGTGGACAGAGTTTATTAGTGTTGAGGAACCGATGCTGGAGACCAGTCCGAGCGATTCCTCTACTTAGAACAAGAACGAATCAATCACAGAATCACAGAATAATAGATTGAACACAGAGAGGTAGAGAGAACTCCTGGTCTTTCTTTATTGCTTTAGATTGCATCGGGGTACATAATGAGGGGGGGGTCTAGGTCCCTATTTATAGTCTACGGTGGGGTGCCCAATTAGATCAGGACTCTGGATAGAGTCCAGGTTTCCTAACACTCCCCCTTGGGCACTCACCCAACTTGCTCATACCTCGTCAAAACTCCATAAAAACCCAGTGGGAAAAATTTGGAGAAAGAGTACATGATACATGTGATGCTGCGATGCACGAATTGCCTCGTTAAAAACCTTGGTCGAGAAACTTCATGGAAAACTCGTCAAGGGAAAAAGAGTACAATTCACCCAAATTCATTTGGTCCGCAAGACTTTATTTTTGGGTACTTAATCTTCATGATCAAGATTTATTAGCGGGTTTGTGAGAATTCTCCCCCTGAATTCT
This sequence comes from Dendrocalamus latiflorus, assembly GCA_017311315.1. Taxonomy (NCBI): domain Eukaryota; kingdom Viridiplantae; phylum Streptophyta; class Magnoliopsida; order Poales; family Poaceae; genus Dendrocalamus; species Dendrocalamus latiflorus. The sequence goes on along the minus strand of CM029670.1, from coordinate 16,503,795 downwards.
GCACTTCTCTAAGTCTCATCATTCCAATTCCACGCACGCACCTTTCAAAGCTAGATGCGGGGAGTGACTTAGTGAATAAATCTGCGAGATTTTCACATGATTTAGTATGCAGTACTTTAATCTCGTTCATCTTTTGCAATTCATGTGCATAGAAGACTTGGGGTTGATATGCTTTGTGAGATGACTCTTCACATAGCCCGTTTGCACTTGTGCAACGCAAGCTGCATTATCTTCATAGATAATTGTGGGGGTTTGCACAATGTTCATCCCACATGACTGCTGGATGTGGTGAATCATTCGGCGGAGCCAAGCGCACTCTCGTGCGGCTTCATACAGTGCTATAATTTCTGAGTGGTTCGTCGAAGTAGCTACCAGGCTTTGCTTAGACGATTTCCATGAAATTGCAGTTCCACCACACAGGAATACATAGCCTGTTTGTGACTTAGCGGTATGCGGGTCTGACATATACCCAGCATCTGCATAGCCAATCAAGTTCAGATCTTGATTCTTTCTGTAAAATAATCCGAGGTCCTTGCTACCTTGGAGGTATCGGAAAATGTCCTTTATGCCCTGCCAATGCCTTTTGGTGGGCTCTGCACTGTACCTTGCTAACAGGTTAACGGCAAATGCAATGTCCGATCTAGCGCAGTTTACAAAGTACATGAGTGCTACCACTGCGCTCAAGTATGGGAATTCCGGTCCCAGGACTTCCTCCCCCTCTTTCCTAGGTCGGCAAAGATCTTTTTCTTGCTGTAAAGTCCTCCCGATCATTGGTACTTTCGAGGGAAATGCCTTCTCAAAGCCAAACCTTTCGAGCACCTTCTGGGTGTAGGTCGACTGATGTAACAAGACTCCTTCAGGGACATGCTCAAGCTGCAGGCCTAAGCAAAACTTGGTCTTGCCCAAATCTTTCATTTCAAATTCTGACTCCAAGTAGAAGCTTGCTTATTTTATGTCTTCGGCTGTCCCGATGATATTCAGATAATCCACATACACAGAGATTATACAGAATCCATTCTGGGATCATCGTATAAATACACAAGGACAGTCTTCATTGCTCGTGTAGCCTTTCTTGCAGAGAAAGTCGCTTAAGCGATTATACCACATTCTTCCAGATTATTTCAGTCCATACAGTGACTTTCTGAGTTTCTGTCGGGCCTCCGGATTATCAAACCCGGACCCTCTGTGTATTACAGCACTAGTCCCAGATCAAAGCTAGTGCACACAGTCAAACAGAATGGAAAACATCACCATCAACGATTTATTACAATAATTAAGAGTACTGACCACCGGGTCTCATTATTACAAAGGAGGTTTAAGACCTCGCACACAAGAAATAGAGCGGAAGCAAATAAAACTCGAGGATGACCCATCAATTCGCCACAGGCAATTGACTGGGGAAGCGCGACCTAGTCCTCCGGGAAGAATCCATCACAGCCACAAGCGAAGCATTAGTCGTAGTCACCTTCTTGAGCTTCAACTTCCTCTTAGATGTTATTTTTAAGTGTAGCATGTGAGTACATAAAGTACTCCGCAAGTCTTGGGAAAAATGCATAGATGCAAGGCTTAACAAAGAAGGCCATATGGTTCTTTTGCACAAAGCAATATTTGAAATCTCAATTACTACTAATTATTTTCGAAGGCATTAATTTAATGAAGTAAATGTTTTAACAGAATTAACTTTCTAGTGAAGGTTCCAACTACCAACACTAGCTAACCAATTACCATTGGTCAAGTTTTAAACTGCGGGTTCCCTCCACCCTCTCTGGCTCCATCTGCCAGGATTCCCTTCCGAGAGTTCCCTCCACCCTCGGAATACAAAACTTTTGATTTTAAATCCAAAACCAGAAATCTACCATGTGAATGCATTCCTTGCCCGCCCTTGACCGTGGGCACGGCTATTCGAATAGTTTTACACTCTGCAGAGGTTGTACAACTTTACCCACAAGAGATAAATTATCTTAATAGCCAACATGCTTCCTTTGGCATGAGACCCAGATAAAATATCACAAAGTCTTTCACCTACTCCAGTATAGCTAGAGACCACCCGCTGAGGTTTCACCGCAGAAGGGTTAAATCCGCCCAATCTGAAGCCCCCTCTTGCGCCATATGAGTACAGTAAACCCTGTCCCTCACTATGAGTAACCAGTACACCCTGGCACTCAATACACCACTGGTGATATCTAAACTACACCTTTATAGGTTAGTTAGCTAGGTCGTACCCATATAGACTTGTGGTTGTACGGTTAATGCTCAGTTTGGACAAACACAAGCGTCGGTCCTTAATTGACTAGGGTGGAACATACACTTAACAAGTTCTCGTGCTTACTGCACCAACCCAAACAACCATCCACCCTAATCTAAACCAACTTTCACATTTTTATTTTATTTTAAAAAATCACAGTGACAACTCCAATTGCCACTTCACTTTCAAACACGAGGATTTAGTACTAAATCATAATTTCCCATTTTCGAGATTTTCCAAAGTTATTAGATAGCAAGACTAAGCATTAACCTACCATTCTAATATTCACAAAGATTAATAGCAATCTCATTATTGAGACAAAGGAAGTTCTAGGGTGACAAGGTACATGGCAATCAATGTCAAATGAGGGCATAACAAAGTTGGAATAACTAATTCCCAAAGATTTGAACTAATGACTTTATGTAAATAGCAATGCACATAATTTAAAATATTTTAAAAACATTTCAAAAGCATGGGTTCAAGATGATCAAAGGAGACTTGCCTTCTTGCAGGGTTTCTGGGTCTTCTTGCTGCTGTGGAGAGGGTTCGTTGACAACGTTGGAATCTACGCGAGAAAAGACGAGGCAACAAAGCAAATAAATACAAATGAAAATTCAAATAAGATCCAAAAAATTCAACAGAGGCCATAGTTGGATAGATTATGATTTTAGATGAATTTAGAAATTTGAATGGCTGGAATTGGAGTTAAAATGAGAAAGTTATGCTCATTTGAAAATCTCAGATTTGAATAAATCTAGAAATTCCCAAATTTCTGACAGGTGGGGCCCACTGGAATAACAAATTTTAATCTTTTATTTTAATTCTGAGAGCCTGACAGGTGGGACCCACCGACCAGTAACCACTGGCGGTCACTGACATGTGGGACCCACTGGGATCTGGACCCACTTGTCAGATGCTGACACAGGCGGGTGGGGCCCAGACGACAGTGGCCCGCACAGTCGGCTGCCGCTGACGGGTGGGACCCACTTGTCAGCGCGGAATAATAACGAAAACTCAACCCAGCGCGCGGAGCCGAGGGCTCGAACGCGCACCGGGGAGTCGAGGGAGTGCGCTGCTAACCAGAGGGGAGGGGGAGGCTTTGCCTACCCATATAGGGCAATCAAGCCTTTTGAGTTACCTGCCGGAGGGGAGGTCGGGGAAGGTGGCCGGAGGCAGGGTCGTCGGCGGCGAGGGAGTGGCGGAGGGGTTCGGGTGACGCGTGAAATGCAAACCCGGAGCGGAGACGAATCCAACGGAGGGGTTGGCAGGGCTCGGGGACGGGCGGAGGTGGCCGGCGACGAGAGGGAGGCGGAGCTGGCTCGGGTCCTTCGGTGCGACGGCGCTCCGGCGGCGGGGAGGGGCGGCTGAGGCGTCGGGGAGGACCGCACGGCCACGGGGGTGCTCGAGGTAGCGGCGGCGAGCTTCGGGGAAGACCGAGGCGACGGCGATTACTCACCGGAGCACTTACCGGACGCGCACGGGGAGCTTCTGGTGCGACGGCGCTCGGGGCTCAAAGGGAGAAGTGGAGGGCGCTAGGAGGTGGTGCGGGAGAAGGCGGAGCCAAGGGGGGCTTTTATAGGGGCGGAGGAGGGGACACGGGCGCGCAATCGCTCGCCGGTGTGTCGGCCGGGAAAAGGAAGGAAAGGGGAGAAACGGGAAAGAGGGGGCGCCGATGGAAGGGGAGCCCGGAAGATCGGGGATTCGGTCGCGGCGGCGTCCGGGGCTTCCAAAAACGGAGAGAAGACAGAGGGAAAGGGCCGGATTCGGCTCGGGTACGGTCGGCCGGCGAGAAAGGAAAGAGGGGGGGAAAGAAAGGAAAGGGGCGGCTCCGCGGGGACGACGAATCCGACAGGCGGGCCCCGCGTGCAGTGAGAGAGAGAAGGGAGCGGGCGGGCGGCGCGGATGGCTGCCACGCGACCCAGAGGCGGATCGGGCGTCCGAGAGCGGGCGAAGCGGGGACGGCCGAGATGAGGCGGGCTGTACACGCGTCGCCCAAAGAGGAGGGGATGGCGGGATGCGAACGCGGGTGGCTGACAGCCGGGGCCCAGGGGCAGAGAGAGAGAATGAGGGGGAAGACGCGGGAGGCTGACAGGCCGGGCCCGCTTGGCGGAGGGAGAAGGGGAAAAAGCGGGCCGGATCGGCCGAGCGGCGACGTGGGCGGATCTGGGCCGTCCACGCGTCGGCTGGAGGAAAAGGGAGAGATTTTTAATGATTTTTAATTTCAGAAAATGCTAGAAATTTATTTAGGCCTCAGAAAAATATGAAAATACCTCCAAAAATTCCAGAAAAATTCACAGAAACTCCTGGACATATTTTGGACTAAATAAAATTATTTCCAACTACTGTTGATATTTAATTTTCATATTTTGAATTACTTTTTAAGCTCTAAAAATAGTTTTTAAATTCCAGAAAAATCCAGAAAGGCAAATAAAAGCCAAGTAAAATCCAATTACCTTAAAATAATTAATTTGAATTTAAATTTTTCAAAAAGCCAAATTTTGGGATGTGACAGTTTCACACTGTACAGATTTCTATTTGCTCTGTCTTGGTTCGGGAGAGATATTCCTTCAGGGACTTTCATATAAATCTCCGAATCCAAGTTACCGTAGAGGTACGCAATCACAACATCCATCAATTTCATTTCTAAGTTCAAGTTCACTGCCATTGAGATCAAGTATCTAAAGGTAATTCCACTCATGACCGGGGAGTAGGTTTCTTCATAATCAACTCCAGGACGTTGAGTAAAACCTTGGGCTACCAGCCTAGCTTTGTATCTCACTACTTCATTTCTTTCATTTCTCTTTCGAACAAATACCCACTTGTGCCCAACGGGGTGTATGTGGGGAGGTGTGCGGCATACGGGCCCAAACACCTCTCTTTTATTCAGAGATAGCAATTCAGTTGCTATTGCCTTCTTCCAATCTTCCCAATCTGATCTTTTCTTACATTCAGCGAGCGATGCAGGCTCGGGATCAAGATCGATGATGGTGGCAATTTTCGTTGCGAAGTAGATATCGATATTAGCTGTTGTCCTATTCAGGGACTCTCCCGTGTGCACATAATTTATAGCTATTTATTCATGAGTTGCTTCTTCTGGAGCGATTGCTTCTGTTAGAGCTTTACCTTGCGCATCGCTTCTTTCAATTGCGGTGGCAAGTCGCTTTAGTTTTTCGGCTCCGATGTGTGCGCACACATCCATACCGATGGGGATGTTCAGATCCGGTATGCCCTTTTTCTGAAGGTGTCATACTTGTGCCAGGTCTCAACTGGCTCCCCTTCTCATTCTGGGGGACTTCAATGATCGGCTGTGATAAATCCCTCTTATCCTTTTTCACCAGGCGTCCCCGGTTACTAAGGATTCGAGGAACCGGAGTTCTCGTCCTCTTTTTTATTTTTCTGAGGCCTCTGGACGAGATTAGGGATACCTTCTGCTTTCTTTGGTATTTCAACCCTCTCCGGTGTAGTGCGTGCAGGCACATGCGACTTAGTCACGCTCTTCAAATCACTAAAGTGATCAGGCAGTTGATTTGCTAATGTTTGCAAATCTATTGTCTTCTAGACTTCTCTTGTCTTCTGGACTTCTATTGTCTTTTGAACTTCTCTATTTGCTTCACTAATGCGCGGGTCATCTGCATGAATTCCCGTGGCTTGCCATGTAATGTCTTCTGGACTTCTCTAGTGCGTGGGTCATCTACATGGATTCCCCAGGCTTGCCACATAATTTCCCGACATTCTTCATCAAGGGGTTGATTTCCTCCCCCTAATGTTGGGAAATCTTCGGTGCTGACCATTGCGCTAGTTGCATAGGTGAATGGATGTTGTAGGCCGAAGGTCTAAGGTTGATGAGATTCCCTGCATGCAGGACTGCGTGTCCCCAACATGTAGCTGCTAGATTTCAATTATACAAAAGGGGTCGGGCAATACATTTAATTCTTTTAATTAAAGCCTCTGCCAAACCATTCTGGGTATGGACATGCGGTACCAAGTGCTCAACTGCAATTCCCATCGCCATGCAATAATCATCAAATGCCTTTGATCTAAATTCTCCGGCGTTGTCCATTCTGATGGACTTAATGTGATGATCAGGGACCACATTTCTGATGCGAATGATCTGCGGGATCAACTTTGCAAAGGCATGGTTTCTTTGTGGATAACAAAACCCACATATGACAACTTCGAGAAAGCGTCAATGAGCACCATAAAATTCTTAAATGGCCCTTAGATGGGCTGAATGGGACCGCAAATGTCTCCCTAGATATGTTCCAGGAATGCAGGGACTTCATCCTTCACTTTCAACGTGGAGGGTCTAGTTATTGGTTTCCCGGTGGCACATGCAGGGCACACAAAATCTTCATGATTCGGGAAATTCTTCATATTAATATTATGCCCATGCGAGTTATTTATTATGTTTCTCATCATCTTAAGACCTGGGTGGCCTAATCTGTCATGCCAGAGACAGAAGAGTTAAGAGCTTCTAAACACTATTTTCAGAACAGTGTACGCTGCAGACGCTTTAATGTTGGTATAATATAGCCCAGTGAAGGAAGTTTTTCTAATATTCTTTTGCTATTCTCTTCGTGCTTCATAATGAGCAGGTATTTCTTACCGTACTCTTCTTCAGTCTCAACGTGGAAACCATTTGCGCGGATATTCTTAAAACTTAGGAGAGTTCTAGTCGATTCTGGGTACAATAAGGCTTCTTCAATAACCAAAATTGTGCCCATTATGGCTCTTCTTGAACCAATTATACATCCATCGCTTCTGGCGATTGTCGTAAGGCTGCCAGTGCTCTTACAAATCGACTGAAAATACATAATCTCTCTTAAGATGGTATGCGTTGTGCCGCTGCTGGCTAAGCACACTTCCTTCATAGGGCGCTACACGCGTTCTAATATAGGGTATTTTATTAATATGCATGAGAAGGCAATCAACACATAAATAAAATACTCCAGTATTAGAACATATCATGCCATCATAAACTGAATAAATGAATGAATTCTTCAAATATCATCCAACCATCACGAGAAGATAACAATTCTTAAGTACCATCCATACAAATTCTAATATATTCTTCCACACAAAATAAATGACAATTAAAGTCGAAATGCATTCAGTGCACTGGACTTCTTCTGCTATTTTCTCAGGGTGACATTCTCTTTAAGAGAAATCATGACGGTGGCTGCTTCTAGGTCGAGAGGGGTGCTGCTGTCGTAATGGTCTAAAACACCATTAGCGCAGGCAGCTGCTCAGAACGCTCCCCCTCAACCGATGCAGAGTGGGCTTCATGTGCCCTTTGCCATCCCGTTTTGGCTTGCTAGCCTTATTCTCACGTGGAGCATCTGATTTGCCTTTCTAGGCTGCGGTCTTACCCTTCCTTCCCGTTTTCTCTATCAAGGGCTTTCGCACCTTGTTGCTCCCGGTGTTGGCTTCACGGCCAGTGGAGCTACCAGATGGCTGAGTGACTTAGTTCTTGCGGAGAACTTCGTCCTAAGCTTCCGCAATTTGCATCATATCAATCAATTCGGCATATTCCTCATAGCCGTCTTGACGATAATTGCGTGCGGATTATACTGCATTGGGATGGAAGGATTTGCTCAACTTTCTGTATTGGGGTACAAATCCTGTGCAAGGCAGAATTGTTTTCCCCAACCGTCTTAAAGTCGGCAAACCTCAGTCTGATCCATTCTTACTCTGCTTGAGAAAAATGGTGTACTTTAGCCTCTCAAACCTGCTTCTTGAGTGCGGTCCAGAGTGCTAGCGCGCTCTTCTCCGCCATATACTCATTCTTGAGAGTGAGACAGAGATGATGCCTGAGAAAGTGAAGTGCCTGATCATTCTCCTCAGGTTTGGGTTGAGCGTCATTCAGTCCGCCAATCTCAATAGCAGCGCAGAGCTTCCTGGCTCCAAGCACAATCTTAACATCGGATGCCTACATCAGATAATTTTGGCCATACTGGGCCAGCTCCTCGAATTCCCAGTTCGTGATGCTAGTCATCTAAATGTGTATAAGTCTACTGCTGGTAGACATGCACGGAATAATTCACTGCGGGTAAATAAATGGTACAAAAATTCTCGCAATGTTTCATAATTTGTTGTGCATTTTCTATAATTTTACTGCTAATTTCAGTGATTAAAAGCAATTTTCAGCAATTACAATTAACCAAAACAGCAAATAAATACAAAAAATACAGAGAATAATAATGGCATAAATAAATAAGCTTCAAATGCTAAAAATAATTCAAAATTCCGATTCCCGAGGCCCTTTTATGCTAAAATATGAAATTTTCGCAAATTCTGGGGGGTTCTACGCAAATTTTCAGTTCAGAGAAAAATTCGCGCAATTTTCTGATTTACCGAGGGGTTTGCTGCAAAATTCTGGACCCACTCGTAAATTGGAGAGCTTATACGTAATTTTTGGAACTACGAGGCCTTTTCTGCAAGAATTCGGGACTTAAATGCAAGTTTTAGGGGCTCATCAGTAATATTCATGATGGTGGGGGTTTTTTTGTAAAACAGCCAGCGCCCCACCACTGGCCGGCTCTCTTTTCTTTGTTTCTTTTTTTTTCACTCCCGCAGCCGGCCCACTTGGCATTGGCCCATGCGGGCCCATTTGGGCTCTTGGCCCACCCGGCCGGTATCTACCCCATGAGTAGGGTTTCCCCGATCAAAAGGCAAGGGCGGCGTCCAGGCGGGCGCGGGCGGCGGCCGATCGTCGGCGAGGCGGCGCGCGGGGAAACCAGGGCCGGCGGCGGCAGCGGCGCCGTGCGGGGCGCGGCGGCACGGGCGCCTGGTGGCGCACGGCAGACCTGAATGCGGATCGACCGGGCGGGAGATGCCGCCGTGCTGGTGGCTGCGCGCGGGAGGCGGCGCAAGGAGGGCGACGCGGGCGCGCGTGCAAGGCGCCGGCGGTTGGCCCCGAGTAGCGGTGGCCGGGGCGGGATGCTGGCCGGTGCGGCGGCCGGGCAAGAGGCGAGTGGCGGCCGGCGGGGAAGGCCAAGCGGCGGCCGGCGCTTGAAGACTTTGGCTTGCGGGCCAGGTCGGGGCGCGGTCAGCGACAGCAGCGCCTCTTGCGGGAGGCCCGTGTCAGATGGGGATTCTGGCCGGCGGCGCCATGTGGATCGTTGTTTGGCCGGTTCAAGAAACGGCGGCGCCATTCGGGGCGACCACTCGTTCGAGGGAGGAGGCCGGTTCATCGGGCGGCTGCAGGCGGCAGCCGTGCGTGGGAGGCGGGACGGCTCCGTCCAGCGGCGCTTGCCGGAGCATGGGGTGACCGTTCGGTGCGCATGCAAGTGCGGATAGGCCGGCTGCGGGCCGGTGTGCGAGAAGATGATGCGGCAGTCGGCGCGCGTGCGGGCGTGCGACGGTGAGGCCGAGACAGAGGGGCTAGTGGGGAGGCGGCACAACCGCTTCGGGCGGCGGCGCATACGCGCGAGGGCGGCTATGGAGGTGGTCGGCGTGCTACTCGGCAGCGGGCGAGCAATGGACCATCGGCGCGCGTTCGGGCGGCAGCCAGTCAGTCAGCGGTGGCGGCCATGCAGGGCCGCCCGTGCCTAAAATCCCCTTTTTTTTCATGCAATGATCGTGCAGAGAAGATGCAATACCAGAACAGAAAACATACAGATTTCCTCCTTTTTTTCGATTCTAATATACGATGCAATCAACATCTACCCATTTTTCGCAATCTACCGATCGACATTGTGCCGGCGATTTCGGATCTGCTCGCGGTAGATTTAGGGCGGATTTGCATCGTTTCTAATCTACAGTGCAATCAACATCTACCCTGTTTCATAATCTACCGATCGGCATTGTGCCGGCGACTTCAAGTCTGCTCGCGGTAGATTAGGGTGGATTTGCACCGTAGAGATTCAATCTAGAACGCGAAAAGAAAATACAGATTCAAAAGCGATCTAGAAAATTCAATCTGTGCTTCGATGATTACCTCGTTCACCGGAGCGAAGTCGTGCTGATAACGTGTTGAGAAACCGTCGCTGGCGACCAGTCCGAGCGATTCCTCTGTTTAGAACAAGAACGAATCAATCACAGAATCACAGAATAATAGATTGAACACAGAGATGTAGAGAGAACTCCTGGTCTTTCTTTATTGCTTTAGATTGCATCGGGGTACATAATGAGGGGGGGTCTAGGTCCCTATTTATAGTCTACGGTGGGGTGCCCAATTAGATCACGACTCTGGATAGAGTCCAGGTTTCCTAACAATTAGGATGCATGATCCGCACCTCAACAGTGTGGGAGCATGTATATATTATATTGATCTTCCGTATGGGCTACAGAATACAATCGGCAACAGCCGAGCTACAAGGAAAGTACAATCGGCTATAGCCGTGCTACAGGAAAAGTTCCTAAATTAGGTACTACAATTCTAACTGGACAAGTTACATATGGATGCTAGAGATTAGGTTCTTCTTAACGTAATCTTCAACATACTCCCTCAATCACAACCATCATTGGAGATTGAGATTGTGTTGAAGTTGAGTCAGGCGCTGCGCATCTAGCGGCTTTGTTAGTCCATCAATAACTTGATCTCCGGATGGAATAAACCTAATCTTGAAGGCCTTTTGAGCAACTCGCTCATGAATAAAATGAAAATCAATCTCGATATGCTACATTGCACCGAGATCGTCACACCATAAACATAGGCCCTTTCTTGAAAGACACCGAGTTCACCAAGCAGCGACTATACCCAAATTACTTCTATAGTAGCATTAGCTAGCGCCTTGTACTCTGCCTCAGTGCTAGACCTTGAGACCGTGGCTTGTTTGTGCGAACTCCAAGAAATAAGATTTACTCCAAAGAACACTATAAAACAACCAATCAAGCTTTTGTCATCTGGGCAGACAGCCCAATCAGCATCTGAGAAGGCGCTAACCAAGGACGACTTGGATTTTCTAATCCTTAGTCCAACTTCACAAGTATGCTTGAGATATCTCAAGATCCGTTTGGTAGCAGTCCAGTGTAAACTAGTAGGTGATTGCCTAAATTGTCATAAATTGACAAACCTTGTTGATAGATTATGATATGTCTGGCTGAGTCAGGGTTAAGTACTAAAGTGCACTAACAACATTTCGATACTTGGTAGCTTCTACAATTGAAAGAACCTCACCTTCAGCTTTTGACAATTTCTCAGTCATTGCCATCGGCGAGGTCACTGGCTTGCATGCATGTCTTCATGCCTACTTGGTGCAGTAACTCTCTAACATACTTGGCTTGAGAAAGAACAATTTCTTCACCTGACTTCTTAACCTCAATGCTAAGAAAATAATGAAGATCACCTAGATCTTTTATTGCAAATCCGGCTTGGAGATTGCTTGTAAGCTTCTTGACTGCCTGGCTAGAAGAGCTTGTGACAATAATATCATCAACATAGATTAACATAAATATGCTTATGCCATCCTTGTTGATTATAAACAGCGAAAGGTATGCATGAGAGGGCACAAATCCTAGTTCATGGAGCTTTGAACTCAGTCTTGAGTACCATGCCCGAGATGCTTGCTTTAATCCATACAATGCCTTATCGAGCTTGCATATGTGACTAGGAAACTGTGTACTCTCATAACCCAGTGGTTACGTCATGAACACATTCTATTCTAGAATGCCATGGAGAAACACATTTTGAACATCGAGTTGACAAAGACTCCATTCACGTGATACAACAATTGACAATATGAGATGAATTGTAGCCCATTTTATGACCGGACTAAACATATCCTCATAATCAATACCGTAACGTTGCTTGAAGCCCTTGGCTTCCAACCGAGCTTTGTATCGATCAAGAGATCCATTTGCATTCTTCTTAACTTCAAACACCCATTTGCAGTCTATAATACAAAGACCACGTTGGTTTGGTACAAGATGCCATGTATCATTCTTGATTAGAGCAGAATACTCTTGATCTATAGTTTCTTTCCATCAACTATCCTTTGGTGCATCAACATGACTTGCCAGTTCAACTACCACCACTGAGCATGCACTTTTGTTGTACAAAACTTTACCAGTATGATGTATCTTGGGTGTATATATATTATCTTTTTGGTGTGTGCATGTGTGATATTTTCGAGACAGGGGTGGAAAACGGTAACGGATAATTCGTTTTATCCGATATTCGTATCCGAGAGAAATCCGAATATGGTAAGCAAAATTCGTATTCGAAAATATTCGTATTCGTATTCGAGAATATTCGTATCCATATTTGAGAGTATTCGTATTCACATTCGTATTCGAGAATATTCGTATCCGTATCCGTATTCGAGACTATTCGATTCATATTCGATCCGTTTCTAGAACCCATGAAAAATCCGTACAAATTTTGTGATTCAAAACTTGAATTTAGGCGGTTTAAAACTGGTAACCGGTCAAAAACCGATGAAAAATCGGCAAAACTGTTAGGAATCCGTTTTATCCGATATTCGTATCCGAGAAAATCCGTATTCAAAAATATCCGTATTCGTATTCGAGAATATTCGTATCCGTATTTGAAAATATTCGAATTCGTATTCGTTTTAAAAATATAGATTTGTATTCGTATTTGAGACTATTCGACTGTATCAGATCCGTTTCCACCCCTAGCTGCACAAGAGCAGTACTTGGTTTCGATGTTGCATCAAGATCACCACATCATCAGCAATTTCTCCATTGAGTGGAAGGCTACTGGCGGTGGAAGATGATGCGGGTGATGCCCCACCCTGGCCCAACGGGTCCTCACTGACCTATGGAGAATCAAGAGACTACATAGGTGAGACATTAGTGTGCACAGTAGTCACATGACCATGATCAGGATTACACCCTCATCTTCCAAACTATGTAGCGGTTGAGAAGTAGTAGGAAACAAGGATGGAAGGAGCTGATCATATGACAACTTTGGACTGGTGGGTGAGTTAATTTGTGAGAAGGGAAACACATTCTCATCAAATATTACTTCTCGAGAGATACACACATGACCAGTTGAAGGAAACACTTGTAGACTTTATGAATGCTATTGTATCCCAAAAATATGCATTGGTTGGAACGAAACTGAGGTTTTCGTGCATTGTAAGGTCGTAGATGGCGCCAACATGCGCAACTGAACACCTTAAGAAAGGAGAACAGGTTTTGTACCGAAAAGTCATTCCATGGGAATAGAAGACTAAATTACCCTACTAGGAAGGTTATTGATAAGGAAGCACGTGGTCCGAAATGCCTTGTCCCAAATATTTACAAGCATATATAGATGCATGAACCAGAAGGGCTAAGCCAACTTCTACTATATGGCGATGTTTTCTCTCAGCTGACCTATTTTGTTGGGTGTGTTTAGCGGTAGGAAACATGATGCGCTATCCCTAATTGTTGAAAGACAGTATGTAATTTTTTATACTCACCCCTCAATTAGTTTGCATACACAAGTGATACTCTTCCCAAGAATGCGTTCTACATGTGTTTGAAATTGGATACAAATTCAATAAATATCAGCCTTGCTTTTTAAAAGATAAACCCAAGTGAACTTGCTAAAATCATCAATGAAACTCAAGTAATACTTATACCCATCGACTGAAATAGGGGTTGGACTACATACATCAGCAAAACAAGTTCCAAGGGAGATGAAGAAACATGTTTTGAGTGAGAGTAAGGTAATTGGTGGCTCTTAGCCTATTGACATGCATCATAAACTGAACTATTTTCTGGAGCAAGATAGATTATTCAACTAAAGAACTAGTTGCACAATAGGGAATGCGGGATGGCCCAATTGATAGTGCCATTGCTCTAGTGTCAGCTAAACAGCGAAAAATTCTCCTTTTGTGCTATGGTGCATCTTGTGGGCATAGGGTAGAGGCCACGCTCATTGTAACCGCGAAGAAGCACTTTCTTCGTTCAACAGTGCTTGACAAGAAAGAAGTTTGGATGGAATTCAAGAAAAACATCATTGTTAGTAGCAAGGGAATGAACAGATAATAGATTTTATTTTTATGTTTTTAGAACATGTAGAACATTTTTCGGAAGTATAGAATGATTAGGGGTTTTAATATTCAACTAACCAATGTGAGTACATACCTGCACCATTGACAGGGTGAACTTGATCCTGTCCATGATATTTCTCCTACGTGGTCATTCTATCAAGCATGGTTGTCAGAATCTCTATTCTGTCATACGATCCTAAGATTTTACGATTCGAGATTGACTAGACCGATCTGATTCTATGGTAAAATCTTAATATTCTTACAATTCTACCCAAACTTTTGTAGGATTATGATCAAAATTTTCATATGATTCTACTTGGTTCTGTCGACTCTATTGTTTTATTGTAAATAATTATGTGTATACTTCTTTTTAATTGAAAATTTTAATTTTTTTCTTTTTATGTTCACTATAATCATCATAAAATAACACATAATCTTACCTTTACTCTACAATTTATAATGAAAAGTTCAAAAGACATAATTTTAAAATACAGTAATGTTATAATACACTGCAGATTTTTAAAAATGCTTTTTTGATAGAATTAGGTAAGATCTTAGATTCTACATCGATCCCACAATTTGCAATCCTACCAAAGAACCCCCAATCCGATTCAGGATCACGATTCTGATAACCTTGTTTTCAAGGTCACTAGTGATGTGATCCATCACGCCCATGTCCATGTACCATGCAAAGTCGATGGAGTAGGAACCGATGGCGGCTGCTGCAGCAACATGATTATCTTCGTGTTGGTAGGAGTGGTCAAAATGGTGATAACACTTCAAAGCCATATGTTCGGTTTTGCCACAAACTTGCCACACCGGTCTATTTCCAAAGCCACTCTTGTTCTTGGAGTAGAACTGATTTGACTGGTTCTGGAAGCCACCTGTTGGTTGCCGCTGCTGATCCAAATTACCACCACGACCATAGCCTTGTGTACCATGATTTCCATGTGATGCGGCATTGGTCGTGATCTGCACAGAGTTGTTGCTCTCCACATGCATCTCATGACTAAGCATGTGTGCATATAGCTCATTGACCATGATTGGTTGAGTTCTTGTGGTGATCGACATGACCAGCGGGTCATACACTACTACAAAAAGAGGCTAAACTAGACGCTTATATTATAGTCGGTTTCTAGGAACCGTCAGTGCTGCAAGTATAACAGACAGTTCATACGAATAACCGACTGTGGTATTTTCACAGACGGTTTTTAATACGAACGTCTGTGATAGCTTCATTACCACAGACGGTTTTTAATAAAACCATTTGTGAAGTATCACAGACGGTTCTAGATAAGAGCCGTCTCTAGAACCGTCTGTGATAATGAAGCTATCACAGATGATTCGTATTAAAAACCGTCTGTGATATGTTTCCCGCCTTGCAATTCCCCAAAATTTCATAATTTCCCGCCTGAGTCCGAGTAGAATTCAGTTTTGAGACACCTTCAGTAAAACAGGCATAACTTTTGCATACGGTATCTATTTTTGACGTTCTTGTACTCGTTGGAAAGCTAACGATGAGCCCGATCAAAAAAAAAATGACCGCTTGCACCAGTCGCCCTCCAAGACCCCAAATATCGGCCATCTTTGGACCTAAACCTGCGTCACAAGTTTTTGGTTTCTGTTTTTGCCATTTTTCTTGGTTTTCCTTTCGGAATTTGGATTTTGCTTCACCTAAAAAATTGTAGATCTCATCGGAACCTTTCAAATGAGTATATATAAGCCATATAAAACTTTGCTATTTTATCTTTTCAGACTAGTTGTTTATATTGCATTGGTATATAAAATTTTGTGCTCTAATTCATAAACGGTTGGCATATAGAACCGTCTGTGATATTCATTCATCACAAAACGGTTCTAGCTATCAACCGTCTGTGATAATCTGACCGCTGGGCCCGTCGATCCTCCTCAACCCAATCCTAGCTAATAGAAATCCACCAATCCTCACCCCACGGATCGTAGCTCCGCCTCTCCGTCCCCGCGCCAAAAAATTTTGCACTCCCTCCCCTATAAATAATCACCAGAACCCAGCCTCCTTTCTATTCTCCTCCTTACTGTTCTCCTTCTCCTTGCTGTTCTCCTCCTCTTTGCTGTTCTCCTCCTCCTCCTTGACCCATACCATAATAGCCCCACGAAGTAGACGATGCACAAAGCAGCGCTCAATCAACGCCGACGATGGTGGGTGTCAAACACATCCAGCTTGTGCGCTGCATTAGGGGCGAGAAGGCCTAGACATAGAGGATCTTTGCTTTTCTCTATTCTTGTTGTGTTAGCTAGATGGACAACCTGTTTGTTGTTCTTCTCCTCCTTATTGTTTGTTGTTTGTCTGTTTGTTCTTGTAATGATAGGCTGTAATTTTAATAAAAATAAAATGTGTACTGTGTTTCATACTATATTTGCTTGTTTTCATTTCAATTAATTGATTTGTGAAATAGATGTTTTATGTTTGTGAAATGAATCGAGATGTGAATTTGATGTATACATGTACATGTTGATCTGCTTGTTTAGCTAGCATTTCCTGAGGCTAGCCAATAAACAGAAATAGATTTAGGGGTAGAAGAGAATAGCACAGACGGTTTTTAACTAAAAACCGTCTGTGCTAGATATCACAGACGGTTTTTAGTTAAAAACCGTCTATGATATTTAGATATCACAGACGGTTTTTAACTAGAACCGTCTGTGATATATAGATATCACAGACGGTTCTACTTAAAAACCGTTTGTGATATTTACATCATAGACGGTTCGAAAGCCGTCTGTGATAAACTCGTATCATTACTGACCTATAAATTCAGACGGTTCACAAAACCGTCTGTAATGACGTTTCTGAACCATCTGTGATGATGTTTCTGAACCGTCTGTAATACGGTTTTGTGTAGTGATACTTGTTGCCAAGCCCCGTGAGCTTATAGATCATGGTGTCTTCTTCTAAGACCGGATGACCTGCAGCTGCTAGGGGCATCCGTGAGGCTCTTCACCTTGTTATAGTAGTCCGGAATGGAGAGGTCTTTCTTCTGGATGGTCACAAGTTGCCTACGAATCTGCATGACTCGAGCCAAGGACTGTGATGCGAGCAGGCGCCCAAGTGTTGTCCAGACCCTCGGTGGCAGACGATAGGAACAAAACTCATGCCAAGATTTCAGGAGAAATGGTAAAAAGGAGAGTACTAAGTACCATTTAGAGCATCTGCAATGGGTCTATAGCAGCTCTCTACAAGAGAGTCCATGTCATCAACTGTCCTACGTGGAAGATATTAAATGAAGAAAGAGAACGCAGCTCTCTACAGCTTTAGAGATAGTCTATAGCGACAAACGAGGCAGCCTTCATAAATTCTGTGTTTGCATGTAAGCATCAAATAGCTATCCTTATAGATAGTTCTTAACTTTAGTGTGTACTATATAGATGATGTGGAAGTCTATAGTTAGTTACTAGCTATAACCATTGGAGATGCACTTAGTCTTGTTGAAGCCAGACTTTGTACACCGGGTTTGGTGCTTGCATGATGCCGCCATCTGTTGCCTTCTCTGTGATCAGCCGATCCGGAGCGGCATTAGTCCCATCAACAAAACCAAACAATTACTGTCCCTAGAGATATGGCATCAGCTGGGCCTTCTAAAGAATACAATTGTCTCAATCCAACTTGACATTGATCAAGTGACCGAAAGTGGGCGTCGGAAGGAGACCGCCCGCGATGGCGGACAAAGTCGCAGCACTGGTGGCGGAGGCTTGAGAGCTGGTCATCATCTAGATGGAAGAAGAGGAAGGCTCTGGTACCTTATGAAAAATGGTGGACAGAGTTTAGGATGATCTGCACCTCAACAGCCGAGCTACAAGGAAAGTACAAGCGGCAATAACCGTGTTACGGGGAATGTCCCTAAATCAGGGATTACAATTCTAACTTCACATACAGGACAAGTTATATATGGATGCTGGCTAGAGATTAGGTTCTTCTAAACGTGATCTTGAACACAGCAGACATCATGCATTTTTTCCCTTTAATTTTGATAAGCTATATATGTATATGCAAACGTCCGTCTCTACTCTGTCTCTAGTGACCGAAAAAAGGGAGATAAAACGGAGCCTTTCTGCTTTTCTTGCCTCTAAAGTCGTAAGGAGTAAAGCTTGCATTAATAAGTCTTAAATTTGTATCCTGTGATCCTGCTCCGCGCCTCTCGCGTTTGACTGACACATACGTCGAACTGACACGTAATGCTCTAGAACCAAAAAAATGCTTAAATGCATTGCTATATCTCCAACTGTATCGGAACCGATTCGAAAATAAGATCTTACAAACAAATCCGGACATCTCCACAACAAGGAATGGAGCGAAAAATACCCAATTAGCTACCTTGCCAACCTATGCATATGGCAGCTGCCAGCAAAATTCATATGTGTATATCTTGCAGAAACCAGTAAATGGGTTTCAACTGGGTGACATTAGAGACATGCCTGGCAGAGCCATACCCTACACTACATCATATCTGGCAGCATATATATATATATATTTCTATAAAGCTATATGTATAAACGAAACCCGGGTATATGTCTCCACGACAAGAAAAACGGGGAGGAAAACCCAATTAACCTTTGCCTAAATGAGTATGGCAGCTGGCAAAATGCCAATGTATATATCTTGCAGCAAGAAAACAAGGTGAAAGCAGCAGTGAAAAGCTTTACGAGGGGGTGACGTCCGAGACGTGCCCCGGCGAAGCGAGACCCGGCCCGCACCACATCTTGTCGTTGTTGCCTGCCGCATGCAGCGCGCAGCTTGTCCAGGGGCAGAGGCAGAGGCAGGCATGCATATGGCCGAGCCCGAGCAATAATTCCGATCTTGTCTCACCAACAACACAACACTACACAGCAGTGAACTTGCGAGAAGAGAGAGAGAGAGAGAGAGAGAGAGAGAGAGAGAAAGCTAGAGATAGTTAGAGAGAGAGAGAAAGCTAGAGACAGAGAGAAAAGGAGAGAGAAACTATACAAAAGCCCATTAATTCCACCGTGATTCCTGCATCTGTTTAAGCTCCAAGCGAGGCCCTCCCTTCTTCTCACTCCTCTGCTTATATATCGCCTCCTCTCCTCCTCCTCTCATTGCTGCTGGTTCTTGCCTTCTTGGTGAGTAGTTGTGGTCGCTTAGCTTTGCTCTGTGCGGGGCTGCTGTGAGGTGGTGTTGGTGGCAAGGGATGAAGGCAGGCGGGATGCTGTGCCGGTCGCAGGCGGCGACGGCGGTGTGCGTGCCGGGGGACGCGCGGTCCATGGTCGCCGCGCGACGCGCCGACCGGACCATCGCCCAGGACGCGCGCCTCCTGCACGACGTCAGGTACGCGCGCCTCGGCGGGGGCGGCGTCGGCTGCGACGGAGCCGGCGCCACTCGCGTCCTGTCCCGGCGGTTCACCGTGCCGAGGCCGCCGCCTCCCCCGCCCCCCAGAAAGCCTCGCGGGGAGAGCCGGCGGCGCGGTGCGCCCGTGGCCGTGACGCTGCCCATGGTAACCAAGAGCCCCAAGGAGACGCCGGCGCGGGAGATGGCGGCGGCGGCGGCCAAGCGGACACCTAACGCCGCCGCGGCACCCGGCGACCAAGTGCTCCAAGTACGTAACTCCCCCGACTAATCATCTGTTATTATGCTAGTATACTCTCGCTGATTTGCGTGCTAGTCTGCATATTTCTTTACAAAGATTTGGTCACTACAAGATGCTTACTGCTTTTACCAACCACTTAATTAGCATCAGAAAATCCTTGCTACTACTACTTATTGCAAACACACACACCCCTTATATGCATGTACTGTAATATGCAAACTTCTTTTTTTTTACGTGTGTAGGGCTTAATTATTTATTCTTTTGAAACGTATATGCATGAAATTTTTAAAGGATGTTGACCATTACAAATTTACACCTGCAATGTGGGGTATACACACATTTACTCGGTAGAGTAAGTTTGGGGCAGATCCACGCCTATGGCAATCTAGACCTCAGCCTTGACAGAGAACAAATTTTCTCAGCCTAGTTAGTAATGGTCTCCAGTCCTCCACAGTCCATGACGAAAACCTGGATCTGCCACTGAAGTAAGTCGCTATAACTTCCCCCTTATTAACGATCGAGTCAAAACTGAAGGCATGCATACAATGACAATATTTATAGTAAATAAAGAAACAAAAGGGAATCATGGTTTACATCTGCGGTCGATGGCTTTTGACTTTAGCGCAAATAAAATACCGATAAATCGATAAAAGGCTTCTAAAAAGCTATGTCCATACGTAACTTTGAAACGATGATAAAAAAACGTTCTACTTATTTGACGGAGGAAAGTCATAAGCCGGACTGCTGGGCGAACAGTGGAAGGGCACAAGCGGTTCAGATTGCGGCACAGTAGGCTAGAGACGGAGATAATGGCAGTACGTACACACATTATGCCCTTTCACAGATGGAGAGCTGGTAGTGAGAGATTGCATTGGTGAGGGAGAAAGAGATATTGAGCTTGTGGACCATGCATGCATGCACGATTCTTCAATTTTAGCCGTCTCTCTCCTTATCTCTCTCTCCCGTGCACCATCTTTCCATAGCATCGCACCATGGGCAAGCTAGGTCGATCTGTTGTCACTTACGTTCTGCCCTTAAAGCTGGTTAATTAAAGTTACTGTGCGCGTCATAGTTACTTAGAGATGCAATTGCTTTAACTTAAGAGATGCAATTGCTGTGGTTACTCATGTTTCTTCTTGTTGGGAATCTCTTGATTTGGTGGCATATTAATTCACTGCATCTGCATGCATACACAGGTGGTGGTCATGAAGGTGGCTATACACTGCCAGGGCTGTGCAGGGAAAGTGAGGAAGCATATCTCCAAAATGGAAGGTATGTTTGTGCCAGTAGTACTACCTTTTACCAAACCACCAGAGGCTATCATTTCCATGTGAATTTTGGCATGATGCATTTTGGATTTTTTTTGGGTGTGTATAGGTATCACCCGGATGTTTTCTTTCTAACAATCATCCAAATTTCGGACCGTTGGATTAGAGATCCAACGGTCTCTTTTTTAGAGGGGGGAGAATTTTTTTTTGGAGGGGGGGGTGAATTTTTTTTGGAGGGGGTGGGGAGAATTTGTGGCCCTTGGATCTCTAATCCAACGGTCACAAATCTAGATGATAGTTAGAAAGAAAACATCCGAATGATATTTATCAATACCCTTTTTGTAATCATGCTCTCTTGCATGCAACCCTACTAAATCTCCTCAGTTTACACTCAGCTCCTTGACCCGCGATGCATATGTAGAAGCACTTGATATTTGAAATCCAATTGTACTTTTGTGCAAGATTCACAAGGGAGATACAAACCTTTTCTAGTCTAGTCTACCCCTCGAGTTCTGCAGCATAGTATAATGTGGCCCGGAGGAAGATATCGCACAGGACATATATATATGCCCCGTAGGATATACTACATCCCCTTGTATTGCATTAACTCCAGATCGAACCTTTACGAACAACACCACTACTCTTATTTATAATAGCATATATAGTCATGTAGTGGCATAGTCATGTAGTGGCTAGGAATACACTAGGGTAGGGCCTGCTTCAAACAGCTTTAGTTTTTTAGTTTCTAAATTTTGGTATTTTTTGTTTTTTGGTATTTTTTTGGATTTTTCTTCTTATTTCTTTGCATTGTCCTAAAAAAATATAGCGGTGTTTTCTAATTTTTCTAAATTTTTTACTCACAAAAATCTAAAGACCGCTACAGTACTTTTTATGGCCACAATACACACAAAAAATGTCAACAGTAGCTGCTCATTATTGCAGTATAATTTGAAAGCTCATATCAACGCTAACAACCTGGTCCTCAAAGTGCAGAAATGTGATCAAGTACCCCAATTTGTTACAGATCTTAATTAACTAGAGAGATATAGAACGACAGGTTGCACTTACAAGGTGCAAAACGTTTTGAGGTTTGGACAGAACAGCCTTTGAAAGTTCGTGCGTTCCAGAGGCCTCACATGGATGGAACACCTTCCGTTCCTGAATTATTTTTCCCCCGTGGTATACACCCAGAATGAAGTGACGTGTATGCGTACGTGTAGGCCGGAGGGATCACGTGCCGTACGTACGACAGTACGTGGGGAAATTAGGTTACATTACAAAACTGCAATACCCACTACTTAAAAAAAATATCACAGACGGTTCAAGAAACTGTCTCACTTAATAGATCAATGATAATAGAGGTTAATTATAGATGTTTGTGAACCGTTTGTGAAAAATATGATCATCTGTTATCACAGACGGTTCTTGATAAATACGTCTGTGATAACTATACCAGAACTAAAAAAGAGAGTAATTTTATCATGCCATGGATACCTAAAATTTGGTCAAGTCTGTATTTTTACCGTGGTTTGCATGCTAAAAAATTTGGCTAAATTTATATATTTACCATACCTTGGATGGTAAAAAAATTAGCTAAATCTTAATTTTCCTGTGGTTTGGATTTTGCCATGACTTAGAATCTCAAATATTTGGACGTCCAAGACAAGGTAAAAACGGTAAAAATACAGACTTAGCCAAAATTTGGGCATCTAAGCCATGGTAAGATTGTAGACTTAGCTAAATTTTGGGCATCCAAGCCACGGTAAAAATACAGATTTAGCCAAATTTTTGGACATCCAAACCACGGTAAAAATATAGACTTAACCAAATTTTGGGCATCTAAGCTACGGTAAAAATCTAGATTTAGCCAAATGTTTGGGCATCCAAGTTATAGTAAAACTGAATGGATGAGATTGAAGAAATGGGGAACGAGAGGAGTAGAGAAGTGAGAAGAGAGAAGAGGAGATGAGGAGAAGAAGAGCCAACTGAGCCTTCTATTTGAAGGAAAAATTTGGCGAGGAGTAGAGGTGGAGAAGTGAGAAGGGAGAAGAAGAGACGAGGAGAGGAGTGGAGAAGTGTGAAGGGAGAAGAGGAGATGAGGAGAAGAACAACTGAGTCTTCTATTTTAAAGAGCAAATCTAATGAGATGAGCGGAAAATTTAAATTTAGCGAGAGCGGATAAGTTGAAATATTGTCATAAATGATTCTCGATAAAGAACTATCTGTGATAAGTAGGTCATCACAAACCTGTGATAAGTATAGACATCATAGATGGTTTTTGTTCTGACGGTTCAAAATAAAAACTATCTGTGATAATTAGATCACCGACGGTTCTTTCCATCGCAATGAACTTAGATAGTTTATCTTGTAAAACTGTCTTTGATAACTTTATCACTGACGATTTGTGTTGAATCGTCTGTGATGAGACGTTCAGAACAATTCTTTTTGTACTGGTGATCCATAGCATGTTTTTGTGCAGTGACTGTCAAAACTGAAGACTGGTGCATGCATGAAACTAACCCGGAGTAGTAATTCTTGTCTCTCTAAGCTTGTTCATTGGTAATTTTTTTACTGACTGCATGGAAGCATTCGTGGTTGGTGCAGGGGTGACGTCGTTCAGCATCGACCTGGAGAGCAAGAAGGTGACGGTGACGGGTCACGTGTCCCCGGCGGGCGTCCTCGAGAGCATCTCCAAGGTCAAGAAGGCCGAGCTCATCTGATCATGCGGCCGGCCACCATGAATGCTGCACAACGTACGTACTGAAGCTAGGGAAGAAAGAACCTGCAGCTTGTGCTTGCAAGCATCTGGTGAGTACTTAGAGAGAAGAAAGGGTAGTGCTGCCGTGCTGATGAAAGGAACATGCATGAGCATGATAATCGATCGATGAAAGGTGGCGGCTAGCTAGCGCGTGCAGGCAGGCATGCGTGTGGTGAACTGTGCTATGTGCTGCAGTACCGGTGGTGGTGTAGTGTCGTCGTGTGTGCATGTCGTGTGTGAACTTTATTACTTACATATTGTTCAACTCTTTTTTCTTTTGACATATGGATGGATTGGATTTATGTATATAGTTTATGCCGGTCGATCGATCGAGGTGTCGCCACGGGCTTGGCTGCTTCCATTTGGCACTGTGCTCTTCACTGAATATTCCCTCGCTAGCCAATGCAAGGGTAAACAAAACATGATCGAACCTGGGTATAGGGTTCAGATCCTCCATGGCATGAAGACATGCGGTCGCCTTTCGAAGAATGGATCGCAGCAGGCAATGCGTCTTTCACTGACAGCTGGGGTCGACATACGTGCACACTCTCGTTCGTAGAGTTGTACTACACTTGTGCCTAGCTAGCGATCTTGCTGACTGGTGAGTGAGGGCATCCGGAATATATGAAAATAGAGAGTCATAAACCACCTTAAGGTCGACCTTATACATTACAGAGTTGACCTTAAGCAGATCATAAGCAAAAAAGGTTTAAGGCCGGTCCTCAAGCTAAAGACCTGACCACAAGCATTAAAATATAATTTTCTTTTAATCCTGTTGTTCTCTCTCCCCCCACCAGCCAATTACCAACTACCACAAGCATTAAAATACAATTTTTTTACTACTAAATGGGACCCTTGTTACAGCCGAGCGGTGGCCTCAAATATAACGAGTTGGCCTTAACAATTAGGTGATGTCCACCTTAAGGTCCATTGTGATATATACACTCCTCATGCCCTGATCACTGGCTAGGAGATGTTTCTGAATTCTTATCTTCGTAAGGCAGAAACGTGCACGCATAAGCTCATGGACAAATATTAGGACGATTTTAAGTTTTTTTCTTTTGTATGTATTAGTAGTAGTGGTAGCAGGCTAGCAGCAGGTAGTGATTCTGTGACCCCGTGACAAGCATCTCCAGATCTCGTGCATGTCATCTGCCGCAGACAGCACACCGATTAGAATAGCACGAGAATTTGCGATTCGATCAACGGCAAAGCATGCTACGCAACAAGACCACGACTGACCGAAAATTTTGGGTTTATCCGGTCCTTGAGTTAATCATTCAAGCAACTAGGACGGAAAAAGATCGAATACATCCGGATACTGGCAAAACAATTTCATATCCATATGGAAAAAATAAACGTGACGTCGACATGAGTACGTACGGATTCATATCGGGAAAAAACGTACCATGGTACATATAATTCTCATGTGGATTTAATTAATGTTGGGATTGACTACACGCGAATACCTGATTTTATCCTCCAAAATCATTCATTTTTTCGGACATTAGATCTAACCAACCTCAATATCATTCTTGGATCTAACTCCCTCAATCCCCACCCCCACCACTCTCTCCATCTCCACTCCCAAACCGCCACTGCCCGCTCCCCCATCCCACACACCTCTCGCCACCGCCTCACCGCCTCCTGCATGTTGATGAGGCCTGCCGACTTCCCCACGCTGCCTCTGCCCTCCTCCCTTCGGCCCACGTCTACTCCCCCACCATCCTCCTTCTTCTTGATCATCACCTTTACCCCGTCCTTCCTCCTCATCTCCGGCCGGTATCCGCCACAGCCCCTCGCCGTCTCCTATTTACTTCATTCTCTTCGCCTCTACCACCTCCACCGCCCACCACCCTCCCTTAAGCCCGAAGCCGATGGTGCCACCACTCCTTCGCTGCCCTACCACCCCCATCGTGCCTTCATCCTCCTCCCTCCCTCTATAGCTAGGCCCCGGTGAATCTAACCCTATTCTGGCAAAATCCTGCCCTAACTTGCCACCATCAGAGAAGACAAACCCTGCTGGGGAAATGGAGATGGAGGTGGGGTGGCACACGAATCATGATGGAGATTGCATGATATATAGCAACTCCGATTAATGTCCTGACCGATGATGTCCACATCCATACATATACTCTTCGGACATTGATGGCCTTTGATCATGAGAAAGTAGAAAAATACAGTCGGGTCAGAACCAGGGTTCGAAATTTTGTAGGTGACTGGCCGGTTAGATCACCTTCAAACCTTCGTTGCATAGCAGTTTCCAGCGGTAGCTTCAAAATATCAGTGTGCTACCTGAACTGAAGCTTTCACTAAATAATATTCACTTCAATGCATAGGGGTTTCGGAATGAGTCCACCGTTTCAGAATGAGTCCACCTGATATGGAGCCCGTAAGCATTCCCAAGTTCTTTTTTTGACGCATCAACTCCTTCGAACGTCGCATATCTTTTCTACGTGGATGGCTCCAGCGATTGGAACGTCAGAGATGGAATATAATGTGATCACATCGACCAAAAAGCAATGACCAAGGAGTGTCGACCCTCCTGGGAGCTAGGCCAAATTCCATGGATGTCGTCGATCACTAGCGACTACATGCCATGTAGGCCCGTGCTAGCAGCTGCAAGCGTACACGCGACAAGGCGTGGCAAGTTGCGCTTAAAGTACACCCACGTACACATCATGGGGGAACAGATGGATCAAATCATGCGGTGCAATGCGACCATACGGACAGCATGCAAAGTGCAGTGCAGCAACGTCGCAACAAACAGAAGATGCTAACGAATTTTATGCTCTCCATCATCTCTTCTTGCTAGCTAGCCTTGCATGCGGCTGCTTGCATGCGTCGACCACTTCGATCGTTGATTCGATCCATAAAACATTTTCTATGCTGATTGCTGTTCGATAGCATCGAGAGTAGGTACTCTAAAATAGTGCTTCTTGTGTTGATTGGAGGTATAGAATTATAGAAAACCTCGTGTAAGCGTGTCTCTAATCCCTTGCAGGCTCTTTTTAAGTGGGCATTGGTTAAGTGCTTAGGCAAATTTACAAAATTCTGCCTAGAAGAAGTCCATGTTGGCTGGAAGTATAAGGTTAGATATGGTGGCAAAGCAAATCCTCAGTATACATGGGTGGCGGCTTAGTCACAGGATTTGCAATGTTTGAACTTAATCTCCTTTAGTATTGTGAGACTATATGGAGGTCACCCCATGGTTGTGATGAGTAATTGACTTTTAGATTAGAGTATGTGTGGAGGTTGAGTTTGGTTTTTGAGATTTTTGTAAAAGTTTGATTTCTGTCTGTCGACTGTGTGGTCGGATGGTCCGATCGGCAGAACGACCACGGGGTGGTCGAAAGCGTCAGTGCCTGAACGACCATGTGTGATTAATAGTCG
The DNA here is from genome assembly GCA_017311315.1 of Dendrocalamus latiflorus. Lineage (NCBI taxonomy): Eukaryota > Viridiplantae > Streptophyta > Magnoliopsida > Poales > Poaceae > Dendrocalamus > Dendrocalamus latiflorus. Next base: position 16,476,607 of record CM029670.1, on the reverse strand, counting down.
TTGCCTGTGATCGATGGTCGTAACTTCTGCCTAGTCGTGATCAGTAGTCGTAGCCTATGCGATGGTGATCGTAGCGATCAATTGTGGTAGTTGTAAGCCATGGCGATCGATAGTCATAGCATTTGTGAGTGGCGGTCGTAGCATTCTGTTGTGGTAAGTCGTAGTCTGTGTGATCATTGGTTGTAGTGATCGGTTGCAGTGGTCATAGTCTTCTGGTATTCTTGAGCATCCGAGTACTCATAACTTGGATCAGACCAGTCGGTGGGCTGAGGTTGTTCATTGCAATTAGTGAAGTTTTGGTCAGGGTATGACCAAGATGTTCTTGCAAATGTGCACGTGTGGTTATTGCTTGGTTCTAGGATTAGAATCAGTAATTTGGGTGCATACTTTTTGCATTGTGCATTGTATGGATAAATTGTGTAAATTGATGATCTTTGTATATCGTGTGGTGCTACGTGATGGCTTGCTTGTTGGTATTGGTTGCAGGACTTTGGATCTAGGTCATGGTGAGGCGTAGAAGGACCGGCACTAGGCACAGGGAGGTGTTAAGGTCTAGAACAGTCAGGGAGATGCCGAAGATGACTGAGGCTTGCGGGGTAGTTGCAAACTGGGACAACGAGAAACTAGAGCGGGAGCTACCGGCGGTGGACATGACGAGCAACAGCGAGGTGGACCGGGACTTGGCTCAGGGAGGAATCGAGGTCCAGACGTTTGAGGAAGCTAGGTGCCGTCATGTGCGAGGAGAAGCACGTGGTGCGCCAAGTGACTTGGGTCGTTTGCAAGCGAAGATGGTTCGGTGAGATCTGGATGTGAGGTTTGATGACAAGTCATTGGTTCACTAATGGGTTAATAGTTGTAAGTCACTTTGAGAAGCGTTAATGAGTAAAACCCGGTGTTGGTGGGTTTAATATGTTATCCCTGGTTTAGCCTAATGAGAGGATCCATTAGGTCTTGGGTTCATTGGTGAACCTATAAAAGGGGAGGGGAGGCAAGAGCTAGGGTTTGAGAAGGTTGACTAGGCCTTTGGTGGCTAGCTCCTCCTCCCTCCCATGAGAGATAGGTTAGAGAGTGGGTGTGTGCTCTAGGCTTAGAGCTTTATCCTTCTGAGTGGATTGGCTGTAAAACTAATCACAAGTGAGAAATATATCAATCTTTGATCTAGCTTTTGTGTATCTTTTGTCTTATTAAGTTTGCTTAGCTTGTTCGGTTCTTCCTCTATTTTCTTCCTCTGTTCTTCAGTTCTGTCCTGTCCCCTCTTGTTCTAAGAGGGTGTTCTTGTTTTAGTTGGTTTGATCTCTCTTTTGCTCTTCTCTTGATCTTTCTGTGCCAAGGACCCGGATAAGATGGAGAGTATCTCATAAGATCAATCTCTAATCAGTTAAGCACTTCAATAGCAAGTCTATCAAGAAATCTTGTGTTTACTTGATTCGGTTCTGTTGTTCGGTTTTGTTCCTTTCTCTTCTTGATATGGAGGTGTTTTTGGCTTGATCTCATTGATGCTGACTCTCTGTGACAGGTGGGAATATAACCAAAGCCATCTTGGTTATCTTTGATCCATGAGCAGTTCTGATCAATGACTTCGGTTTTAGAATTGAGTTCATGTGCGCCCTTGATCAAATCACCAAAAGGTCTCAACTTGATTAATAAGATTTTAATTCAAGATTGGAGTAGCCTCTTAAGACCTTAAGCAATTTGCGTACAAAGTTTCACGGCCATTTGATCATTTAATCAAAAGATATGTGGATTTTAGATCGTGCGGTCGTGTGTCGCTCTGTTCTTCCAAATCATTTTCGACCGTGTCTGGTTTCGACAACAGTCAAGTTTCAGATCACATCACATCTGATTTCGACCGCTCAATGATTTCAGAGTTGGTGGTCATGCGCCTTCATTGCTACTTCTAGTCATTTACGACTGCACCTGGTATCGATCGCTCAATGGTCTTTGATCTGGTGGTCGTGCGCCTTCTCTGCTACTTCTAGTCGTATACGTCCGCACATGTTTTCGATCACTCAATGGTCATAGAATCGTGTGGTCGTGTGCCTCCACTGCTTCTCGAGTTGCTTTTGACCATAGTCGGTTATGAGCGCTCAGTTGTCTTGGACCATGCTAGCCATATGACTGCTCTGTTTTGAGTTCGTTCTTGTTTTTAGATATCGATTGGTGTACGCTACTTTAAGTTGCAAAAATGTTTCAAAGTTGTCATGGATTTTTCGATCCAGGAATGGAATAGCTTCCTGAGACATTAAGAAACATGCGTACACCGGTTTCACAACTTTCAGATCTTTCAATCAAAAGTTGCATGATTCTGATCGCACTTAGGTCATCGACTACGGTGGTGTTGACTATTCATTAGTCTTTGACAACGTAGTTTACGGTCACATCTTTCTTTGACTGCCCTGGTTTCTGACCACTCATTGAACCTGAACTATGCTGGCCTTTTGACCACACACTAGACATCGACAACGTTGGTTTCAACCACGGTGGTTTCAGCCACGTTAGTTTCGACCATGGTGGCTATGACCACATTGGTTACGACCACGCTAGTTTTAGCTACGTTGATTTCGACCACGTTGGTTACGACCACGTTGGTTTCGACCATGTTGGTTTTGACCACATTGGTTTCGACCATGTTGGTTTCGACCACAGTGGCTTCGACCACGTTGTCTGCCATTTGATCACATTGTTTTTCTCTACTGGCTAGTTGTGTTTAGTTCGGCTGTCTAGTGTTTTTTTGACTAATAATCGTAACTTGATCACACAGTATGTCGAACAAGGTGTTCTCTGCTCTATTTTCCTTGGTGTGTCAAGTAGACTTTATATCCTAATCTTCATAGCTTTGTAGCTATCAGAGTAAAGGATTTGTGAATATTTATAAAAAAATTTAAGGCACCATTCACCCCCTTATTACCTGTCCGACCCTACAAGTATTTTGGTTGTAAGGCTCCAAGCCGCTTTTAACAAATTTGGTTATTTCGATACTCTTGTCCTTGTAATAAATTGGGTTGTGTGCATCCTTGATGCATAGGCTGGGAGAGATTATTTCTCTTCCATTATCTAAAAAAAAGTTGTATGCATGACTTGGGTTATTTATGTATACAACACTGTTTGGTGAGGGATTTGTTGTTAAGTGATGCTTGCTTGCTTAAGTTGGTATAACTTAAACTTCGTTTAATTTGTTTCACCTACTTTTCTCATGAGCTGTTTTAACTAAAATTTCTCAACTAATGTGGTTTGTCAACAAGAAATTTGTGTTTGACAAGTTGAAAGAAGTGTTCATTCTGATCCAACTAAATCCAAGGTAGATGATGTGGCACCAAGTAGCATTATCACTTTGAGCTGTATTTCAGCATTACCAACTGAAGTTAATTTTCAAAGTCATGCTGTTTTGTGCGAGGAGAAGAAGCTATCTAGCAAAGCCAAGGGGGAGGGAGGAGTGGATGGCAGTGAAGGACATGGTGGGAAAAGAGAAAATGCGACCCTAGTTCGGGCGCATGAAGAGGGAAGCATGCGGTCATGTGGGAAACAAGGAGGAAAGGCACATGGAGCCACGTGGACACATGATCCAAAACCAACAAAGCGCATGAATGCTTTGTTGTGTGCGATCATGCGTCCGAGTGGGAGCAGCTTAAGCCAGGAATAGTGTGGGAGCTGTGCTGAGTATAGGAGCCATGACAAGCCAACACATCCAAGCCAAGAGCTAGGTACTAAGCCTAGAAAGAGCCAAGCTGGCCAAACACATCAACTGCATGAGGTGCATGATCTGAGACCACTTGAGCCGCTTGGAGGGCACGTGAGTGGAAGTAGGTGTGTGTGGGATTTGTGTGGGCCACGCAGAGGCAATGCTATCTTGAGACACAAGAAAGAAAGGAAAGATTGAGATATCTTGATTGCCGTGGAAAACGAAACCCTGTTTATGTGTGGCAAAACAAAGAAAAGAAGGTCTGGCTGCTTTTGGAAGGCATGAAAGATATCTAGATTTTGTTGGGGCATGGCTTGGGAAGAAAGAAAGAGGATGATCAAGAAGAAAGGAAGGACATCAGATAAAGAAATCTAGACTCTGATTCGAGTTCCACATCTTGCTGTGCACAATCAGAAGACCGAGTCGAACACATGAAGGTTGAGTCATATGGGAAGAGGAGAACTCTTCGGATCAAAGAAAGAAGTCCAAGTCCCATGGAGGCCAGCCAAGAAGGAAGGGGAAGCCATGTGGAGGAGGAACGAGCAAGGAAGAGGTCAAGCCAGTACACGAGCCAGAGCTAGTCTAGACTTATGTGTATGTGGGTGCAATCTGAGTTTGTCTTCAAAAAGAGGAGACCAATTTGAGTAATATTTTATCTTTTGAATCAGTTTCCATCTTGAGTTTATTACCAAATTAGTTGGCCATGCAACCCAAAGCTGGCCGAGTCCTATGGTTTTAGAGGGTTTCTCTCAAAAACCAAGTTGGTTTATTTAGGGAGCCTTTTGTATGTGTATGATATAGGAAATTTGAGTTAGTTTCCTTTGCCGTGCATGAGTAAGGGTCATCCTTAGGCCTGGTTGTGTGTGTTTGTGTGTGGTCGTGCCCCTAGACACCTATACAAGGCTAAGGCCTCAACCAAAAGAGGGGAGCCTAGATGTATTATTTATGATATAGAGCTGAGAAATATACCAGAAAATCTCCAAGATTTTGGTGGCCAATGATGGTGTGTTCTTGAGATTTCGATCGAGAAATTGCTTTTGGTGTGTTGAATCTATTTGTGGTGTTGGATTTTGCTTGCTGGAACTTCGATTCTACCACCCTTTGTTCAAGTGTTGTGGTGTGTATGGGAGAAGGTTCTATCACATAGGCTTTGCTGTTTTGGGTGTGCAATAGCCCTAGAGAAAGGAGAAGGTGATCAGTGAGGTGTACCATGAAAGATTATGGCCAAAACATGTGATTCAGCTGGCTTGCTAGTTCGATCCATATCAGGTGGTATCAGAGCACCCATTAATCATGGTACGTGCTACTCGTGGAGGAAGAAGATGTTGGAGCACGATCGATGCGTGCTGAGGCTACCGGCATACATCATGTAGTTGTCTGCTAAGAGCACTCTAGAGGACTACTACACATGAGTGGAAGACATGGGGTACTTTTTTCAAGTTGGTTACTCTCTTCTAACAAGAAGATGAGACTGGCCAGGATAGTGTTGATCGGCGATGTGCTACATTTGTGGACTGATTTTTGGTGGCATCAGGACCGATTAGGCAATCCAATTTGCACTATATGGGAGGAGATGAAGGTGTTGACGCGATTCCAATTTATGCCATTTTCATGAAAATCCACAAGGAAGAAAGTTGTTGTAGTGGCTAAAGGAGGATCAGCCACCACCACAAAAGAAGACATGGTTGCTACTACTAAGGATAATTCGGCGAAAGCAAAAGAGAAGGTGAAGCTACCGGGCGAGGGTGCTGAAATTTTACCACCCCTGACCAAAAGAAGGAAGACAAAGTATTGTCAAGTGGGCTGAACATCCAAGCCAAGAAAGTCCAAAGTGATGACGTCAACACGGTGGCAAAAGGGCAGTGTTGGAGTATTTCAAAACCCAATGCAAAGTCAAAGGCATGGCGTGTATGCTGATCATCGATGGTGAAAGTTTCACCAACATGATTAGCAAAGATTTAGTGTACGCGTTGGGGTTGTCCACATGGAGGCATTCTGAACCTCATTATGTGGGGTGGTTGAACATGATTGGAAAGTTGAAAATAATACACAAGGTGCATGTGTCATTTTTAGTTGGCGAGTATACTGATCAAATGGAATGTGATGTTTTGTCGTTAGAGGTGTGTGACTTGCTATTGGGTAGGCCGTGGCAGTATGATCGTGATATCACACATGTTGAGAGAGTCAACACATACACTTTCAAGCATGGAGAGAAACGAAATGTACTAAAACCAATGGCAGGTTGTGCAATCAGGTCTAAAATCAATCTCACTGTGGAAGACAGGAAAGCTTTGAAGATTACCCTAAACCGAGGATGGTTTCGCTTGAAGGGGGGAGGGGATGATGTGGTACCAATTAGCATTGTCACTTTGAGTTATGTTTTAGCATTACCAATTGAAGTTACTTCTCAAAGTCATATTGTTTTGTGTTAGGAGAAGAAGCTATCTAGCGAAGCCAAAGGGGAGGGAGGAATGTATGGCAGTGAAGGACACGACGAGAAAAGGGAAAATGCAGCCCTAGTTCGGGCATGTGAAGAGGGAAGCATGCGATCATGTGTGAATTATGGAGGAAAGGTATATGGAGCCACGTGGTCACATGATCCAAGACCAACCGAGTGCAAGGAAGCTTTGCTAAATTGGATCATGTGTCCAAGTGGGAGGAGCTTAAGCCAGGAATCATGTGGGAGCTGTGCTGAGTATGGGAGCCGTGCCAAGCCAACAATCAAAGCCAAAACGCCATGTACTAAGCCAGGAATGATCCAAGCCAGCCAAACACACCAACCACATGAGGCGTGTGATTTGAGACCACTTGAGCTGCGTGGAGGGCACATGTGGTGGAAGCAGGTGTATGCAGGATTTGTATGGGCCAAGCAGATGCAATGCTATCTTGAGATGCAAGAAAGGAAGAAAAGATTAAGATATCCTAATCGTCATGCAAAACAAAACCCTGTTTATGCATGGGAAGAAAAGAAAGGAAGGTCCAGCTATTTTGGAAGGCAAGAAAGACATCCAGATTCTATTGGGGCATGGCTTGGGAAGAAAGAAAGAGGATTCAGTCAAGAGGAAAGGAAGGACATCAGATCAAGAAATCCAAACTTTGATTCAAGTTCCACATCCTACCATGCACAATCAGAAGACCAAGTTGAACATGTAAAGTTTGAGCCGTATGGGAAGAGGAGAACTCTATGGATCAAAGAAAGAAGTCTAAATCCCATAGAGGCCGAGCCAAGAAGGAAGGGGAAGCTGTGTGGAGGAGGAATGAGCAAGGACGTGGTCAAGCTAGTACATGAGCTAGAGCTAGTCCAGACTTATGTGTATGTGGGTGCAATCTGAGTCTATGTCAAAAAAGAGGATACCAATTTGAGTTCTATTTTCTCTTTTGAATCGGTTCTATCTTGAGTTTGTTACCAAATTAGTTGACCGTGTAACTCAAAGCTGGCCGAGTCTTTGCTTTGTTTAGTTGTCATATGGTTTTATAGAGTTTCTCTCAAACAACCAAGCTCGTTTGTTTAGGAAGGCTTGGTTTTCTGAGGGAGTATTTTGTATACGTATGATATAGGAAGTTTGAGTCAATTTCCGTTGTCATGCATGAGTTAGGGTTGGCCTTAGGCCTATTTGTGTGTGTACCTATGGCCATGCCCCTAGGCACCTATACAAGGCCAATGGCTGAACTAAAAGAGGGGAGCCCAGATGTATTATCTATGATATAGAGCTAAGAAATGTACCAAAACTTACCAATGTTTTGGTGATAAATGATGGTGTGTTCTTGAGATTTCCATCAAGGAATTACTCTTGGTGTGTTGAATCCAATTGTGGTATTAGATTTTGCTCGCTAGAACTTCGGTTCATTGCCCTTTGTTCATGTGTTATGGTGTGTGTGGGAGAAGATTCTATCATTGAGGCTTTGCTGTTCTTGGGTGCACAATAACCCTAGAGTAAGGAGAAGGCGATCAGCAAGGCGTATTATGAAAGATCAGGGGCGAAACACATGATTCTGCTACCTTGCTAGTTGGATGCACATCAGTATATATATGGCATCGCTGGCATGCGTGATCTGGTGGATGTAGAATGGCCAACCCCTACATTAATCAGTAGCGAGAATATTCACCCTTTTAATGTAGCTTGAATTAAGTCCAGCTTGAACAAATGGTTAATAAACAAATTTATATGCATTAGAGCTATATAACGAAAGTTTTATAAACAAATTTATATGCATTAGAGCTATAACAAATATAACTCTATTTTCAAATATAAACATATGTTGTAGTATCTAGCTGTACAATTATATGAAAAATTCAGATAATTAACTACAAAAATGTAGGACCAGTGCGCAGTAGAGGGGGTGAATGTTGCATTTTAGTTTTTTTCCCAAATATTCACTAATTCTACACTCCAGTAGCTACTGAGTTAACCTAGAAATCGAAGAAGAGAAACTCACCATGAGGTCAAATTCAAGCAAAATTGGGTGACTTTAAGAACTTGCAAGACTTGATACCTAGATGGAACGGATATAATATCCATGAGTTATCTCCATTATATACACATCTTTGGCAAATAGTAAGATTAAGAAGGGGAAAGAGGAAACCAAAACCAACAAGATCAAGAGCAAATCAACCAAGACAAGAAGACTCCTACAGAAATGAATAAAGTTGATGTATTGCTATTTGAGGATGAAGATTTTATAGCCACTCCACCTGGAGGACAAGAGAGCATACCACAGTACTCAAAACCTAACCCTAGAACACCTGGATAGAATGATGGATGGTTAAATAGTTAACTTGCAAGTGTCCATCCTAATCCATTAAATAGATGAGGCAATCAGTCCATATTTAACCCCAATGGATACTATCCACTAGTATATTTAGGGAAAACCCATTAACCCCACACAACACGGGTTTTACTCACACACTTAACTCATGCATGATTTTAAAGCACATGAGCCCGAATCCACAGTCCATAGCCTTTGATCCACTTGATTTTCTCAGCATTTTGTTGACCTAAACTGCTTTCTCAAGTGCCACGGTTTTGACCCAACGCAGTTTCTGGTATTTAGCAAATTACCAAAAACCCTCGCCTTGACTTGTTCTTCATCTTCTGTTGCAAGATTTGTTCTTCATCTTGCATTATAAGCAATCATTATGCTCGCAACGTGTAGATGTACCAATGGCTTACCACATATCAGCAAGTCTCTCCCGTTCCAGTTCTATCGGACCATGCCTCACTTAGACTGACCAAAGACACTTGGTGCAACTCATCACTCGAACATTCCCTTCAACTTTTCCCATCTTTCTTGATTATTCTAGGTCTTAGCTTCTCCATGTGCATAGCCCTGATCCTCACCGTTGACCATAGTTGACTCCAAAGCTTCGTGCATATCCAAAGATAAAGAAATCATTTTTGGGCATAAGTTCTTCACAACCTGACCCACGTTAGGTAAAATATGCATCATGCAACATTAATACACTAACCAAACATATCTTAAATCACCCCATGACCAAATTCCTAAAATTACAAAATCCATTTTTGGGGCTGATATGACCACCAACCATAGGCATATCAGACTGGTCACACTCAGCGCAAAACACACGCTCTGGAAAAGTACAATCGGTAACTAACTTGTGGTGCTATAGGCCAACAGTCTGACCACCATGGTACTATTGCTAGGAGAAGTCAGACCGGCAGAGTAATGGTGGTCTGACCGATGACCAACCAGTGGTCAGACCGGTGTTAACCCAACTGGCAAACTGGCAAGACTGACAATAAGAATGATAAAATACAAACTTTGCAAAATTCAAATATCCACTCCATAAAATTGGCAATTGTTCATCACAACAACATACTGGACCTTGTCATATAGGACTTGTATGGCAACAGAGTGAGGTAAATGGTGCCTTCAAAATTTTTCCTGAAGAATTTGTCAATCCTTCACTCCAGTAGCTACGAAGCTATGAAGGTCTAGATTGGAAGCCAAAACCAAAGAAATCAACTCAAAAATATGAGAACAAGTGAACCGAGGCACTAGTGTTTAGACCGGCTACTAGGCGATGGTCTGAACGGTGCCTAGCAGTCTGACCGTGGACCACTGGTCGGTCTGACCAGCGTCCTGGAGGTTTGATAGGTAGGGTGGCAGTCTGTGTAACATCCTGGTTTTTAGTGCCTTTTTGAAGTTTTAAGATAAAAAACCATTTGGATTTTTCTTAGAGTAATTAATGCTTAACTTGAATTTTCTAAAATTAAAAAAATTATATGAATAAAGTAAACCTCAATTAATTTAATACCTATTTTATTTGAGTTCCTTATGTTACAAGGAATTTTTTACATTTTCTTGGAATTTTGAATTTCTTTGCTATTTTCTAGAGCTTAATTTCCTTTTTCCTATTTTCTAAAATTCAGAATTCTCTAAAAATTTAGATTTCACTCTTGGGACAAATTTCTTTTTCTCTGGCCCGTTCCCTTCTCCCTCCAGAACGGTCCGCTTCTCTCTATGGAGCCCATTTTTTCTTCTCGCCTAGGCCCAGTTTGGCCTAGCTCCCTTGATCTCCCTTCTTTTACACCGTAGCCTAGTTCGCCTAGGCCCTTCTCACTACTGTGTGCCACACGCATCACCCATCCGTGTTGCCTCTAGGCTTTCCATCTCCATGCCAATGCTGACATCAAGCCCCACCCGTTAGTGCGTCATCTTCCTCCCTTCTCTATCTCCATCCTGATTCCTCCACCGGGTTCGCCATAAACTCCCTCTCCACGTCGCTTCTCCCCTAATATTAAAGGGCACCTTGAGCCTCCTAAATCTTCACACTCGGAGCCCTAGCCTATTGCATTGAGGTCACCATCCTCTCGCTCAGATCGAGTTTTGGAGTTCGGCATCACCTATTAACTCCGGTGAGCAATCCATCCTTCTTCACGTGTCTAAACCCTCACCGATGGCACCATCGGGTTCCTTGCTTCTTGGTCTTCATCCTAGTGCCCTCGCCTTCTCTAGAAGCTCACCATAGCTCACATCTGCCATGCACCCAAGCCTCGCAACCACCCTCATCGATGCTGACCACCTTGCTAGCCATCCTGGCTGAATCCGAGCTGGTAGGGAGAATAGCCATGGCAGACACAAGCTTTCCCCATCCTCGTCGATGCCCCACTTGCCACCATTTCCATCGCTGGAGGTAGATGCCATCAACTGTCAATCTATCCGAGTCAGCCAAGCCATGTGGCATCCCAGTTAGAGCCACATCATTGCCACCACTTGCATCATCACTTGCGTTAGCCAAGCTAGCTAGCCACCTTATCACCCCCGCACTATTTAGTGCACCGAGTCCACAGTGGACCAATACTATTCCATGGACCCGGTCTATAGCACAGTAGCCTTTCCTAAATTCTAGTATTTTCTCAGTCGATCAATCTTTTGAGAGTCTGTTCTCCTCTGTCCGAACTTCGATTAACTCGATTCTTCTACCAAAATTCATCTAAAATTGGGCTCTATCTTTTAGTTCTAATTTTTTTATTTTAGGATTTTATTTGGATTTTCTTTGGAGTTTATTTGTACTTCATTTGCTCTGTCTTGTTAGATAACGTTTGCGAAGGAGCATTAGTAGGATTTGGAGACCAAGAATTGGTAACTGAGCAAAGCTAAGACAAGTTATGACCTTTGATCATGTTGAACCTGTTATTTCAAAGCTAAGTATTATTATTTTGTTTAAATTATCATGCATTTCTAATTTGCTGAAAACCTTTGTACTTGGTAGTTATCAACCAATTTTGATTATTTCCTCCATTTATAATTTGAATGCCATGATTCCATTGTCACCTTAGGATGGCTAACTATCTAGTGATGCAATACTAGTATCCAAATGGGTTGTATGTCTAATATGCTTAGCCATGCTTATTATTACGTTGGGCTCATTATCACATATTGATCTATTTATTAATTTTGACTTAATGCGATATTGAATCATGGTTGTAGCTATAGTTATAAAATTTGTGTGCCATGGCATAGGTACTGTCATTAGTGTTGGTCAAACAAAAAAAATTCACATGGGTGAGTGATTGTGCAGTAAATGGAAAGTGTGGTCAGCACTTTGGGATGTGGATGTCTCGCCTATGTAATGATTAAGGACTTCACTTTGTGTGCCATTGATCTGAACCTTACCGTACACCACATGTCTAGTATGGGATAGATTTGGCTGATTAAGTTGTGATGATTCATCTTTGATTTTGTCATTGAGATGAATGTGCACTACAACAAAAAAAGCTCATCATAGACAGTTCTGAACCGTTATCATAGATGGTTTAAAGAACTGTCTGAATCAATGGGTCAGTGATAATAGGGGTTATCACAGACGGGTTTTGAACCATCTATCAAAACCATATCACAGACCATTCCAAATTAGAAGCGTCTGTGAAGATATACTATCATAGACGGTTCTAACCACAAACTGACTATGATAAAGACATATCATAGACGGTTTAGAATAAGAACCGTTTGTGAGTTCTTTCTATACCTAAAAAACTAGCTAGCATATCTAAAAATTTTATTATTTTTCAGCTAGCCTCAGGAAATGCTAGCTATGCCCTCGAAAAGTGAAATAACATATTTGAATTTGAATTCCATATCTGAATTACATATAGCACTGCATACACAAGAGGATACTTACAATTTTAGAAATATAAGCTTCATGGTTACAAATTCAGAAAGATACTCACACTACAAGAAAATTTAGGCTAATGCATACTAGACTTACACATTTTTCATTAAACTATAATCTAAAACAAGTGGTGCGGGAAAATTTCAAGTAGCAAAAATAAAAAGGCAATGAACACCATTTTCAGTTTCTATGCCAAAATCAACAGAACACCACACTTTTATGATGTAATAAGCAGAAGCCCCTGCCGATGCTGGCGATTTGGAATAGTGCAGATCTACCATTGCCCTCTTCCTTTCCATCTTGCTTCAAGCGAAATTTCAGCCATCCTTGCCGAACCCCTTCCCAACCTTGCCACAAACGAGTTGGAGTAGTACTAGTCGTGTTGGTTTTTCGAGTAGGGAGAGGGGTTTAATAAGAGGCAAGAGGTGAGGAGGAGACCGGTGCCTACCGTTCGATGCAAAGAGAATAGATGGGTGAGATCGGGATCCTAGGGGGATACCGCGGATCGGTGACATGGCGGGGCAGCATAGACAGTTCAGATTACAAATCGTTTATGATAGAGATATCATAGACAGTTCTTAACAAAAACCATTTATGATAATGGAACATATCACAGATAGTTTTTATTAAAAACCGTCAGTGATAATGGCCAGACGGTAGATCACAAAGACAACATATCGGTACAATGTAAATAGTTAGTCTAAAAAGATCAAATAGCAAAGTTTTATATGGCTTATATATACTCATTTGAAAGGTTTCGATGAGATCTACAACTTTGCAGTTGTGATGAAACCCAAATTCTAAAGGGAAGATCAATAAAAAGGGAAAAACCAAAAACATGCAATGCAAATTTAGGGCCAAATGGCTGATTTTAGGGGTCTTAGAGTGTGACTAGAACAAGCTGATTATTTTTTCAGATCTGGCTCATTGTTAGCTTTCCAATGAGTACAAGAACGTTGAAAATGAACACCGTATGCAAAAGTCTTGAAACGGAATCCTACTCAGACTCAGGCATGAGATTATGAAATTTTGGAGGATTGCGAGATGGGAAACATATCACAGGTAGTTTTTAATATAACTCATCTGTGATAACTTCATTATCACAGATGGTTTGTAATACAAACCATCTGTAAGTATCACAGACGGTTTAAATAAAAAACATTTGTGATATTTGGCAATATCACGGACGGTTCTTGGTAAGAATTGTCTGTCATACTTCACAGATGGTGCTCACCATGAACCATCAGTGATATTATCTCTTCATAGATGTTTTTTAGCACTGGCAGTAACTCAGATGGTCTCTAAACCAAAATCGTCTATGATTGCATTTAACACTGACAGTTTTGATAAACCATCTATGATGAGGCATCTAATATAAGCCTTTTTGTAGTAGTGGTGGGTTGTGGTTGTAGCCATTGACTCTTATTGGTGAAGAGGGGGCTTTTACCGAATCGGTGGCTAGCCTATTCAGTAGTGAAACCTTAGCGGGCAATATTAGGTCGAGAATGAGTATTGTAAAGGCTTTGTTGTGATCTTCTTTGTTAGCACGTTTAAGAAAGCTGTTATACTAGTGATGTCACAAGATGGTCATATCGTGTGGAGAAAATTATACAACCTTTGCAGAGTGTAAAACTATTCGAATAGCCATTTCCCTAGTTATGGACAATGCTCGGTGATTTCACACGAGGGCTAGAGTTTTCATAAAATCTTGATTTGGTTGGGAAGCAAATGGTCAATTCACTTGTGGTTGGGATGTGAATGATTAGCTCAATTATGGTTTACTTAATTCGTTTGACTTATTCACTTATTATTCATTTTCAAGGTGCACTTTCAATCTATTTATTGAATTTACTCTAAATTATTGCTTTCTGCAAAATAACCACTCAGCCATTTGCCTTGCATCATTTTATATTGCATCTTATTACAAATGACTTGCTGAGTACTCTATGTACTCATGGCTCTATCTTTTGCTACCTAGTTGCTAAAGGTGAATCATATCAAATAAATGTATTTGAGGAGGAATGCTTCAATGACTTCACATGTTAGGACTTCACTCCTCAGTCGATTGCCTATAGGCATGTCGAGTGGCCACTATGTTTATTTGTATTTTCTACTACCAGTTAATTTTGTTAGGCCCTTCAGGCTATTATTTATAAGCTTGACCGTAAGGTCACTACTTTGATAATTAATAGTATTCAAGCTTTTCTTAGTAATCATGATCATGGTCGATATTTGATCTATGCTTCCATTGTGTACACTAGCATGGTCCTAGACTGGTGTACAATAAATAGAAGAGTCCAGATTTGCATATTCAGGTCTTGATAGTCAGACTGCTCCCCTATTCTAAAAGTAAAAAATCAGCCTAAGCCGATGTAACTTTTGGTGCAACACCAACACTCCAAGTTCGAATGATATGAGAATGCACACACCTTCCATCTAAGGGTTGTAAGAATCCTTATCAAAGTTTAGATCTTTCTCAATAACACTCAAGATTGCACTAAAATAGATCAAAAATCAAAAACTCAAAATACGACTTGCTCGTGGGTTGAGAATGGCTAAGATGGCTCTAGATATATTCACACATGTCACAGCAAGCACGAACTCCAAAAGATTTGAGACACAATATTTGGATCAAGAAATCTCCCGAGAATGTCAAATCTAAGCAAAATCGGGCAGCTTCAAACACTTGTAAGACCAGATGCCTAGATGGATGGGGATTAATCTCCATGAGTCATCTCCATTACTTACACATCCTTAGTACACAACAAGATCAAGAAGAGGAGAAACAAGATCAAAACCAACAAGGAAAAGAGCAAATCAACCAAATCAAAGAGACTCCATGAGTTTAAGAACAAAGTTGACCTATTGCTACTTGAGGATGAAGGTTTTACAGACATTCTATCTAGAGGATAAAAGAGCACACCATAACACTAACACTTCTCAAACCCTAACCCTAGAACACTTGGCTAGAATGAGGAAAAGTTGGATAGTAAACTAGCAAGTCTCCATCCCAAACCATTAAATAGGTGAGCAACCAGCCCAACACTAACGGATATTATCCAATAGCACATATGTGGGAAACCCGTTAATCCCACACAACACGGATTTTACTCATAGTATACTCATGCATGCTATTCAAAGCACATGAGCCCAAATCTGCCAAGTCCTTAGCTTTCGATCCAACTTGATCTTCTCAGCCTCTCTTTGGCCTAAATTGCTTTTCTAAATTCGGCTTAAGCACTATGGTTTTGATCTAATGTAGTTTCCAGTATTTTGGCCAACTTAACAAAATACCCTTCCTTAACCTAGTCTTCATCGTTCCTACAAGCAATCACCATACTTGCCGTATGTAGATGCACCACTAGCTATTCACACGTTGGTAAGTCTATCCCAATCTGGTTCCACCAGACCATGCCTTACTTAGACCGACCAATATATATGGTACAACCTATCACTTGAACCTTCCCTTCAATATTTCTTGCCTTCCTTGTTCCATGCTTGAACTCAGCCATCTCCCCCGATATCCTTGATCATTCTGGATCTCAGCTCCTCCATGAGCGTAGCCCCCATCCTCGCTGTTGATCATGGATGACTTCGAGTGTCCCTGCACATCCAAAGATGAAGAAATCGTTTCTAAGAATATGTTTCTCACAACTTGACCCATGTTAGCTAAACCATGTATCATGCAACATATATGCACTGACCAAACATAATTCAAATCACCCCGTGACCATATTTCCTAAAATCACAAATTCCCGCCGAAACCAAAAACACTTGGCTAGTTAGACCGCTACCTAGCCAGTCTAACCGCTGACCACACCTGGTCAGACCACTGGAGCAGACCGATCTAACCTCCTCCACTAGCCGGTTAGACTGCCAAGGCTGAAAGATGATCCAAAAAACTACAATTTGTAAAATCCTAATTCTAATTCCTCCAATTTGGCCATAGTTTAGCACAACAAAAGCTTTGACCTTCTCACATGGTCCTTCAATCTTTCCCTTGATAAACCCATTGGAAATTTTTCAAAATGGAAATAGGAGGTGGTTTTAGAACTAAAAAAGGGAAATTTGTAAGGGAGACTCAAAATGGTCATAAAAGGATTATGAAGAATGAATGGTCATATGGGCCATAAATGGAGTGAAGCCACCAAATAGAACAAGTTTTTCACAAAAAACATCAACTCCACAAAAGAAATTAGAAAATCTCACTCTATGTCCATATGAAAGAACAATTGTTCTATTTGGCCTTGTGACGGTGAGAAAAGCTTAGAAGATCAAGAGAGTCCAACAAAGCACAGAGGCTCCAACTTAGCAAGAATTCATACAAAAACTCCAAATCAATCTCTAGATTTGTATTATTAACAAACTTTCTCCTCTTTTGACAATGGAGTTATCAAGATGTATGGAAGAAGATAGAATTTGAATGAAATAAAGTGGCTATATTTTATTCATTTTTTGCTCGATAAGAAGCTATGAAGATTATCCAAAATAACGTTATAAGTATTATACCAAGCCATATTACATGAAGTAGCTATCTAGATCGTGGCAATTCATATGTGGCAAAGCTAAACCAAAAGAGCAAAAATCTCAAATTAAATGGATTTTAAGTATGTCAAGTTGCTCAAAGTCATAATTTACCAAAGGTATCCAAAAATGAGCCAAACCATATCAATAAACTAAATTGAATCAAGAAAGTACAATTGAGTTCATTAGGGTGCTACAAGTTTAATATTGAATTATTTTATTTAAGCACTTGTATTTGAGCATAGTTAGCACAAAAGGCAATATTTTAAATATATTTTGGTCTAATCTGTGTAAAGCAAGTCCTAGACTAGTAGTAGCCATCTACAACTGACTCCTAAGCTTCAACTATTTTTCATAATTTTTGTTTTTTCACTTGAATTTGCCATGTGCTAGATCTCAAGCCTTTGTCGACCATCCCAAGCAGAAAGCTCAAGAGAATGATCATGGTCACCCAAAACTCCCTTAAGTTCATGCCTAGTGCAATAGCAAGCTGTCTCATGAGAAAAAATTGGTGAGATCAATTTTTTCACACATAAAATGAGATCATTTTTATTTTAATTGCTTGGTTTAAGAACAATGAGCTACTCCTTAGTCCGTAAGGGAAACCCAACATGTGCCGCAAAAGCCTAGAAGAAATAAACTCATGGTTAACAAAGAATTAGCATTGCTCAATCTAAAGCTCAAATTAGGCTCAAGACTCAACTTAGCCTATTGACATAGCATGAATCATAAGGGAATGAGTAGAACAAAACTACTCATAAGAATACTAGAGTCCAAAGTCAAGAGTGTGCTGAAGATACCTGTAAATACGATGCACTACTTGACGATGAGAAGCATAAGGGGAAGCCTGAAATCAAGCGCACAGACACATAGCAAAGTATATGTCTGGCCTCAAAGAAGTGAGGTAGAGGAGGGAGCCAATCATGTTGTGGTACTCCTTCTGGTCCACGGGTTCTCCATCTTCATCGGAATCCAGCCCAGTAAAAATGGTAATTGGAGTAGATACTGGCTTGCTACTTCCCATATCAAAGCACCGAAGGAGGTCCTTGATGTACTTGCTTTGATGAATGAAGATCTTTTTCTTTAGTTGCTTGACTTAAAGACCAAAGAAGAAAGTCAGCTTGCCCATCATACTCATCTCGAATTCCTTACTCATAGAGTTTGAAAAATCTGAATACCAAAGCAAGGGACGAACCACCAAAAATAATATCATTTACATAAATCTGAGCAAGTAGAAAGTCACTGTCATGTCTAAGACTAAACAAGGTTTTATCCACCACTCCTATTTTAAAATTATTTTTAAGCATAAACTCTTCAGTCTATTATATCATGCACTATGTGCTTGTTTCAATTCATACAATGCTTTGGAGAGCACATACATATAATTTGGGAACTTGGGATTTTTAAAACCAAGAGGTTGCTTAACATAGAACTCTTCTTCTATGAAACAATGAAGACAGTACTATTGATGTCCATTTGAAATAGCTTAAAGGCCTTAGATATAGCAAATGCTAACATAATGTGAATGGCTTCTACTATAGCTACATGTGAAAAGATCTCCTCAAAATCTAAGCCCTCTACTTCAAAAAAACCCTGAGCTAAAAGGTTAACCATGTTGCACACTACCAACCCATCCTCACTTTGCGTATTTTTAATAACCCATTTTTTACCAATTATATTATGATTAGGAGGAGATTCAACTAAAGTCAAGACTTGGTTTCTTTTATAGTTTTCAAGCTCTTCATGTGTGACATTGACCCAAGAGAAAACATATAAAACATTGGTGACATCTCAATGCTTAAAGACGTAACAAAAGCAAAATATGCATGAGAATTTGGAGAGATAAACCTAGAACGAGTAACTCACTCATGGTGATCCCCAATCATATGCTCCTAAGGGTGCCATCGCTGAATATGAAGTGGAGGTGCTGGTTTAGATGTGGCCTCTACCTCATAAGCTATGGAGGTAGGAGTAAAGCCAATCGAAGTATGGGTGAATGTGGGAGGAGGGTGCTTTACTAAAGTAGTGGAAGCAGGTTCTCCAACCAACTCAGGAGTGACTAGAGGAGCGATTGGGTCATCATCCTCTAAGTCACAGTCATCATAAATGAAGATAGTCTCATGTTCATTGTGTACTTGTGTACTTGCACTATCAGGTCTAATATCACTACTACAAAAAGGCTCATCATAGACGGTTCGGAACTATCATCGCAAATAGTTTTCTGAACCATCTAAATCTATGTGTCTGTGATAATCAGAGGTTATCACAGACAGTTTGTAAGCCATATGTGATGATCACATTATAGATGGTTTGTAATTAGAACCATCTATGAAGAATACTATCACAGACAGCTCAAACCAAAAACCGTCTGTGATACTCACACATCACAAATGGTTCTAGCTACTGACTATCTTTGATGGGTGAGTTTCATAGACGGTTGGTATATAGAATCGTCCGTGATACTTTCTCATCACAGACGGTTGAGAGATAGAACTGTCTGTGATGTGGGAATATCACAGACGGTTTTTGGTTGTAACCGTCTGTGATAATCCTTCACAGACGGTTTCTACCATAAAACCGTCTGTAATAGTTTATTCTATACTTAAATTTGTACTATTTTTTTGGCTAGCTTCAGGAAATGTTAACTATGCCATCTGAAAATAAGCAAATACAGCAACAAATAAAGCAGCACATTCCATTTCCATTAAGATTAGAATCCACCATTACAACATCACAAGATAATGAGTAGGTCTTGCTAACACAGCAAGAATACAAAAAAAACACATTTCCTAATCCTACAAACCAAACTCTTAAACATGGCAAGAATAGAGAAAAATAGAGATCCTAGTAGACAGTAGAAACTCAACCGCACGGACGAGGCCTCTATGCCTAGGCCCTCTCACCCCTAATGCAGCGTGCGAGCTAGATGTCCTTGACGCCCACCATCGTGGATGCTAACTTGAGCGTCGCCTTGGTAGCCAGCTGCTTCCGCGGCATCTTGCCTCCCATAGACTTGCGCGTCGCGTTGGTAGCCAGCTGCTTCCGTGGCACCTTGCCTCCCATAGACTTGAATATCGTTTGCTTCATACGGGACGAGGAGGAGGCTGGGTTTGGGTGAGTATTTATAGGGGAGGGAGAGGCGGGAGTGTGAAAATTTTTGGCATGGGGATAGAGAGGTGGAGCTACAATACGTGGGGGTAGGGACTAGTGGGTTTCTATTAGCTAGGATTGGATTGGGGAGGATCAACGGGCCAGCAGTCAGGGACATAATTATCACAGACGGTTTGAACCACAAACTGTTTGTAATACATAATTATCATAGACAATTTGAATTACAAAATATCTGTGATACATAATTGCAATATATATATACACTACAAGGATTTTAACCTAAATCCACGCCTAAGAATGGTTGTAATATGGGTATTTTGGTTGCAATACGAATCAAATGCTTCGAAGTCGGTTTCGTTGTGAGTCGTGGCATTTAAATATGTTGCAATAGGTTATTGCGACTCAATTTTGATGTGTTGCGATACTTTGACTTTCGCAACGAGCACAAATAGCAAATGCCACGCACAATATGGTCGCAATAGGAGATATTGCAACCAATAGCATCGTTGCATTAGTAATTGTTGCCACGACACACGTTGTGGCAATAGACTATATTGCCACCAAACATTGTGTTGCAAGAACGAGCCAATATTGCAACGCCATTGCTTCGTGGGAATAGAACTAATTGCCACGGACTATGTTCCATTGCAATAAAATCTTCTGCAACGAAAATCATTTGGTGGTTATATCCGTAATTGCGACGCACAATGTTTCATTGCAATAACTTATGTTGCCACGTAAATGTTTTGGTTGCACGTAAGTGGTATTGCAACGACACATTGGTTGTGGTTACTAAGTCTTATGGCATTGCACAACCTACGTTGCAATATTGTTTATTGCGACAAACAACAATTGATGCATTTCAGTTTATTGCGACGAGAAGATTTTCGTCGTGTACGCCTATTTCGTTCGATATTTATATATAAATTTATTGTTGCAACATAGATACAATAGAATTAAAGAAAAAATTCAATCATCGACACACATATATGAAATCAATCCTTCAATAACTGGAAAATTATGTCTGAGCCAGAATAAATATGTTTGCAATAACAAAAATATCCTCTCAAACTACAAGTCTTGAACTATGTTTGCAATAAAAAAAGAAATTGTTCTTCATTCACTCGAAGTATTGCTTCACTTATTCATCTCATGATGTTCCATCAGCACACGCTCGCACGCATATTCCATAGTACTTTAATTATTTTGCCTCTCCATGCTTTCCTGCATTTTATAAGCAGGAACATAATTAGTCAATGTACAGTAGGCAATGAAATTCGGCAATGTATAGTAGGCAATGTACAGCAGGAACATAATTCGGCAATGAAATCAAGTCAATAGTAATGCTTACAACATAGCATATATGACTCACCCACCATTTCCAATGTGCGGCACATAATTTGATTGAAATGAACAAACAAAATTCACATATAGGCATTCATACATGTAGCTTTTTCTTTTGATTACGAGTTTTTGCAGCAGGCCTTATCTGTTGCTGCGAAGAATTTGAATCTGCTGGTGGGTCATTGTTGTCTGTTGGGAAAAGATTTCTTGTTACAGTAGTATTAGCTGTAGCCGTGGTACGAGTAGGTGGATCAACTTCTTTTACTGTGGTCATCACGCTTGCTGGTTGAATCTGCCAACAAACAAAATAACAACACTGTGCATTAATACACATGTGTACAAATGCATTTTGTATGTCGACATGCTGCATTTTTATTACCTCTTGTTCTTCATCTTCTATACGTGGTGGTGTGATGTCATTCATGCCCACAGTTGCGCTATTTGGAGGCTGTGAACAGGTGGTGTTTCCTGGGTTAGCCTGCACCATATAAAAGGCAAGCAACCTTAGGGGAAAAAATCGACAAAAGACAAGCATATAATATATTTACTACCTGTAGCAGTGCAACTTGCAAACGAAGCTCTTCTCTAAGTTCCTACATTTGTCGGATACTTTCTTCCTTATCTCTTTCCCTTGCAGCAACTTCATTTGCAAGTTTTTGTTTTAAATCTTCAACCTCCTCTCGGTGCTGTAGGGCTGCAACTGAGCTACGTGCTAAATTCTCTTCTCTCTCATTCAATAGAGCCGTTCGTGTTGGATATTTCGCCATATATCCATGACCATGACATCTGTACATTTTGGTTCCTATGGTTTCTTTGTAGTATTTTTGGAAAAGTGCATTTTCTTCTTCAACCGTAAGACATTGTTTATCTTTCGATAATTCTACCTCAGTAATTTTGACGAGAGCATTTTCCTAAGCGAAACATAATTAACACATTAGAAGGATTAAAACTAAGTGTTCCAAAATTTTATGAAGCATGAACCAATTATAAAGTCAGAACAATATATATATTTAGCACTCACATATACTTCCAATGTATCTGGGTTTGACCATTGCCCGCCCTTGGTGTGAGTAACCATCCAAAGATCCAAATCAGTAGGCTCCTCACCAGTTGTCGGGTCTCTCTGAGATGGCAACACATGTAGTATGAGGTATTGACTGTTGTAAAAAATAACTAGGTCAGTAAAGCTTGTCATTACCTGATCATAGCTTATTTGGGAAAATGGTTTGGATCCCATGAGATGCTGTGTCTTTTGCTTCTTACGGTTTTCAGTGTTCTTGGTGCTCTTCTTCTATAAATGGTTTACAAATGATGTGATTAAAACACTGATTTGATCATTTGTAAAAAGAAAAGGATATTTAACCATTTTACAAACCTGGAAGCTCTCACTTCCAAAGTACTGGATCAAGTAGTACCACTCAACATTGTCTAAATCTTCAGGCTTATGTTTCATTCTTTCAGCGTCAGTGCGGTAAGCCCTGTATGTAGCACTAAATGCTGCACGCCATCCTTTGTACCTCTCCTTGGCAATGGCCCATATCTTTTCTTTAGGTTCTTCAACATTCTGTAAGTCCCAGTTAAGCTGTTCCAATGCAAAGACAAATAGAATACAAAATTTTAGCTAGTGACAACAAGACATATGGACAAAAAATATAGTGTCATACCAGTATGTCATCTGCTATTGACATTTTGACTTTTGGATGCACACCCTTCCACGTTTTCACTCCTATAACTGGAGCCTTTTTCCTGGTAAACGTTACCACCTCATCCACGAACGACCGACGGTTCTCACCAATGGGGCCACCCAGCCTAGGATTAAATTCGATTTTTAATTTCTGAGTCCGATTCCTAATTCTCTTGTTGGTTACTGTCAGACCTTTGAGACATCCTCTTCCACGTGTTTTGGAATTTTCTCCTATTTGAACATTAAGAAATAATGGAACATCCATGATCAGCAAAAGAGTTTTTAATATAAAATATAAAATGGAAGGAGCAACACATACCATCTCCTAGATTTTTTGGTTTCCTAGCATGACTTGGCCTATCATTTTCCTCCCCTTCAGTTATGTCATCATCATTTGTATTTTCTTCCAATAATGATACTACAAAAAGAATACAACCAACACATGTTAATAATTATTTTATTGTTTGCAGAACAGTAAACATGTTTAAATGAGTAAAGATATTTAATTACGCATGTGTCGACGACGGCCTGTATGCCTTAGCCATTCCTTGTATGTTTCGATTGTTTCATCCCTGAAGGCATCCCTTAAATCTGCGAGTGATGATGATTATACAATACCACTTGTCAGAGCAACACTTTGTTATAACAATTTGCATGAGTGAATCATCGAACAATCTTACCAGTATCTGGATCCTTGGATTGCAGCTTTGTTAGCCACAACTTGTAGGCATCAATGTCTTCAAGCGTACTTGAGTCATCATTGTTTCCCTTCTCCCTTGGTCGCTTAATCGGTGTTATGGCGACATCTACCTCATGTTCCTGCTCCTTCGACAGTACCAACCTGATTTCCCTCTCAGCCTCATTCATACGTAGCACTGTATCTGCATCTCGTATATAACCCATGGCCTCAAGTTTTGCTACATCCCTGCCACAACGCATCTTGTAGTACATGAAGTCCCTAGGTCCGTACCCAAGCTGTTCTTTAAAAGATGCCAAGTTAAAATATGTGACATCAGCTTTATCTAAATGTACATCGACAAATTCGTTTTCTGGATCCTTCCCCTTGCATTGGAAATATATTGTCCAAACCTCTCCAGTCTTTGGTGCACTGCGTGTATATACATGTAGTTACAAATCAATAAAGCAGATATATCGCAGTAATAAAAAGGTTCATATTTGCCATTATCATTGTCGAAGTCTACTGAAATTACTATGACATAAACAGTGGCAGAGCTCACATCAATATGTAGGGGGGCCATTTTGTTTAATATATGAATGAACATGTACCCAATATAAAGTAATTAGCCTTCAAATGTTGAATGTAGCATTTCCTACTCAATTTCATCATGACTGCCGATGTAGTGCATGAGGTTCGGAAATAAGAAGCAAGTAACAAAACTAAAAAAATATCCAGCAGCGATATGGACTTCCTTGGTGTGCTGCTGCGTATGAACGACTGTCTGCAAGAGCCGTTGCAGGGCATCAGGCTCAGCGGCGCCGAGGAGGAGGCCAAGTACACGGCCATGGACGGCGAGAGGCGCAGCCATGCGACCAGGCAAGACGGCCGGTGTGAAGCGCGGCAAGGCAGGACTGGGCTGGGCGACCGGAGGGGGCGGGGGCGAGCCGGCGGCGAAGCTCCATGGCGGCGCAGGCATGCACATGGCGCCGGTGACGCACAGGCGGCGGGGGCTCTGGCCAATGGTCGGAGGAGCTTCGGGGTATGGAGGGGGTGCTCCCACCGCGACTAATCGGAGGGAAAACCACCGTGGCGGAGGAGGCGGCGTTAATGGCGACGGTGGCCAGCAATGGGGGAAATGGGCCGTACGGCGAGCTCGGTGCATGAATTCTCAATTAACTCGGAGGGTAGGTTGGTGGGGAGTGGGGGCACGCCTTGGTGCAGTATCCTTGGCCGGGATTCACCGGAGAGCCGAAATGGCAAGGAGACGGCGGTGGTGGGCTCACGGCGCGGGCGGGAGAATAGCGGGGAGGAATGGGGAGTGGCGCGCGCAATAGGGGCGGGGCTCTGCTGGAGGGGTCCGGGCGGCGGGGCACGAAATGGAGCGCGACGGCCACGGCGTGGGCGCGGGGCTCGGCGCGGTAGGGGCGTGCGGATGCAGGGGCGCAGGCGTAGGATGCAGAAGAGCGGCGTTGGGACGTTGTGTGTTCGCGAAACCTTAGTGACCCGGTGTGTTCATCTACATACCTGCTTTTGCGAAACCTTAGTGACCCGGTGTGTTCGTCTCCATCTTCTTCCTCGACGACGGCTTGAATATGAGGATGACGCCGCCGTTCCATTGATCTGGCGGGCTGTTTCCTGAGTTCTCCGGCGCCATCGCGTTGTGAAGCAGACGGTGGCGTCCTCTTGGATGAAGGCGCCGTCACAGCTCTCCTGCTGAGATCTCCAGAGGCGACGTCCATGGAGGGATGCCCCGTCCCGGTGTCTAGCGGCGACGATGCCATCAGACCTGAGCTAGGGCAAAAACGAAGGGACCTGGGACCCCTCCTCTCCCCTCACGGTTTTTGGAATAGATCGCAATTATGGGAAACGTGGGACGCGTGCGTGGGGGCGCTGATTAGTGCTAATCTACCGTTGTTGGGGCGGGATTTTTTCCCGGCCCCCTCCGCGAGCTACTTCAAAGGAGTTTATTACCCATATAGGGTAAGCATCGCTCGGCTGTCCGAGTGGCTTTCAGCGTTACTCTCTTCCTCCCTCCCGCTCCCGCGGCGCGCGTTCGAGCCCCCGGCTCCGCGCGTTGCGGTCGAGCGTTTCTTTTATTTTCACCCGCTGACAGCTGGGCCCCGCCCGTCAGCCGCTGTCGGCCGGTGGGCCAGCTGCCTTCTGGGCCCCGCCTATCGGCGCCGCTCGCTGGCAGATGGGTCCAAGGCCCCACTTGTCAGTGACTAATGCACGCCGACATGTGGACCTTACTGACCATAGACGCAAGAATAAGCAAATAAGAAAAAAATAAAAATAAAATATATGACATGTGGGTCCCACATGTCATACACACATAATTTGGAATATAATACAAAGGTTAAAAGATTAAAATAATTAGTGGGTCCCACTGTCAGACATTTATTAATTTTTGAGATTTAACTGAACTGAAGTATTCAAATAGGCATAACTTATTCATTTTAACTCCAAATTAAGTGAGACAAATTTCTAAATTCATCTAAATTCAAGATCTATCCAAAGAAACTGAAATCATAATTTTTAGAGTTCGAGGCAGCAGCCCTAGAAGCTCCGGATAATCAAGCACCAGACCACTGTGACCAAGGCGAGTCAATACTTTGATCATGTTGAACCTACATGCTGCAAATTACTTTGTTTTAAATTATCAAATTGCATGCTGTTATTTTATATGCAAGTGCATGTTAAATTTAATATTCTAGTTATATGTCCATTGTTTACTTTGAATAATATTACCCTCTCCTTTGAATATTCGAATGTGTGAACCTTGTCGCCCTAACAAAATTATAATAATAATGTTTTGAAAATAAGTCCCTAGCTATATGCTATGCTTAGTTTTGCATAGATACTCAGGGGGCGCTGAAATGCCCCAGACATCATTGTCGCTTTTAAGTCATGAGAAAATGGTTTGTGCAGTCATGATGGGGATGACTGGTATATTTTGAGCATGACTATTT
This sequence comes from Dendrocalamus latiflorus, assembly GCA_017311315.1. Classification (NCBI taxonomy): domain Eukaryota; kingdom Viridiplantae; phylum Streptophyta; class Magnoliopsida; order Poales; family Poaceae; genus Dendrocalamus; species Dendrocalamus latiflorus. The sequence goes on along the minus strand of CM029670.1, from coordinate 16,449,982 downwards.
TATACCCTCAAAAATCCCCAACTTGCTTGAATATCTGGGCGGATTGGTTTGAGGGTGTGAGTGTGGTGCAGTGGATGCACAAAATGGGTTAGTGGTAGATCGCCCAGATACCACTAAGGACCGAATCTTGTCACGACCTCCTGTGTAAAACAGTACAACCACAAGTCTGTAAAGTACAACTTGGCTAAGTAAATTTATCGAAACTCCGGACTCATCTCACTGGTAGGGGTGTGAAGGGGTTACGCTATGGCAAGGGGGCCTGAAGGGACACAAGTGGAGGGTGAAGTTTCTCAGTCGTACTAGCTTAGAGGGGAGGGGAGCCCGTACGCTAGTAGTAGTGAGAAACATCCCGCGCACAGATGGGACCCACCGCAAGTGGGCAGTTTCCCATAAAGGTGAGATGACAAAAGGGTCTAGATACTTTGAAAAGTCACTGTGATGGTCTGCTCGACCACATGTCTAAGGTATCATGTGGGGCAATGAGTTGATTATCTCTTGTGGTGAAAGTGTACAAACTCTGCAGAGTCAAAACTATTCGAACATGATGACCAACCCAACTACACGCAGAAGATGTGGGTCCTACCTAGCTAGTGCAAGATGTTGGGGCATAACAAGGTAGTGGGTCATGAAGAACCGACAAGTAGAACATGACGTGGCACTCAGGCGGAGATGACGTGGCAACTTAGCAGGACATGATGACCAACCCAACTACAGGCAGAAGATGTGGGTCCTACCTAGCTAGTGCAAGATGTTGGGGCATAACAAGGTAGTGGGTCATGAAGAACCGACAAGTAGGACATGACGTGGCACTCAGGCGGAGATTACGTGGCAACTTAGCAGGACATGATGACCAACCCAACTACAGGCAGAAGATGTGGGCAAAAAATTTACATAAAAAATAATGGGAAAATAATGTTAACTTAAATAATTATTTTGCAAAAAATTACATAAAAAAGATTGGGCAAATAATGTTTATAGATTAATAATGAGATTGTAAAAAAAACAATAGTTTGTAAAAAAACAAAGCCTAAAAAAAGGGCCAATAGCTCAATCAAGCTTGAGCCAAGTTGGCCCAGTAGCATGTAGAGTGCTCAAGGTAATGCCAGAATCGTGGAAATTCAATAGCGCAGCAAGGACTCAAATCTTTTAAGCTGTGTTAGTCTCGCTTGAGTTAGCGAGGTGGTACTAAATCGTGCACGCATCCGGCAAGAGATTGGAGTAACCAGCAAAACGGGCCGGCCCATCTTCGCCTCAACAAAACCCCACCAGCGACCTCCTTCCAGGGGATTCCCCTCAACGCTCATGACTTTTGCTAAAACAAAAAAACACACGCTCGTGACTCTCTAGATTCCCCAGAGGCGACGGCGACGGCGTCGAGATGGCAGGCGGCGAGCGCGTCCACAACTCGCACCTTCAGCCGCACATATGCGCGGGGCCAGTTCGCCCCCTCCAGGAAGGTGATGCCAAGCCACCGTGGCGCCTCCGGTTCATCGACGTCTTCGGGGGCTGGCCACTCCGAGGATGACGTGAAGCCGGAATTCAAGAAGATGCGCTGGAAGCGAGGCAAGGGGCCGGCGTCCACCTTGGCAAAGAAGAAGCCCCCGTAGAAGGCGGCTCCGACTTGCGGCAATCGGGACAAAGGAGCAGCGTCCTGCTCGGCCAAGAAGAAGGTAAGATTAAGTTAGGGTTAGTAATTTGTAGTGTTACGGTGATTTGAGGTGCTAGATTGGGTTAGTAATTTGGTAGGGTTAGCCTTTCTAATTTGGTTAGATTGATCTGCTAGGTTGGGTCAGGTTAATTGACAGCCTGCTTGTATGTTTGGTAACAATTGATGCCTGTATGACTAAATCACAGCCTGCTTGTATGCTGAATTGTGTTAATTCTGAATGTTCGAATGACTTCTATGTTTGTGTTTGTTTAGACCTCCTAGTGTGTGCACTTTGCATATGAAATGTTAGAAAATTAACTAGCACATCATTCCCTACTGAAGTGCATGTCCTGTTTGAGACGATGGATACCCAAAATTGTATCATACCTTTTGTTTGAGATGAACAATTTGTTGCACATAAGCTGCTTAATGTTAAGGTAGGCATGCTCTATGAAAGCTTTGTGCTGGGGTTGACAGATACAGGAAAATTGTAGGTAAGCTAATCAGTAGCTATTATAAACAGTTAGAACTAATTAGCACATACCACCAGGTTGCATATTAAGCAGCAGTACCAGTACAAGCAGCAGCAGCCAAGAAGCAGAACAAGCAGCAGCATATACACAGCTACCAAGCACAAGGGTGGAAGCCATTTCAATCCAAAATAAAATTTGTTCGGCACACATAGCTATTTGTCCTGCATATAAATTAAAGCCTATTACAAAACAAGGTGGTGCTTCCTAAATTCATATTTATACAAAGAATTCGTCATCAAGACTGGTGCCTAAAGAGTTTACAGGTGCTGCATGTCCATCATCAACGTAGGTTTCATCAGTATCATCATCTTCATCAACTAAGCCTTCATCACATGGTTCAGGCACTGGTAGCGCATTTTCAATGACGGCTGCATCTCCAGTCACCCCTTCCAGGTCAGTCCTCCTCCAAGCTAACAAATCTTCATTCTGGCTTGAAATATTCACGGCTTCCACTCCCACCTCCAGTGAGTCAATATCAAGATGTCCCTCATTTTCAGTGTCTAGTGGTTCAGGCATGGAAAACAAATTTCTAGGCTTCATTCTTACAACAGTGCTCCACTCTGATTTCTTTGCACCTTTCACATAAAAAACCTGCTCAGCTTGAGTCCCCAGGATGTAAGAATCATTTAGATATCGAAAACGAGTTGTATCGACATCTATAATTCCATATTGATCCCTACGGTACCCTCTGCTCTTGTTCTTACTAGGAGCAGGTACGTCGTACCAATCACACTGAAACAGTACGACTTCTTTTTGACCAGGGAAATCAAGTGTCAATATCTTTTTAATGACACCATACCACTCCATACTTGCAGAACTATCAGCACCCTTAACTGCAACCCCTGAATTTTGTGTATTCAAGGCACTCTCTACAGAAGCCGTTCGAAAAAAGAAACCGTTGATGACGGACCTGTTGAAAACACGAACCCGGTGATCTGGTCCTCGAGAAAGGGCATATAGTGTATCACTAATCCCCCCTTCTGCATAAAGTTCGTTCATCTGCAATCGATTTGAAAACAGCAAAATAAATAAAGACAGTAGCTATTTTCTGTAAGCATGCAGTTGACAACGTTACTCACCTTACGTTCAAACCAACCAACAAATTGCTCCCTGTGACGTCTCTCAACGCCGTGTGTAGTAATCTTTTTGAGTTCCTCCTTATGCAAACTACATATGATCAAAACAAAGGTACTCAATTAGAAAAACATTAATCATGAGGAACATTAAACACACACCAGTTGTAATTTCAACTTACTCAATCCATGGAACAGCCTCATCACAGTTTGTTATTATGTAGTGCCGCATCTGCTTCAACTCTAAAGTAGGAATAGACTCAACTTTGCAACCTTTCTTACTGTAGTCAATGGTCTGAAATACGCTAAGCCCAGACGGTGGTTCATTCGCTGCACTGCTTTCATGACGCTCTGGGCGATTCAGCTTCGTATCAATGTCTTCTAGGAACCGAGAACAAAATGTCATGCACTCCTCAGCGATATATCCCTCTGCTATAGAACCTTCAGGTTGTGCTTTGTTCCTCACATATCCTTTCAGTGTACGTAGATACCTCTCGACTGGATACATCCATCTATAACACACAGGTCCTCCAATTCTAGCCTCCTCAGCTAAATGAACTGGCAAATGCATCATAATATCAAAAAATGCTGGTGGGAATAACATCTCTAGCCGACATAAAGTCTCTCCAATCGAAGAGGTCAGTTTTTCAAGGTCACTTTCCACCAGTTCCTTTGAACATAATGAACTGAAAAAATTACTTAGCTGAATCAATGGGATAGCAACATCTTGAGGCAATATGTCGCGTACTACTAGTGGTAATAGTTTCTGTAATATAACATGATAGTCATGAGTCTTCAATCCAGAAACCTTACATCCCTTGACGTCCACGCATCTCTTTATATTTGCTGCAAAACCATCAGGCATCCTCACTCCTTGTAGGAATTTGCATAACATTTCCTTCTCATCCTTGCCTAAGCTGTACAACGCTGATGGCAAAGTATACTTGCCATTCTCCACCACAGGATGTTGATCCTTCCTAATCCCAAGATTCTGCAAGTCAAGCCGAGCCTTCCCACCATCCTTACATTTACCAGCAATGTCCCCAATATGCTCTCACCAATGTTCTTCTCGATGTGCATGACATCCAAACTATGCCTAATAAGCAATTTTTCCCAGTACGGTAGTTGGAAGAATACACTCTTCTTCCTCCAATTGTGCCACCTAGTTTCTTCTTCACGCTGCTTCCTCTTCCTTGTGCCTTGCCCAAATTTTGGTTGCTCAAAACTGTCATACTGCTGCAGAACCTCTTCACCAGTAAGTGGCACCAGAGCCTCCCTTGTTTCTACCTTGTTGTTGAAGCTACTTTTATTCCTGCGCCATCTATGGTTCTGTGGTAGAAAGCGACGATGACCCAGGTAGCAATGCTTGCAGCCAAATTTCAACCATAAGTATTCTGTATACTTATGACAGTAAGGACATGCAAACTTGCCTTTAGTACTCCAACCAGACAGCATGGCATATGCAGGGAAATCGTTTATGGTCCATAGTAGAACTGCACGTAAGGTAAAATTTTTCCTAACCTTTGCATCCCATGTGAGAACACCCTTTTCCCAAAGAATCCCCACGAAATAATACACAGTCGTTCACACATGCATGAATCTTTTGGTAGTCGAGTCCAAGATCTCGAACAACCTTACGCACTTTATCCAAGGTGTCTGGGATACCAGGGTGGAACAACGCGAACAGATCAAGGATCGACTGTATTCCATTGTTACTAAAACCATGCATGCACTTCATCTGAAAAATCCTGATAATGAAAGAAACCTTTGTAGCCTCCTTGCAGCCTGGATACAATTCCTTTTGTGCCTCGCTTAATAACTTAAAGAACTTCTTTGCACTCTCATTTGGCTCTTCATCTCCACTTCCTGTGAGTTCGCCATGTATAGCTCCGCGGATTAGTGCAGAAATCAGTTCTTTGCTAGCAGGCGCATCACCTGTTTCGCTATCATCGTATTCTCCTTCAGCAGGGTTATCCTCCTGAGGACATGCAACTAAATCTTGAGCATTACCTTCTCCTTGGATGAAACTTTCATCGAACCCTCTAAGTACCAAATGACTTCGAACATCTTTTTGATTTCTGTAGGACATGCAACGGCAACGAGCACATGGACATGGAGCAGTTTCTTCTTTAGATCTGCCTCCAAAGGTATTCTGAATGAAGTCCTTAAATCCTTTTTGCCATTCAGCAGTATACTTCGCCATGCGCATCCAGCTCCTATCTTCAATCGACATGTTGCTGCCTTGCCTCCTGGAAAACAGCCCACCGACTCTTCACCACGGACCCAACCTTCCCAACAACACCAGCTATATTATCCGATTGCCCTGCCTACTTCCGCTTGACACCTGCATTAAATCAGTACAGTAAGGTTAAAGTTCCAGGTAAGCAGACATAAAAAATGGTAATAGGATACTGTAGGATCGTCGATAATCTGGCCCTGTGCTATTAGAAGGAGTTGCATTTGTATTGATATTGATAATTGATTCATCTCACTTTTTGCTCGTGCTGCAGATTGTGAAATGTCAAGAAGCTCAGCTAGCTGCACGCTGGAGGCGGGCGTGAAGATCTACTCGCTGCGTGTTGATTCGGTGCACTCTGCGTGTCAATTTAAGTGTAATTTAAATTTTAAGTGAGTTAGTATCGATTGCAAATTACTCTTATTATGCTGGATGCCACTAATTGTTATTTTCATTTTTTAATGGTAAAAGTGGAAGTATTTATCTGTTTCATGCTTTTGTCATAATCTTACAATGTCTTTATTTGGTGATTGCCATTGAAGATTTGGGAGAAGGCGGCGATGCAGAGCCTGCACAAGAAGAAGGCACCAACAAAAAGGATGTTGATAGGAGGGTACATCTCTTTGAATGGATCACTGCATGGAAGTCACGGCGTCGCTTAGGCGTCCAGTCGGTGAAGCGCGGACGACAGGAGAGCTCGCCTCGCCTTGGCCTTCTAGGCGCGCGCTTGGCCAGGCTGGTCATCCCCGGCGTCGCCTAGTCGTCCACGGCGATTTGCGCGGCGACGCCTTGTTGCGACGAAGCCGAGGCCGAACGGGTATAATACGCAGGCGCAGCCGAGGGCCGAGGGGCGAAGCGGTATGTCGAAGCGAGGCAAGCGACACAACACAGCAGCGGCGAAAAAACCCTAACCCTACCGATCGTCGCCGCCACTCCCTCCGCCGGCGCCGCCGACTGACTTGCCTTCGTGGAGACCCCTCCGACCGTCCGACGAGGATCCCCCTCCTGCACTCTCGCCGCGAGTCGACGAATCGAAGGCTCGAAGCCCTTCCGCAGGCAAGGACCATATCCATATGCCCACATTTCTTTTCTACTTTTCTTCTCCAGTTCTTCTTCCTCCTTGTTCTGGTTCTCTTGCTCTGCTCTGCTTAGTGGTCACTGTGTACTCTGCTCTGCTCAGTTCTTCTTCCCGTCTTCCGGCAGATCTGCTCTGCTCGGGGCCTCGGTCTGGTCATTGGCGGACTGGCCAGAGAAAGCTGGAGAAGAGGGAGGCAGGGCAGGTGGGTTGGACTTGTACCCGAAAGGCTGAAACTCAGTGTGGCCAGGAGCCCAGGATCTACCTCGGGAGAATTGTGAGTATACTCATATACTGACTTACTGAGTACGCAAAATTTGTGTCTTTGCCTCTTTGGCTCTTTTGGACTTTGGCTCTTTGCCAGTTTGCCGAATTTGTGAATTGTATTGTGTTGATTGTTGAGTAATTGTCTAATTGATTTGTCATTTGTCTGCAAGACTGGCCTCAGTGGCCTGCAACTAATGATTTATGATTCTAATTTACATGTATGATGTATCAATCATGAATCATCAATGTATTATACTATTATGTATGTATGACGAGGGTGATTTGATGAACAATTGAACACCAATTCACCAAACAGCAGAAACTGATATTCTGATATTCTGATTGTTATGATGTATGACGAGGGTGATTTGATTTGAATATTTGATTCATGAATTCATCAATCATCAATTCATCATTCATATAATGTCTTCATGTTTGGCTGTTTGCACTTTGAAGTGATGTTGCGGCCGACGAGGGAGGGGATTTAGATTATGATTGTTGAATGTTGAAACTTTCAACCTTTGTCTGTTTTGGATGTTGAATATTTGAATGTTGAATGTTGAATGTTCAATCTGCGCATATTTTTGAAACATATTGTGAAAGCCTGTACAGATTCATGGTTTCTGACTTTTTGTAGTTAATTACCTAAAGTCCTAAAGCATCTATGTTTTTCTGTAGGGATTTCTTGAGCCATCTGGATTCTGGATCGAGGAGGCGAGCTGGGCTGTGCAAACTGCAAAGATCAATGTTTTGCAGTCTGCACTTCTGCTGCAAGCCTGCAACTGCAGTCTGCAACCTGCATGTATGCCACTATGCACTGAATAGCCTGAAGCCCTGAATTTGGGTATTTGTGAATTTGGGTGTCATGTCAATAGCTTCTATACTGCATTCTTCACATATTTTCAAATTTTAATGCCATCAGTGTTGTCAATAAGAGAGGCTCTTGAAAAGCAACTGTGTTATGCAAACTCTTGTATGTAGTCAAAAGTCAAATACTCAAATGTATCATGTATGCCCTAACCCTAAGATACAATTTGTTAATTGTTACTAATTAACTGAACTTTGCAATGCCTTTTTCCAGGTTCTTTAACTGTTGACTGGCCTGAGGATGTAGAGTTTCCCATTCTTTGTTTCAGCAAGGGCTCAAGACAAGGTTTTATGAAATATTTCAATATATTGATTCACACTTTCACAGTCAGTCACTCAGACAGTCCTCAGGTACTCACATACTCACAAAATCACATGATTCACATTACACTGATTTTCTTTTTTCTTTTTCACTTCAATTCTGCTTGATTATTGCTCATGCTGCTTCATTTGTGCAGATTTCACCAGTTTCGACATTGGAGTCGTCGTTTGAGGCTCTTAATGTAAAGATTCATGACTGATGTTATGCTAAGATTCATGACTGATGTTCATAACCATTATGTCAATTTTGATATGAGACTGTTGTATGAATGAAATAATTGAACCTCATAGTATTTCCATTTCACATAACCAGGCATTGTGTGGCAATTTTTGCTGCCATTTTGTTAGCTGCTGCAGCAACGTTATTAGATCAGCAAGTTTATTTTGTATGCATCTCCAGAAAGTATAATCTTAGCATCCCATGCTATGTGATTCTTCACCCTCTCATCACTACAAATCTGCAACAATGGCTCCTAAGTTTTCTAGAACTGCTTGTACCCTTAGTTTGACCTCATAAACTACATGCTAAACTGAAACATGTTAGAGAGGAAAATTATCATGAACTGAAAATATTTGTTATGGCATGCTAAACTAAAACATGCTAAACTGAAAATTAGCATGCTAAACTGAAATATGCTAAACATGCCAATTTTTTTGCTTTTCTAATAGCACTTTCACTATTGTCACAGGGCTGTTGGTCATCTTTGAAAATATTTGTTATGGCCTCTGTGTAGTCGATGTTTTTGTGACATGGAGACAATCTGTTGTGGTATGAACTTGTTTTTTGTTGTGGACTTGTGGTTGTGGCCTGTCATGAAAATTGTATGGTCTTGGTATGAACTGGTGGACATTTATACTATAATTGGTATGTGCTCTATGGTTGCTGAATATGGTCTTGCATGGACATGTTGCAGTATATTAGACCTACATGATGTAATCGTACTATATTTTTATTTGATTTATGAAAAAACTATTATATTATATTATATATATATACATATTAATATATCATTTATATTGATGGTTCTACAAAATATTGTAATTATGTTCATCTTATTTATGCTTGATCTGTTAAGTATCAAGAAGCAACACAATGGTATACAAAAAAACCTCTAATCCCGTACGGTCAGCCGCGCGGCCGCAATTCAACTATCAGCCATGGCGTGCAAAACATCCAGCATGCATGCAACAACAACCCTAAAAAATCATGCATGCAAGCACACGTCAAAACATGCAATCCTCCTGAAGGATTCAGCTGCATGCATGCTATTCTCAGATCAACATATAGGCCAATGGATAATCAAAGAAAACACATACCTCATCCAGCAATACCAAGCACTAATTCCAAAGTCACAGTCGGCTCCAAAATCACCCGACGCCACGAACACAAGCCACCGCAATTTTTTTTCTTTTTAAATCATAGATGCGTGACGAGTTTTGCTGCTCGATCCTTTGCCATCTTTCAAGCGCACGATGATTTTTCACGGAGACCGAGCCGAAAGAATAAACCATCGTGCGCGATGCCAATGGACAAGAAATCGCTGACGGCTGCTGCTGCTGCTGTAGGGCGGCGGCGGCGGATTCTATCGAGCGGCGGGGATTTGCGGTGCTTTTTTTATCAATGCCGGCGATGTGCCTGGTGGTCGCTCGGTGTAGGAAACCTTTAACTTTGGCCCATGCGTTCGAAGCCTTTGGCCCATGTGTAGGAGTAGTTTGGGCCACCAACAAATTTGTATGGCAATATGACTAATAATTTGCAACCAAATGTACTACACTATTGCAACATATGTTATGAGTAGCAATAGGACATTATGCCATGCAACGAACTATTATTTTCGATGCAATATAGCGCGACCTTTCGCGACGCATGCCAATTCTATGGCAACACAATTATTTCGTGGTGATATTGAAAACTACTCGCAACCATCGTTCGCATGGTGGCAACAACGACGTGTTATCGCAAATTTATTATTAACACAACCCAGCTTAATTTGTTGCAATATTTAAATGTAATTGCAATCACAGTTTAATCGTGGCCATAACACCTACCTGTCGCAACAAAGGTTAGGACTAACACAACCCAATAATTTAGATGCAATAAGTGCCACGTATCGCAACCATTATAGTCCATGTTGCAATAGAGCCTCCTATTGCGACTAAATTTGTGGCGTTGCGAATACAAGTGGTTGGATTAGGGTAAAAACCTTGTAGTGATATGTGTGTGTATATATATATATAGGACGCTGAAATGGGACACCAAGGTGCCAGGGCACCAAGCCTCCCTGCCTTTAGATTGCTTTTAGATGCGTGCAAGTGCAATGATACATAATATCAGGATGGAAAGTCTTAATTATGAATGGAAAGTCTCAATCATGGCTGGAAAGTCTTAATCATGGAGTCTGGGCACCATGGTGCACCTGTTATTTATACTATATATATATATATATATATATATATATATATATATATATATATATATATATATATATATATATATATATATATATATATATATATATATATATATATATATATATATATATATATATCGGTCCAATGTAAACAACTAGTCTAAAAAGATGAAACAATAAAGTTTTATATGGCTTATATATGCTCATTTGAAAGGTTTCGATGAGATCTACAACTTTGCAATTGAGGCAATCCCCAAATTCCAACGGAAAGATAATTTTTTTTGTAAAAATTGAAACCGAAAACTTGCTATGCAAATTTAGGGCTAAAGATGGCTGATTTTGGGGGTCTTAGAGGGCGACGGGCGCAAGCTTTCCAACGAGTACAAGAACATAAAAAATGGACACTGTATGTAAAAGTTATGCCTGTTTTAGTAAAGGTGTCTTAGAACACTTGGATTCAAATTCATCTCAGGCAGGAGATTATGAAATTTTAGGAGATTGCGAGGTGGAAAACATATCACAGACTGTTTTTTGTACAAACTATATGTGATAACTTCATTGTCACAGATGGTTTGTAATAAAATCTGTCTGTGAAATATCACAGATGATTTAAATAAATTGCCATCTATGATGTTTGCCATTATCATAGACGGTTTTTATCAATAACCATCTATGAATTATTATAGACGGGTATTAGTAAGAACCATCTGTGATGTCTTACATTATCATAGACGATTCGTATGAATAACCGTCTATGAAAATATCATAGACGGTTATTCGTATGAACCGTCTATGATAATTACAGCACAGACGGTACTGTCTGTGATGTAAGCGTCTAGTATAGCCTCTTTTGTAGTAGTGTATCAGTACTACCCTCATTAAAAGTCTCAATGATTTTGTTAGTATCCAAATTAAAAACACGAAAGCCACAAAATGAGCAGGACATCCAAGAAAAATGCCATCATAATATATAGATTTAAATTTATCTAAGTTGTCATGTTTAAAACTAAAGCACTTGCAACCAAATATCATAAAATGAGAAACACTAGGCATATGACCAAGCCATAATTCAAAACAAGTTTTGCCTATGGACGATCTCAAGAACATTCTATTGGACACATAGCAAATAGTAGAAATTGCCTCAACCCAAAACCTCCTGGTGGTGTTATGCTCGCCTAGTATGGACCTAGCCATCTCTACAATAGTCCTATTCTTTCTCCATTCTGATAGGGAATTCTAGGAGAAGAGAATTGGTGCTCTAGACCTCTATCAGCATAAAAACTAAGGAAACATGTGACGAGGATGTAACAATCCTCAAATTGTAATTTATTTGTAAATGATATTGTTACATCATTATACTCCCTAAGTATACCCCTTAGCTATAAGGGAGAGATTCCACAAGTTAGTCGTAAGCTCTTCTACGATCACTCCTTAGTCGTAAGCTCTTCTATGACCTTTCCTTGGTCGTAAGCCTTTTCTATGACCACCTCATAGTCGTAAGTTCTCCTACGACTATGATATAGTCGTAAGTTATCCTAGGACCACCTAATGGTTGTATATCCTCCTACGACTAAGCCAAACTTCGACTGACCTATCTACGACAACCCGTTGCATCGTGGACCAATTTGTGAGGTGGTTAGCACATGCATTTATTCTCTAGAATAAATGTGCATAACTTCTCTCTGGTAGAAACCGTCGTACGATGAGTGAGATATCAGATCTTTAATAACTTCTGTCGGGCGGTTATCATTGGAAACATGAAGGCCTTTCTTGGCACGGGAAAACAGGTGCCACACTGTAAGCTATATAAAGATGGATGTCAAGGAGAAGAAGGGGACGGATCCAAAGAAGAATATAAGTAGAGGAGGACATTCCACATTACTTTTTCGTTGTAATTAGTTCATTGAGCAATCACCACATAGGAGTAGAGTTGTTATTCTCCCAGGAGAAGGCCCAGACATGTAGAAAATCCATATATCTTTTCTCTGTATGATCATAGCCAGGTCTTCAAGAGTTGCCCCGAACCCAGCTTAGGCTCTACAAACTATACCTTTATCTTGTCCTTTTGTGACCTGGGGTCTTAATATCATAGGACCGTTCCCAAAATCACAAGGGGCATTTGAATTCCTTTTTGTAGCTATTGATACATTCGCAAAAAGGATTGAAGCTGAACATGTCGCTGGAATAAGAACAGAAGCCACTAAAAGGTTCGTGATGAAGAGTCTGATTACTCAACTTGGGGTACCAAGTTGAATAACTATAGATAACGGTAAGCAATTATCGAGTGCAAAGTTTCAAGAATTTTGCGAGAAATTGGGTACCAAGTTATGTTTTGCATCTGTCGCCTATCCTCAAAGTAATAGAGTAGTCGAAAGAGCGAATGGCTAAATAATGCAAGGGATTAAACATCAAGTCTTTGACTAGCTCGTAAAGCACTCGGGAGCTTGGATACAAGAATTACCTTCAATATTATGGGAAATTTGCATGACTCCCAGTCGAGCAATAGGTGAAACTCCATTCTTCTTAGTTTTTAGGACTGAAGCCGTGTCTCTGAAGGAACGCGCGTAGGCTACGATAGCAGAAAATAAAAAATTTCTACCGCGCACACCAGGACATCATGCTAAGGAGGGATCATAGATCGTTACCACTAGACGCGCAGCGGAAGAAGAGTTGGAGAAGCCGATCCAACCACGCGCGTCGAGGTAGTAGTGGAAGTAGCCGATTGTCCCGAACAGATCGTCTCCTCCACGCGATCAAACACACCACGAGCAGATCCAATCTGTAGTTTGTTGATGCCGATCAACGCCGCACCGAGCAGCGCCTCCACCGGTATCCACACGTCCGGGGCTGGAACGCCGATCGCGAGTGTACCAGCACTCGCGAGCGGCTAGGGTTTGGCTCGGGAGGTGGCGGCTAGGGTTTTGCTCGGGAGGAACAGAAGCGTACATCCCTCAGCCCCCCGCCTCCAAATATATAGACCTCCTCACTTGGGCCTCGTGGACCGAGGCCCAATAGGAGTCTATCCGGATCTCTATCCGAATTGAGCCCACATCCGAATCACATTCGAATTAGTGTTCCAACCCGTTAAGTGTGCGACCCTGTAGGTTCACGTATACTTGGTCGCGACCCGGAAACGCCTTTCTGGTCACCCTGTTAATAGCGGCCTCTAGCAAGACATATTAACCCCAAAGTATACGTAAAGATCATATCGGCTGAACCTGTAATGTTCTCATGTACGAATCCCTTTGCCTCACGATATAGATTAAGCTCAAGGCGAGACCTGTGTCATCCTCTTAATAGCTCAATCACTCTCTCGATTCCGTGATGGATTATAAACTTGTGATTGACTCCTCAATCACATTGGCATGACCATGCACTTTCATAATCCATTACATCGAGGGGCCCAGAGATATCTCTCCCATAAGGAGGGGCAAATTCTATCTTGATCATTCACATCCCACTACATGTTTCATAGCAAACCCGAAGACTACTTTTATGACTACCCAGTTACGGAGCAGTGGTTAGTAGTCCCAAAATAGGCTACTACGCATGTTGGGAACCATGATGATCTCAAGTCTAAGGATTCTACATAAACACTACTTGAGACCAACTAATGACACATGGAATCTCTGCAGTGTCTCATGGCGGGTCTATCCAACATATGTTCACTAACACATGTCCATATTATTGATTTGGTATCTCCATACCATGATCCATAAGACATGATCATCAATCAATACATATGCTGATCTTTGAATCATATTTGTTCCTCATATGATATATGATCAGGGATCATTTAGAAATAGCAACATTTTGGCATTAAGAGTCTCATGAATAAGTCACATACTCATTGATCAATAATGATAATGTCTATTTCAAGGAACAAAGCAATGTATCATAAACATAGTATGTGATATATTCAACATCTCCATGTTGCCTCTAGGGCATATCACCAACAGTCTCCCACTTGCACTAGAGTCAACCATGTAGGTATCTAATACCCATTGCCCTAGTGTGAGCCTCATGCTTTGGCTGGGGAAGCGGCTTTGTCAACGGATCTGCAATGTTCAAATCCGTTTGTACTTTGCATATCTTCACATCGCCTCTCTCCACAATCTCGCGGATGAGATGAAATCGCCGTAGAATGTGCTTTGACTTCTGGTGCGATCTAGGCTCCTTGGCTTGCGCAATGGCCCCACTATTGTCACAGTAGAGGTCCATTGGGCTGGAGGCACTAGCCACCACACCAAGCTCAGAAACAAATTTCTTGATCCAAACAGCCTCTTTAGCAGCTTCAGAAGCTGCTATGTACTCGGCCTCTGTTGTAGAATCAGCAACCGTCTCCTGCTTGGAACTCTTCCAGCTCACCGCACCGCCATTCAGGCAGAACACAAATCCAGATTGCGATCTAAAATCATCTTTGTCAGTTTGGAAGCTAGCATCGGTGTAACCATTTACAACGAGCTCTTCCTCACCCCCATAGACGAGGAACACATCTTTAGTTCTTCTCAAGTACTTCAAGATGTTCTTTACGGCAATCCAGTGACTTTCACCTGGATCTGACTAGTATCTACTTGTAGCACTTAAAGCATACGAGACATCTGGACGTGTACAAAGCATGGCATACATAATGGATCCCATAGCCGAAGCATATGGAATCGCATTCATTTTATCCCGCTCATCAGGTGTACTAGGACACTGACTCTTGCTAAGATGTATACCATGTGACATAGGTAGGAAGCCTTTCTTGGAATCCTGCATGTTGAACCTTTTCAACACCTTGTCAATGTACGTATCTTGGCTTAATCCAATTAGCCTTCTTGATCTATCCCTATAGATCTTGATGCCCAGAATATATGCCGCCTCTCCTAAGTCTTTCATAGAGAAACTATTTTTCAATGAAGACTTAACAGATTCGAGCATAGGAATGTCATGTCCGATCAGTAATATGTCATCCACATATAAGACCAGAAACACGAGTGCGCTCCCACTAGCCTTTTTATAAACACAAGGCTCTTCTTCGTTCTTGATGAAACCAAACCCTTTGATTACTTCATCAAAACGAATGTTCCAACTCCGAGATGCCTGCTTTAATCCATAAATGGATCTTTGCAGCTTGCATATCTTTCCAGCTGATTGCGGATCGACAAAACCCGTGGGCTGTGTCATGTACACATCATCACTCAGATTTCCATTAAGGAAAGCTGTTTTGACATCCATTTGCCATATTTCATAGTCGAAATATGCAGCAATCGCTAGAATGATCCGAATAGACTTTAGCATTGCGACGGCCGAAAAAGTTTCATCATAATCAACACCTTGAATTTGTTTGAAACCTTTGGCCACCAATCGCGCTTTATAGATGTGAACATTTCCATCTATGTCTATCTTTTTCTTGAAAATCCATTTGCACTCAATGGTTTTAACACCATCAGGTGGATCAACCAAGTTCCAAACTTGATTACTGTGCATGGATTCAATTTCGGATCTCATGGCTTCAAGCCATTTCTCAGAGTCTGGTCCCACCATCGCTTCTTCATAGGTCTTAGGCTCATCGTTGTCTAACAACAATATGTCCCGTTGTTGAGTAGTCAAGAACATGTACCTCTCAGGTGCACGACGTGACCTCTCTGACCTACGTGGTGCCGGTGTGTCCACAACAGGTTCTTCAACAGTTTGTTCATCCTGTTGTGGTTCTGTAGGAGCTGAAACGTTTTCAGGTGTTTCCCGAATTTCTTCAAGTTGCACCATGCTCCCACTATCCCTTCTTGAGAGAAACTCTTTCTCTAAGAAGACACCATGCCGGGCGACAAACACTTTGCCTTCTCCTTGATTATAGAAGTAATATCCTTTTGTTTCCTTAGGATACCCGATAAAGAAGCATTTATCAGATTTAGGACTGAGCTTATCAGATTGTAAACGTTTTACATAAGCCTCACATCCCCAAATCTTAAGAAAAGACAAGCTAGGACGTTGTCCTGTCCACATCTCATATGGTGTCTTTTCTACTGATTTTGATGGAACCCTGTTTAGTGTGAAAGCGGCTGTTTCAAGAGCGTACCCCCAAAAAGACAACGGAAGATCACTTTGGCTCATCATGGAGCGCACCATATCTAATAAGGTGCGATTTCTCCGTTCAGATACCCCATTCCATTGAGGTGTTCCTGGCGGAGTCAATTGTGGAACAATTCCACAATCCTTCAGATGATTGCCAAACTCATGGCTCAAATACTCGCCTCCACGATCAGATCGTAGAAACTTGATTGTCTTGCCTAAATGATTTTGCACTTCATTTTGGAATTCTTTGAACTTTTCAAAGGATTCAGACTTATGCTTCATCAGGTAGATATACCCATATCTACTAAAATCATCAGTAAAAGTTATGAAGTACTGAAAACCACCTCTGGCTGTTGAGCTCATTGGTCCACATACATCAGAATGTACGAGTGCCAATAAGTCACTTGCCCGTTCACCTTGACCGGTGAAAGGTGCCTTTGTCATCTTGCCAAGTAAACAAGATTCGCATGTCTCAAATGATTCAAAATCAAATGAGTGCAGAATACCATCTCTATGGAGCTTCTCCATGCGTTTCTCATTTATGTGACCTAAGCGACAGTGCCAAATAAACGTGGGATTCAAATCATTCGAACGTTGCCTCTTTGCATTAATGTTATAGACCGGTGACTCTTCAAGAGTAAGAACATATAACCCATTCACCAATGGAGTATGACAATAGAACATATCTTTGAAATAAAGAGAACAACCATTCTTCACAGATCTAAAGTCATAACCTTCTGCTTGCAAACATGAAGCAGAAATAATGTTCTTGGAAAGAGATGGAACACAATAACAATTATTCAATTCCAAAACTAATCCTGAAGGTAAAGACAATGGCATGGTGCCAACAGCGACCGCAGCAACTTTTGCTCCATTGCCAACGCGAAGATCCACTTCGCTCCTCCTCAAACTTCTACTTCTTCTTAGCCCCTGCAACGATTTGCAAAGGTGAGCAACCGATCCGGTATCAAATACCCAAGAATCAGTGGATGAAGTAGCAAGATTGATCTCTATAACATTTATACCTGGAGAGGAAGTCGTACTTCCCTTCTTCTTCTCAAGATCCTCCAAGTACTTTGGGCAGTTCCTTTTCCAATGACCTGATTGCTTACAGTAGTAACAATCTGCATTAGGAGCAGCGCCCTTCTTGACTTGCTTGGCCTTAGAACTGCTCGCGATCTCATCGGGAGCTAACTTTCTTTTGACCGCGCCTTTCTTGACATTGGGCTTGCCCTTGCCTTTCTGCATCATCATCACATGATTGCTGCTTTTCTTAATGCTTTCCTCGGCAGCTTTTAGCATCCCATGCAACTCTGCCAAGGTCTTATCCATGTTGTTCATGTGATAGTTCAGTATGAATGGCTCAAAGCTCGGGGGGAGCGACTGGAGAATCACATCAGTAGCCAACTCTTGGCTAAGGGGAAAACCAAGCTTTTCCAGACTCTCAATGTAGCCAATCATCTTAATCACATGAGGGCTGACGGGATTCCCTTCTGCAAGCCTGCACGCAAACAAGGACTTTGAAGTGTTGAACCTCTCAGCCCTTGCTTGGTTCTCAAACATACCACGCAACCCCACAATGATATTGTAGGCATCTGTGTTCTCATATTGCTTCTGAAGCTCAGAGGACATTGTGGCAAGCATGAGACAGCTCACATCAAGGTAATCATTCGTTTGCTTCTCATAAGCTCGCCGTGCAGCCGCAGTAGCATTATCAGGCAAGTCATCAGGATAATGAGACTCAAGGACATACTCCTTGCGCTCTTGCTTGAGAACAATTCTCAAGTTGCGATACCAATCCAAAAAGTTCGTTCCATTGAGTTTTTCTTTCTCAAGAATAGATCGCAAATTAAAAGAACTGGATGCGGCATTAGTTGACATGATCTACAACAAAGAATATGCAAAGTTTAGCACTATGTTTATGTTCATCTTTTATTAAACTATTTAACAAAAGACTCCCACTATGTGTTTTGCAACAAAACTCCCTCTAAGTTACATAGTGGGTCAAGATCCTCATTTCACTAATTCCTAGTGAGCTTTGGCATCACGGCTAGAAAACTAGTGACATGGGTAAGCTACACCTTGCTAATCACATCCCTATGTGACTCTTGCTTGTTGGGTGACATCAACATGCCCCGGCCCCAACCTATGCCCCAAGGTCCAAAACTGTTTTGATAACCTTGTTAAGTAAACCAAATGCTTCCGCATGTAGATGTCCGACATCTACCCCAAATAATGATAATAACCGACGGCACTCTACTTTGGTAGACCTACCATGCGGTGATCATTATCTTTTGGTGCAACATATGGAAGGGCATGAACACCTAATTTTATGAGGGATTCTATCCTACCAAAGCAACATATCACAAAAACATTGCATAAGAATAAGATAGATAATATCACAGATAAACACATTTAACTGTGAAGTAGTATGGCCCAAACAAATGGTGATCTCCATCTCCATGTAGGTGTAGACGATCTCCATCCTCCACATCACTCCTTTAGGCCACCATGCTTGAAAGCTTGTAACCTCAAAACTAGGCTACTACCTATAATAGCTAGAAATTGAAGATTACAAAGATAGATTCAAGCATTAAGGTCGACACGTAGGTCGTTAAATACAATATAGACAGCTAACAATAGCTGAAATAATCATGACACGCAGGCCATGAACGAATGTTACATGCATCACATACATCTCATACATTCCAATAAGATATAGGGCCATACTATTCACATCATTCTCTGCAAAAATAAGTTAGACGTAGAATCGTATTCTACCTAACGATGTGAACCCAAGACGCTATACAAGGCGGGTACGCAGCGCCCTGAACACCCTACGAAATTTACAGATCCAATCTATGAAATTGCAATGGAAAAACTATTCGGCACAACCACCTTATGCCGATCCGAGACATTCTCTAGGATGCTAGTTTTTCCACTGGGCCGAGGCCATCAGATCCGTAACCTACTAGTATTCGGCATAACCACCTTATGCCGATCCGAGACAATCTCTAGGGCACTAGTATTCCCACTGGCCCGAGGCTATCAGATTCGTATCCTACTAGTATTCGACATAACCACCTTATGCCGATCCGAGACAATCTCTAGGGCACTAGTAGTGATACAATCTGCGCCTCATCCAACCCCTATTCACCGATTGATGTCATCAACCCATGCTACCATCGATTCATCACATGAACCGACTGATCTAGACTGTAATAGATCCAATCTACTACAACCGCATATCATCATATGCGCTGATCCAGATCGCAAACTAAGCAAGATGGCTCTGATACCACTGAAGGAACGCGCGTAGGCTACGATAGCAGAAAATAAAAAATTTCTACCGCGCACACCAGGACATCATGCTAAGGAGGGATCATAGATCGTTACCACTAGACGCGCAGCGGAAGAAGAGTTGGAGAAGCCGATCCAACCACGCGCGTCGAGGTAGTAGTGGAAGTAGCCGATCGTCCCGAACAGATCGTCTCCTCCACGCGATCAAACACACCACGAGCAGATCCAATCTGTAGTTTGTTGATGCCGATCAACGCCGCACCGAGCAGCGCCTCCACCGGTATCCACACGTCCGGGGCTGGAACGCCGATCGCGAGTGTACCAGCACTCGCGAGCGGCTAGGGTTTGGCTCGGGAGGTGGCGGCTAGGGTTTTGCTCGGGAGGAACAGAAGCGTACATCCCTCAGCCCCCCGCCTCCAAATATATAGACCTCCTCACTTGGGCCTCGTGGACCGAGGCCCAATAGGAGTCTATCCGGATCTCTATCCGAATTGAGCCCACATCCGAATCACATTCGAATTAGTGTTCCAACCCGTTAAGTGTGCGACCCTGTAGGTTCACGTATACTTGGTCGCGACCCGGAAACGCCTTTCTGGTCACCCTGTTAATAGCGGCCTCTAGCAAGACATATTAACCCCAAAGTATACGTAAAGATCATATCGGCTGAACCTGTAATGTTCTCATGTACGAATCCCTTTGCCTCACGATATAGATTAAGCTCAAGGCGAGACCTGTGTCATCCTCTTAATAGCTCAATCACTCTCTCGATTCCGTGATGGATTATAAACTTGTGATTGACTCCTCAATCACATTGGCATGGCCATGCACTTTCATAATCCATTACATCGAGGGGCCCAGAGATATCTCTCCCATAAGGAGGGGCAAATTCTATCTTGATCATTCACATCCCACTACATGTTTCATAGCAAACCCGAAGACTACTTTTATGACTACCCAGTTACGGAGCAGTGGTTAGTAGTCCCAAAATAGGCTACTACGCATGTTGGGAACCATGATGATCTCAAGTCTAAGGATTCTACATAAACACTACTTGAGACCAACTAATGACACATGGAATCTCTGCAGTGTCTCATGGCGGGTCTATCCAACATATGTTCACTAACACATGTCCATATTATTGATTTGGTATCTCCATACCATGATCCATAAGACATGATCATCAATCAATACATATGCTGATCTTTGAATCATATTTGTTCCTCATATGATATATGATCAGGGATCATTTAGAAATAGCAACATTTTGGCATTAAGAGTCTCATGAATAAGTCACATACTCATTGATCAATAATGATAATGTCTATTTCAAGGAACAAAGCAATGTATCATAAACATAGTATGTGATATATTCAACATCTCCATGTTGCCTCTAGGGCATATCACCAACAGTCTCCTCCAAAACTAAAGATTCGGTCGACAACGGTCGAGAGCTTTGACAACTCTAAACAAGAGTAATTTCGAGAAGATGGCATTAACCTACTCGAAGAGAAGAGGAATCAAGCCATAATTCATTCAGTAGTCTACCAACAAGCCATGTATAAATACTATGATTGTAAGGTCCAACCTCGTAGCCTTTCTGTAGGTGATTTGGTATTGAAGAAAATTCAATCTCAGTCTAATCGGAACAAGTTTCCCCCAAATGGGAAGGTCCTTACAAAGTGGTCACAGTTACACAACCAGGCTCGGTATGACTTGTCATAGAAGACGGCTAGATTCTCTCAAACTCTTGGAATATCGACGAATTGCGTAAGTTCTATGCATAACTTTTCTACTCTTTCAAAAAAGTTTTTAGTCTATTCAATCTTTATTGTTGTAAGTTGAGTAGAGCTTGTTTTATGTTTGTTCAACCATTTCTTGTACATTCAATATGTTCAAACTGATCGAATAATGAAACATCCTAGTCGAAGTCTCTCCTCTCTGCACATGGTCCTGCCCACTAGAAGGAGCTTCCTAGTGTCGTAATACTTCCAACTCTTGCTGTCAGCACAAAACAATTGAGTCAATTGAGAAAAGTCAAACGGATTTAAAGAAGGAACTTTGAGTGTTTGTCATGTTATCGTTCATACCTTCGATTTGATTAACCTGGTCAAAGAAAGATAACATCACCTAGTCGAAGTCTTTCCTTTCTGCATGTTTTCCTGCCCACTAGAAGGAACTTCCTATTGTCAACTCATTCCTAACTTTTGCTACCAGAACATGACAATTGAAGTTGACAACGATAGTCAGCTGAACTGCTCTAATCTATACATACCTTATTCTGTACTATTTGCTTAGTTTATCCATATAAATTAAATAAATAGTCGAGGCTTAAGATAGAGTTATCAATATAACTTCGATTATTAATCATAATTTCACTTTCTTTCATTTCTTTTTTGGTCTTATGAGTACTAACTACTCAACAAGATGAATTGCAGGGAAAGAAAGGTGATTTTCATTAGCAAAAGGTTTGTTTTTTTACAAAGTTCCTTATTACAAACTACTCTGATGAAGGAGAGTTGATTTGCATCCCCTCCCCGATCTTTTGATCAGCTGGCTCTAGTTCTTCAATCAGACAGGCTGCCTCTACTTCAGAGCAGTCAAAGTCATAATCGATCGGTCGAAGGTTGAGACTTTGGTCACATGCCTTACGTTTTACCAATGCATAACTTACGACACTCTTAACAGCCCCTCGTATCGAGGTAGCCTGGTTGGTCTTCAAGGTGGCTAAGAGTTTCTATAAAGCTCTGACTTGTCATCCGATTGTACTCGAGTAAGCAGTCATGGTGTTCTCATAAGGTTTGATCTTTTGAACACCAAGCGCTCCGAGTAGATCGTTTAGAAGAGAAACATTCTCTTGAAGAATGCTCTTCATTGACTGTGTCTCTTCCTGACTATGAGTCGAAGCTGCTACAAGTCACTTTATTTCTACTACAATCTCTGCAAAATAGAGTGAAACTTAGTCAAAAAAGAGACATCATAAAAAGTCCGGTTAGTAAGAATTGGTCGAAGGTAAAGATTTCCTTACCTACTAGTTGAGACTCAAGTTTCTCAACTTCATCTTTATACTGCTCTTCCAGTGACCTGATCCTCTGGCTTTTCTCTTTTTCAATACGAGTAAGCTCGCCAGTACTTTGGTCTTTTCATCGAAGACAAGAAAGACTTCTGAATAAGCAATCGTATGTTCAGAACTTACTATTTATTTTATCTTGCAACTGATTGATTCTAGAATTTGCCTTCAAAAGCTCAATTATAAGGTTGACGTTCTCCTTCCTTAACTTCTGTGTCTTGACCTTCTTATTGTTGAGTGCATCAGATAAGGTCTTTTTGTCACTCTTAGACCTATAAGGGTTAAATATACATATGAAGAGCTAGAATAGCAGTCAAAATAGAAAAAAACTTACATATGCCAGTGGCTTACCATTTCTTCATCTGGTCGCACAGTTCAACATTTTCCTGTCTTAAGAGCATGAGTTGTCTGTGGTATTCGGCCATAGTAACCATGTCTTCTAATACTCTCTGGATAAAGGGAGACAATGAGAATCGAGGAAAGCCAATTGTAAATGACTATGCATTAGATGCTTACATTGATGCTCGTACAAACAAACTAGGCAAGTACTTGCTAGGAATCCTCTAGTCGATTAAGCTCTTCGACCTTGTTCCACCACACCTTCTTGAGGCGCTCATCATCGAAGACATTTCCCTTGTTGGGAATATCTTTGGGGTGAGGAACTCGGTCATGAGATCGATACGAGGAAGACCCCACTACAAAAGCAGGATTGAAATACTTAGAGAAGAAGTTAGATTCTTCTTCTTCTTTGGCTGTACCTCCTTAGAGGTGAGGAAGAGCCTCCTCGGTGATTCCCTCCTCATCATGCCAGTCGGAGGGATTTCCCATTTCTCGACTAGGTACTTCTACCATATCTTCAGCTTCTCCTGCTTCTATTGCTTTGACCATATTGGTGGTCGTAGTAACTTCAGCTTCAATAGCAGTTTCTGCAACAAAAAGGGTAGTCATTTCTTTGACCATTTTCTCTCTTATCTCTTCGGTTGTGGGAAGAATGGCAAGGGGCTTCTCAATAGAAGCATCCTTAATCAATGGGGAGTAGAGCTAAAGTCATGAGAAGAGAGGTAAATTATCATTTAAGAAAACAAAAAGGTAAAATATTATTCTTATGCTCTTATTTGCATACCTCGCTTTCTTAGTGTTGATTTTAAATTTAGAAGGAACATTCCCTAAAGAAGGTTTCTTTGACTTCTTTCTCATGACCACGCTTGGTCATTGAGGAGCAGGGTCACCTCCGACCACGTCTAGTCATAGACCCTAAGCAAGTACTACAACTCCTTATTCCCCTTGCCCCTCCAGATGGTTAAGACTGATTTCGACTACCTAAAGAGCATACTCCTTCTTGATCATAGGTTCTACAGCTGCAGCAGTCTCCTTCATAAAAGATATAAAACTCTGCCAGTATCCTTTTCGAGTTGCTTAACAAAGCCTTGAGAAGCGCTACATGAGAATGTTTTGTCATCATAATAGAAGGGTACCTTGATCTTGGGAGCTAGTTGCACTTGTACAACTGCCCCTATCTCCTTTGCAGCAACCACGTCTGCAAAGAACTGCTCAATGGGGGCAGACGGAGCAGGAGAGGGAGGAGCAGCACTTGAACTCTCACCCTGCTTGTTGACAACTTTTGACAGTTGACGCCTCTTGGTCAGAGGAGTTTTAATCTCCTCCTTTTCTTTTTTGATTACCATCAATTCGACCTCTTGGTCATCTTGACGGTTTTCTATGCCAACTTTCTATAAGAAAGAAGAATGCTAAGTACTCGTTGCTTTCGACTATGAAATCCTAAAGATGACATTGAAATTTAATTACCTTTAGGCGTTCTTTTCTTTCGTCGGTGCATACATCCACCAAGATGCGGGGAGCCTTCACATCAAGTGTTGGAGCCTTCTACAGATAGCTTTGACTCGGGAGTCAATCTCTCCCAAAGCAAGATCTGCATGGATAGATAAAGTGGTTGGTAAACAGAACTCAAAATTCAAAATCTAACTAAGAAAATGAGTTTGTCTGTTACTTACCATCCTCATAGTCTCTGGTCATATCCTTATCCCCCAAGTATATCCACATTGGATGTGCTTGTTTCTTTAGAGGGCTGATATGATGAGTGATGAAGCCCTTACCACATGCCAACTGGTGAGCCCCTTTTCTCTTAGTTCCTTGATAGTTTGGATGTAGGGGGATATCCGAGTAAGGTTTTTGGGGACCGACTTCCAGGAAGAATTTCTCTCTGCAACCTTCCCCACAAAGGAAAGACTACCTTCACTGGTTGTCTCCCAGTAAAACCACTTTTTCTTCCAATTCGGCCATAAGGACCGAGTAAACATCTGGATGTATTTTTCTATCTTGCCATCATGGAGCTTTAGACCATAGCTCCTGACAACCTCAGCTTGTCTGCTCATTTTGTAGTAATACCAAAAGAGCTCCAGATTTAGAGGAATCCCCAGATAGGCTTCACATAGGTACATGAACACACATAACATGATGATCGAATTGGGAACTAGGTTCACCAATTCCACCCCAAAGTACTTGAGTACGACTGTGAGAAAGGGGTGAGCAGGAAGTCAAAGTCCGCACTCATAGTATACTTGGAAAACTGGGATTTGCCCGATCTTCCCCGATGGACAATGTTGTCCAACGGCTTCAATCCGCTTCACATATTTCCTTAAAGGGATCTTTGCAACTTTTACCAAGCTTTCATGTTCGTGACATCCATATCTAATACCGGCCAATTGAAAGAAGACTCCGTCATTTTCTTAAGCAATTGGTTTGGATTTGGAAGAAATTGAGGGAAGAAGAAGGCTTGGTTGGTGGCGGAAAACTCAAAGAAGATTGGAGTAGAATGGGAAAGTAAGAAGCCCAAAAGATTACCCTGTGGTATGATTTTACAACCATACGAGTCACATACCAATCTCGAGAGCCCAACGGTTACTACCTCTTCAAGAATTACACCAAACGAATAGATCAGCAAGAGGCGATTGGGATTCTAAAATTCCTTTGTTCGAAACCGACGTGTGTTTACAACTCAAGCGTACCTTTTTGACCAAGTTCACTTCTAGTCGAATTAGATCAATAAGACTGTGCTTTTGATCTTTGTTCGTCTACGGCCACTCTTTCTCTAGTAAATTATTTTTACTTGAAGTTGGGGGCTAGATCACGAGGATGTAACAATCCTCAAATTGTTATTTATCTGTAAACAATATTGTTATGTCATTATACTCTTTGAGTATACCGATTATCTATAAGGGAGAGATTTCACAAGGTAGTCGTAAGCTCTTCTACGACTACTCCTCGGTGTAAGCTCCTCTAAGATAATTCCTTAGTCATAAGATCTTCTACGACAATCCCTTAGTCCTAAGCCTTTTCTATGACCACCTCATAATCATGAGTTCTTCTACGACTATGACGTAGTTGTAATTTATCCTACGATCACCTGGTGGTCATAGATCCTCCTACGACTAAGTCAAACTTTGACTGATCTATCTATGATAACCTATTGCATCGTGGGCCTATTTGGTGAGGTGGTTTGCACATGCATTTATTCTCTGGAATAAATGCACATAACTTCTCTCTGGTAGAAACCACCTCATGATGAGTGGGATTCCACGTCTCTTATAACTCTCGTCGGACGATTATCATTCAAAACATTAAGGCGTCTCTTGGCAAGAAAAAACAACCGCTGCCTTGCAAGCTATATAAATGTGCACGTTAGGGAGGAGAAGGGGATAGACCCAGGGAGAGACCCAAAGAAGAATAGAAATAGAGTAGGACATTTCATATTGCTATCTCCGTTGTAATCAGCTCATTGAGTAATAGCCACATAGGAGTAGGGTTATTATTCTCCTAGCAGAAAACCCAAACTTGTATAAAAATCCCTATGTCTTTTCTGTGTGTGAACCCAAATAAATCATACGTAAGATCAATACTAAAACATCGATACGATGTGTTCTTGAATTCAGTGCCATTATCACTCCTAATGGCTCTCAAGGCTCCTAAGAGGTCAACTGCTAATCTAATAGAATCTCTCTAAAATAACCAAAGGCATCATCCTTAGAAGCAAGAAAATACACCTAAAAATACCTAGAGAAGTCATCTACAATGACAAGCACATAGAATTTCCCTTCTACAGACGGATTCCATAAGGACCAATTATATTTAAGTGCAAGAGCTGTCCAGTCTATTGGTCATCACTAAGGTAACAGGAGGATGAGAAGTAGAAACTAGAAACTATCTTACATGTCTATATGGTGTGCAAACTAGGTCCTTACAACTCTTAATCCTATATGCCCAAGTCTACGATTCCACAACTCTAGATCATGAGAATCAGAAGCCATAAGACATCTAGGGCTAGAGGTAGAAGAGATACTGAAATTAGCAGTAAAGATCCTCTCAGACCTATAGATTTCAAAAACAAACTCACCCGAGGAGTTTAGAACTCTACACTCACCACTCTTAAATCTCACTTCTAAACCATCATCAAGAAGCTAGAAAATAGATAGCAGATTATACCTCAGCTTACTTACCAAAGCGACGTCCTTGAGCATGAACTTGTTGTTGACGTACACAGTGCCCTTTGCTGTTACAGTCATAGTACAAGTATCCCCAACATGATCAACTCATTATCGGATGCACGAGTGAGGGAGCAGAACCATTGAGAATCTCCGGGCATGTGCCGAAAACACCTAGAGTCAATAAGCCATACATTCTCCTTCCTCGCTCGATGGACCTACAAAGCATAAGCAGAAAACATCGATTCTGTTAGTACTGGGTTAGAAATGAAAGACGTGCAAATCTAGTACTGAACCACACGATGTCTTGGAACAACAATAGAAGCAGGAATAAAATAGTTAGTAAGATAATCATGAAAATGTACATGAGACAATCATGAAAATGTACATGAGAACCATCTAAATCTCCCCAAATCTGCCTACAAAACAACCGATACTCCCATATCTAGACACTACACATGGTCTATCCTTATAATATCCTAATCCAAAGCGTTGCCTACCACCACCAAATGAGTCAAAGAAGTTATCTACAAACCTAGGCTTATGTCTAGGGACCAAAGCTACAGGCTTGGCTCTAGATATTCTTATGGGTGAAGGAACTTCTCTAGTGGCTCTCAAAGCACGCATCCTCTCTTTTCTCTTAACCCTGACCTTACGGAAGCAGAACTCAACAATATGGCCATCATTTTTGCAGAAGGTGCAATGGTACCTGACCCTTTGAGGGGTCTGACCTACTGAAGTGGAAGCATCTGACTTACTAGAAGGGGTTTGGGCAAATCCAGTTGACCTAAAAATAGCCTTGGACGACACAATGGTTTGACCTCAAACTTGCCACTCTCAACCACTACAACACAAAGATGCTTTTTTAATATAGTAGAGGCAATTTTTTCGTGTATGTACATTGTTGTATAGACTTTTTAAAAATATCTCTTAAGTGCCTTTCTATGTATTGTCGCTATGAACATAGAGACATATTATTAAAATGGCTTTGTGGTATTTTATAGAGGTGCTTTATTGTGTCTCTAAGGAAATAAAGGCATTTTATAGTGGCATTAAATTGTGCAACTACTGTAGTGTACCATACAAAATAAAATCTAAAAAATGTGTGGAGTCTTGCAAAGGCTGGTACTCAAACTCTAGGCCTCATGGGAATAGTACTTCTCTTAGACATGTTACACTAGCCACCTCAAGCTCACCACTTCACGTGTTTAATTGTGTATTCTAATATTTATATGTAGATCATTTAACACATGCAAACCACCAAAAAATGCCTCTAAATAGTTAAAAGCGTCTCAAAAATGTCTCTACACAACCAAAAACTATAGGCAAATTAGAGAGCTTCTCAAAAACATCTCTACAAGATAAAATTTACGTGTGGTTCTATCTCAAGACCGTCCCTATAGTACAAAATTTTGTGGTGATTTTTAAAGTGCCTCTAAAAAGTGCATCTAGGTTATGTCACTCCACTTTTAGCGGCAAGTTGGAAAGCATCTCTAAAAAAATGCTTCTATCTAGGGTTTTTCTTATAGTGAACTAGTCTCACAATCTTAGGTGGGTGGTTCTTGTAATACTCTGGAAAGTTAAATTCTAGGTCTCTATTCTTCATACTCACCTTAGATTGGTCAAGTGTCATATTGAGATTCTTCTTCCCACAAAAAATCTCTTAATGGTCTTTTTGAGGTAAACATTCTCTTGGGCTAGGATCTCATATGTGGCACACTCAATGGTTTTGGTTGTGCTAACATATCTCTCTTTATGGACAGCTACCTCAAGTCACAAATCCTCACAAGACACACAAGGGATTTCTCTAATCCTACCAAACTTCTCTTTGAACTTAATTATAAAAAGCCTCATGCATCTCATCTAAATATATCCTAATTTTACCACAAAATGTACATGAAATAGAATCAATTATTTTCTTAGATGCAGTCATGGATAATTTTTTTTACATTTATCCTCAAATATTTTGTTAAGGGTATCAAGTTCAATTGTGAGTCTAGGACAATTTTCACAAAATTCGGTCCTATAATGAAGAAGCATTTCAGTCGTTTATTTCATCCTAAGTTTGCTATTCTCATAATGAGAGAAAATATGATTGGGATTAAATTTGCGAAATCATTTAGCGCCACTATCAACTTTTAATTCAAGCAATAAGCAATTTGAGCATGATGAGGGAATAACATCTTGAGGAATCACATACAAGGCAATAGCACTCAAGCAACCATGATCATTACTAGACTTGAGAGATTCTAGTTCATCTAGAGCATCTTTGAGTTGGTTCACAATAGGATAATGGGCAATTTTCAATTTAGCCAATTGATCATATAAGGAGAAACAAGATTCACAGTTTTCATCATCAAGAGGTATGGATTTGAGCCTAACTATTTCTAAGTTCAAGTTGTCAATCTTGATATCCTAGTTCTTGATTATTTTAACTTGTTTCTTGAATTGTTGTTCAGTTATAGTAAGAGCATGTTTCATTTGTTGAGTTGAAGGACGTACATCATCGGGATCACCTTAGGGCTTATTGTCAAATAATTCAACATCAGTGGCACTGCCTTTGGCCATGAAGCATATGCCGGTGAAGTTATGGATCTTCTTCTTGCTCCAGGAGTTATCCTCGTTGTCCTGCATCTTTGAGTCCTCATCTCTCATGTCAATATTATCAAGAGCGACAAGGACCCAGTCAACAAACTTGGACTTTGCATCACAAGCTTGAGGATGTCTCTAAGAGCCCTTCTCCTCTTTGCCCCTTCAGATTGGGGCACTTCGCTCGAATGTGGTTCAGCCCATCACACAAAAAACAAGTGACTAGACCCTCCTCCTCTTGTTCCTCATCACCTTATTGTAAAGTCTTGTGAATTTTGTGGATAGGAGGACTAAGTTATCCTTTGGAAGCTTTTGTAGTTGCTCATCACTCAAATAATGCAAAGCGAATAATGAAAATTTAGAAGAGCCAAAATCCAAAGAACTAGAAGAGCTACTCTGAGTAGGATCAATCACAATAGCCATCAGGTCAATCAAAAGAGCCATCGACTTTGTCTTAGGGAGGTGCAAGATAAAGTCAATCTCATGTACCTTCAACCTCGAGTAGAGCTTATCCATGTTAAGTTCACTCATGATAGTGTTGTCATTGATGTAAGTGATCTTTATTTCCCAAACTTTCACATCAAGTACACGCAATAGCTGGCATGCATTCTCATATTTAGAAAAGTTCAAACCAATAGCATGTAAATTATGAATAATCTTAGTATACCTTCTTCATAACTTATCCAAAGATTCACCAATTTTTGCCTAATCTTTGAGAACTTTTTCTTCAATTGGTTTTGTCTCACTACCTTGATTGCAGTAGAGCTCTCATGGTAGTCACTAAAGATCTTCCAAATATCATCAGCAGACCTCAAATGAGCAGCTTGCTCAAACTCAGATTGACTAAATCCTTGAATCAGAAAATTATAAGCCTCATTGTTTACCTCTATGTCTAGTGTATTCACCAGATTATCGACTGTCACAACATAATGATTCTTTACTTTGATCCAAATTGCATCCCCTTGAGCCTCAATGTTGGCTTGCATATGAGCCTTCCAATAAGAAAATTCAACTCCATCAAAAACGGGTAGTTTGGTTGAATACTTATTTGATGCCATGGCTCATAAAACTGGTTAAAACCTATAAGAAGAGCTAATTGGACTCTAACACCACTTGTAGGATTGGTATGGCAGCAGAGGGGGGTTAAATGGTGCCTTCAAAATTTTCCCCCAAGTATTCACCAATTCTTCACTCCAGTAGCTACTGAGCTATGGAGATTAAAATTAGAAGCCAAACCCAAACCAATCAACTCAGAAGCAAAAAAAAAAAAGAAACCCTGCACTTGGGTGATCTAACCAGGTATCAAGAGGTGGTCTGACTGGTGGCTACAAGGCAGTCTGACCGGCACCCCTAGCGGTCTGACTAGTAGCCTTTTAGCGGTTTGACCGGTGGGAGTGGCGGTCTGGCTAGCCTCTGGTACGATCGTGCAGGAGAGTGGTATGATTGCTCACTTGTTCCCAAATTAGAAAATCAGCCTGAACCAAAACCACTTTTAGTGCAAATCCAAAAATGAATAACCTAATGAGATGAGATTTTACACACACCTTGTTTAAGATTTTAGAAATCTATTCCATCTAAGAATCGTTTGAATCGTTGTGAAAGTTCAGACCTTTTCCAAGAATAAGCAAGGTTGCACCATAACTGGGTAGAAACCAAAACTCGTAATATGACTTGCTCATGGGCAGATGATGGCCAAGATGGCTTTAGAAGTATTTTTCGTCTATCACGGCAAGCAAGAACTCACAAAGATTGAAATCAAAAACTTTTGGATCAAGAAAACTCACCACGAAATCAAATTCAAGAAAAACCGAGCAAATTCAATAATTTGCAAAACTTGATGACTAGATGGATGTGATATGATCTCCATGAGTCATCTCAACCACTAATATGTTCTTGGCACACAGTAAAATCAAGAACAGGGTAGAGGAGATCAAAACCAACAAGATGAAGAGCAAATCAACCAAAACAAGAAGACTCCATGAGAAATGAACAAAATTGATGTATAGCTACGTGAGGATAAAGGTTTTATAGTCACTCCACTCCACCTGGAGGATAAGAGAGAATACCACATCACTCAAAACCTAGCCCTAGAACACTTGGCTAGAATGATGGATTGTTGGATGTTTAAATTGCAAGTCTCCATCCCAACTTATTAAATAGATGAGGCAACCAGCTCACATCTAACCGTAATGGATAATATCTCTAGCACATTTGGGGAAAACTTGTTAATCCCACATAACATGGGTTTTACTCACACACTTAACTCATGCACACATTTAAAGCACATGAGTTTTAATCCGCTAAATCCTTAGCTATTGATCTACTTGATATTCTTAGCATTTCCTTGACCTAACCCACTTTCCCAAGTG
This sequence comes from Dendrocalamus latiflorus, assembly GCA_017311315.1. NCBI lineage: Eukaryota > Viridiplantae > Streptophyta > Magnoliopsida > Poales > Poaceae > Dendrocalamus > Dendrocalamus latiflorus. Next base: position 16,417,670 of record CM029670.1, on the reverse strand, counting down.
GCACTCAAGCATCACAGTTTTGATACAACATAGTTTACACTATTTGGCAAATTACCAAAATACCCGCGCCTTAACTTAGTCTTCATCTTCTATTGCAAGTAATCACCATGCTCGCCATGTGTATCTGCACCAATGCTTGCCACGCATCAGTAAATCTCTCATGTTCTAGTTCCACTGGACCATGCCTCACTTAGGCCGACCAAACCACTTGGTACAACCCATTGCTCGAACCTTCCCTTCAACATTTTCCGTCTTCCTTTTGCCATGATTAAACTCAACCAGCTCACCCGATATCCTTTATCGTTTTGAGCCTCGGTTTCTCCATGTGTGTAGCCCTGTTTCATACTATTGATCATGATTGGCTCCAAAGCTTTCTGCACATCAACAGACAAAGAATCGTTTCTAGGCACAAATTCTTCATAAGTTGACCCAAGTTAGCTAAAACATATATCATGCAACATTAATTCATTGGCAAAACATATCTCAAATCTCCTCCTGACCAATTTCTCAAAATTCTAAAATCTATTTTTGGTGCCGGTCTGACCGCCAACCATAGGCAGGTCAAACCAGTCACACTCAACACAAAACACACGCTCTAGAAAATTGCAATTAGCAACTAACTCGCGGTACTACTGACAAGCGGTCCGACCGCAATGGTACTACTGCCTTGAGCGGTCTGACCGGCAGAACAATGGTGGTTTGACCGGCAGCCAACCAGTGATCAAACCGGTGTTAAGCTAGCGGTCAACCGGCAAGCTTGACAATAAAATCGACAAAATACGAACTTTGGAATATTCAAATATCCCCGTAAACTTAGTAATAGTTCATCACAATAATGTATTGGATCTTCTCATATGGTCATTATAAAAAAAATATTGGTTACTACAACAAGGGCAATACACATTTTCTCTAGAATAAATAAACCACAAAAAAACAAAGAAGGAAACGGCACTAGAATCCAGGCTGGCCTGAGGCATTAAGGCATGGAGACGCAGGCCTCTCTGGCCGGGTACAGCAATGTACTGCGCAGGAGCCGGCTGGTCCAATGTATGCATGCTTCGGGTCCGATCTAAGAAACTCGGTACCGCCAAGATTAGCCCCATTGATTTCGTTGCCGGAACTTGGACTCCACCATGCTGGACCACGGTTTTGTTTCTCAGTTTCCCCGGACAAATCAGATTTACAAGCCGTACTGATAAGTTTAGCAAGTCATGCATGCGTGGATACTCAATTACCCAGGCTAGCTTGTAACTCGCTAGCAGCTAGGCAACTTCATGTTCGTCTAATGCAAGCCATACGTCGAGGGAAATTAGTTTAGCAACAACTTAATTTGCAAAGTAAGCCTCTGAAATGGCATCGCAATTACCGTCTGCAATCGAGAAAAACCACACTGCTGTGGGTAAAACTGTGAAAAAAAAAGACGTTTTTTTGCCATCTTAGTGTGGGCATGGGGTACGACGGCCTCTCTACCTCAGAAATTTTATTGTATCGCCGTGGTACATATAGATTTATATAACAACCTAATCAATTATTGACATATGTAAAGTAGAAGGCCCCACCTGGAAGTCTAGAGGGGATAAACTTCCTCTCTAAGATATCTTCGCCTCCACTCCTCCTCCCGTCCCACGCCTCGCCGCCACGCCGCATCTTCACTGCCCACGCCTCAGTCGCCACTGGCGGATCCAGCATGGGACATGGGTGTTCAGCTGAACACCCAAATTATTTTATAAAATACTAGGTATATAATAGGTATATGAGATATATATATATATATATATATATATATATATATATATATATATAGGACGCTGAAATGGGACACCTAGGTGCCCAGACACCTAGGCTCCCTGCCGTTAGATTGCTTTTAGATACGTGCTAGAGCAATGGTATGTATGGTATGTAATATATTAGGCATGCTAAATCAATCATGGAAGGAAAGTCTTAATCATGGATGGAAAGTCTCAATCACACTAGCACGCATCTAAAAGCAATCCAAAGGTAAGGAGACTAGGTGTCCAGACACCTAGGTGCCCCCTGTTATTTATACTATATATATATATATATATATATATATATATATATATATATATATATATATATATATATATATATATATATATATATATATATATATATATATATATATATATATATATATATATATTATTAGTTGTGTTAAAACTATATTTTATATCTGCAAATAAATTCTACCCGCACTCCTCGTATCTCGCGTGCAGCCCATGTAATACATTAGACCCATTTTTCTTTTCACCTCAGCCCTCCTCACGTACAAAGAGGTAAAGATATAAACAAAATCCTAATATTTGTTCTATTTCTCATCTTGTGGCTGTCTGTGTGGGAGGCGACTTCAGCCTTTGAGTGACGAGTGGGCGGAGGTGTAGGCTAGAGATGAGTGACAACTTGCGGACGCAGACGTGGTGCCATAATGTGACGACAATCATGCGTGAGGCGGCGCGTGGCCAAGGTGAGCGTGTGGCAGTGCGGACGAGCAGGGAGGTGTTACGGCAAGCGGGCAGTGGCACAACGAATACGAAGGTAGGGAGCAGCGTGGTAGCCGGGAGGGAGCGTGGCATTGGGAAGTGAGTAGCACCTCCAACTTATTGTCATCGTCCTCTCTTCAGATTTAGGTGTGTTTCATCCTACTCTACTTATTTTCTTTTTTTTGTCTATTTTGCTCCATGAAAGGAACATACAATTTGCTCTTAGATGGACAGTTCTTACTGATAGGGAAATAGCAAAAAAGGCAAGATCAACAAGATATACAACTCTCATTTATCTATATAATTTGTTGTTTAATTCATATAATTATGCTCGTCTTATGTCGCCCATTTTCTCATAAGAAATCATTAATTTCTGTAGTTTATGTATTTTTATTATATCTACATACATGTATCGTTGTATCGGTGTTTTGGGGGGAGACGGTGCGCTACGGTATCGACGTATTCGAGCAACTTAGCTTCGAAATCTGAACACCCATTCTAAAAATTCTGCGTCCGCCACTGTCAGTCGCCGCCTCGTCCCAGCCCCGCCTTCTCCAACAATCGGCCCCAATGAGCTAGCCGTGGTCGTATGTCATGGTCATAAGCACCTAAAGCCGTAGTTGTATGCCATGGTCGTGATCGCCTGAAGCCGCAGTCGTATGGCATAGTCGTAAGCGTCTGAAGCCGTGGTCGTACATGTCTGCTTTGTATAGTCTAACACGGCCGAGGAGCGGGCGGTGAAGGCACGGCATGACGACGAGGCGTGGGGCGGGAGGAGGAGGCGGCAACCGTGGCGGAAGGTAGTCGCGAGGAGGGTCGAGGAGGAGTTGGTGGTCGTGGTGCAGACCTCCAGCAGCGTGGCCAAGGTGCAGCGCGGCGGCGAGGCGTGGGGCAGGAGGAGGAGGCAGTGGCCATGGTGGAAGGTGGTAGTGTGGAGGAGGACGGCCATGCCTAGCTCGTCGAGGCCGGTCACCGGAGGAGGCGGGGCTAGGGCGAGGTGGCGGCACGGCAGCGAGATGCGGGGTGGGAGGAAGAGCAGAGGTGGAGATATCTTCGGGAGGAAGTTTATCCTCTCTGGACTTTCGGATGGGACCTTATATTTTACACATGTCAATAATTAGTTAGATTGTTAAATAAACCTGTGTATACCACAATGACACGATAAATTTTCTCCACAATGACACGATATAATTTCTCCTCTCTGCCAAATATTTGCTCTCCACGAGGTAACGTCACCTCTGACCTCTCTCTCCGCCTAATTTTTTATCTGTTGCCGTATATTCTCTCGGTCAGAGGATCAGAGCTGGTAAAGAGGGGCTACCTAGCCTAGCAATCAGCCGGCAAGCGTAGCAGCATTACCCTGAAGATTTGCACGCAATAATAACGCCATGAATTGTATGGCAGTGCTGCTGAATGCCATGGCATCCGATGACAAGTCGACAGCTGAAGCGCTTGGGGATCCAATCCGTATGCATCATGGTCCCTGCTGGAGCAGGCTGAAACGAGAGAGCCTGAGGCACCGAGCCAGTGAAGAAACGGGGCATTTCGTTTCTTCTTCCTCCCATAAACGAGCGGAGCAGAAGCGGCACTAGGACCAGATGGTCATTGCAGCAGGCTGGGTTGCTGCCTGTTGGCCAAGACAAAACTGGGAGATAAATATAATGCAGGCTTATTTACTCTGGGCCTGGAGCACAGGAGCAGAGCCTCCTGCTGCTGCCATGGCGCGGCGGTAGCAGTAAATGCGAGCGCAGCGCAGGCAGAGGTAGGCCTCGATAGTGCCCGGGTGTGTGGCCTGCCAAGATTCGCAGGCGAGCACCATTTATTTCGTTTGCTGGGTTGGGTGGTTTGCAGTTTGGACCACGTACGCCGTGGTGAGTGACCATGTCCTGTCGATTTTCCCGGACAATTCAGATCCTGAGCCGAGCAAGACGACACTCCGTATGGATGCGTGGGTCACTGGCCGGTGCAGGAATCGAGGGGAGAGAGGATACTCGTGAGCGATGGATAATAATAGCACACAAATACGAACGCATGTGTATGCTGCCACATAGGACCGAAGGAAAATCAAGATTCACGAGCCGCTCGAGCTTAAAATCAGCTTGACTTAGCTCGAGCTCGAAAGAAGCCAACGAGCCAAGCCTCAGTCTCAGCTCGCACTAACGAGCTAAGTACGAGCCACATATTTCCCGGTCCCCCATCCGTCAGCCTCCCTCACTCCTGCCCGCCGCTACCACATCTCCCTGCCCGCCCGCCGCCACCGCTCTTGCGTCCTCCCCCCGCGCAACGCCGCCGCCGCCGATCTTTCTTCCCGCCCCCCCCCCCCCCCCCCCCCCCCCGCCGATCTTTCTTCTCACCCACCCCCTGCCGCCGATCTTTCTTCCCACCCGTGCGCCGCCGCCGCTGCCCACCACATCTCCCCTGATTTGGCCCCGGCTCCCAACTCTCTCCTGGTCTGCCGGCACAACACCCCCCCCCCCCCCATGTCTCTGGATCCGCCGGCCGCCGCACCCCACCCCACATCTCCCTGCTCAACGGCGTCCTTCTTCTAGGTGCATGTTCGATTCTTATAATTCCTAGACATGAGTTCTAGATTGCTAGGTGCTTATTTGTGGTTGTACAAGTTGTAGGTGCCATGGTTTGCGGAATTGATTGGTAGAGATTAGAGAATACCTGTGAACTATATGTAGCCTATGATGATAGTGCGTATGATGTTCTGTAGGATGATTTAAAAATACTTGCATGTTTCTGATGGTCACATGAGTACGATATGCGCAGCATGGTTATGTTCACACTGTGTTTCTTCTTCTGGAAATGAAAGATGTCCAATCTGTTTACCTTCTGTTCTGAACATGTGAAATGGATTTTACCTGATATTCTGTCCATACTGTTTTGCTTCATGTTTTCTATTAAAGCAGGTGACAAATTGAGCTTGCTTACTGTGGTGATAAGTTTATTTACATGCATAAGAAGTCAGATGTTTGTTACATCAGGCCATGTTAAACCAGCTTCTTGTTACATGTTCCCCCAAACAGTCAAATTCTTTTTCTTGTGCCATTCTTGTCCATTGCTTAATTGTGCCATTATCATGAACATATGTAAAAATCGGCACAGCTAGATTTGATGGTAAAGGTGCGAAATTTATGGATGCTGCTCTTACAAACCAAGTTCATGTTAAGCATTGGTGGTTCTTTTCTAGGTTCAGTTTGTCGTTTCAGATGTACAGGTGGAGTTGTATAGTCTTACGTTGGGGGTTGTAGCTCAATTTGGGCATGTGAAATGCTAATCTGGTTAATAATACTTCTTGTCGTTCACTTTGTAGTTTGCATTAGTTGGTTTTCTTTTCAAGCGTTGTAGGTTTTCTTAATCTAATCAATTTTCATACTCGTTGAGCTATGCAAAGTTTTATCGATTAGGTGATAAATTGTCCTGGGCTCCAGCAGAGGCAGCATTGCAGCGATGCTTCAACCATCCCGAGCTCCAAATCAGCTCCTGTGTTGGCTGGTTCTGGGCTCCTGTGTTGACTCCCTGTTGGCTGGATTTGGACAGCTTGGCTTGCAAGGGCTCGTGAGCCGGCTCAAGCCAGAAAACGAGCCAAACCAAGCTAGACTTTTGGCTCATTTCTTTAACTAGCAGAGCCGAGCTCTTGGCTCGTTTCCAGCCCTGCTGCCGCAGCCCGCGCAAGGTCTTCCTCCTCGTACGATGAGAGCGTTCATCTATGTGCAAGTGGAAGAGCTGCTAGAACTAGGCCTGCCTCTGCATCTGATCGAAGTCATTTGTTAGTCGTCTTTTGTAGTAGTAGACGTCACCGCCGCCGCCTTCAGCTTAGTATGTGGTTGGTGTGGGAAAAAAAAACGAAAAGTCCATTACTGTAGTTGATAAATCTGATTAAAGTTAGATATATTATGTTATCGGTAAGACCACGTGACGTGGAGTGTCTACATGTTTTGTGATGAGTATTTTATTTTATTTATATTGCGTTATCGAAGTTTGAGTTTTATTTTATATTATTTGAATTATTTGGTTTTGTTATTAGGTGATCAGTGATCTGACCAGAGCAGTATGACTAGTCGTAGGCGACGGTCTGACCGGGGAAGCGGTTGCACCAGTCCGTAGTTGGCGGTACGTTTATTCCAAAGAGATCATTTTGCTGCGCAAAGGTTTTAAGAGCAGTGCGATTGACTGTATGATAGTAGTCCGAGTAGAGGTGTCTTGGGCGGCCTGACCAGCATGGTTGCTACGGTCAAACCGACTCCTTTACTACTAAGGTTTGACTAGGGTTGACTGGGGCGGTCTAATCGGTTGTTTGATTGGCCGTGAGACCGGCCTTTGCTTAGTCGAGTGAGCTTAGTTTTGTCTTGGATGTGTTGTTGCTCTAGGAGCTTTTTGGGAGTTCATGCAAGTGTTAGTCATGCGCGAGAGTCTATGTATTGTGTTAACCATGGCTAGGAGTGCAATGTGGTGTTTGTTGATGTGAGTCAAATGCATGTCACTTGTGCTCGGGTTGATTGCTTATTCTTTGATGTGCAGTGCACTTGGAGATTGTTGGCAGTCAACGGCAAGACTAAGATTAGGGGAGGAGTTCGAGGACATAGAAGGTCACGTAAGTCCGGGTGAGACTACATCTCAAGTGGAGAAACACGGAAGAAAGACAAAGCTCGATGCATGTGATGTAACATTGGACTTGGGCAGTTTCAAGTGGAGACGATCCAGGAGGAGGCTGGAGGCATATAGGTTTGGCGACAAATTATTAGGTATCACATACTTTGTATTGGAGTTTGCTTCGATGAAAAGCATCGTGGAGGCCAGTGGATAGCAATTTCGTAAATTATCCAACACCGGGTGGAGAGACGGTTTGCAAAACCGCAGTAGTGGCCTAAGGTGGATTTTTAAGTCACGTCATGGAGGATGGAGCGTCTTATCGGGCTATTAGAGTCATGAGGAAGTTACGCTTTCAAAAATGTGTAAGTGTATAAGTGTAAAACTGGTTTGTGTATGGGTTACCGAGTTTCCCTATTTATATGTAGTTGTATCCACTAAGTGTGGGCTGGTTGTTATGGTTAAGTGTAAGGTAAGAAGCCTCCACTACATAAGCCATTTTGTGTGTTGAGAAAAAAATATCTCCAGTGCTAATGAGAACTAGTTATGGTTACGTTTCCTTGTATTGGGAGCTTTGTGTGTGTGATCTTGTGAGAGCTCGGTCCTCCAAGGTGTGGAATGATTGTATTCCTTCATTCCCTCATGGTAATAGAAGATCAAACATGTTTATCTTGTCCCTCTTGTATTCTTGTTTGATTTCCTTGCCTTCTTGAGGTGTTTTGAGTAGTTCGTGGTTTCTCTCGATTCTTCCCTATTTTGAGATGTGATCTAGCTTGTTATGACATATGATAACACATCCAAAGTTATCAAGATCATCTAGGACTCACGAGTAAGTACAGATCGAAGTTTTCCTCTTTTGCCCGATTTTAGTGCAATCTTTGTCGTTTTAGGTAAAGGTTGGAACTTTGGCTATGGTCTTCGTGATCAATAAGTGTAGTAGGTTTGTGACATCCTATGAAGGGCTTGTACTAAATTTTACCTTGTTTGGATAAGTGGTTTAAGAGAAAGCATTTTTCTTAATCGTGGACAGTGCTATTTTTGCATATGTTCATGGAGTGATTAGACCGCCCCTGAGATTCGTTCTGATCGGTCGGGCGGTCTGTCTGCCCTCTAGTTGGCGGTCAGACCGGTGCAACTAGAAATCTCGAGTGAGTTTGTGACCTTTGGCACTTGGCTTTGTGAAACTTGTGGGCTTGTGTTTTTCGTTGTATTATATTGCTAATACTTAGGGAAAGATTTTAAGAAATCATTCACTCTTCTCTGACTCGCCATACCTAATCCTTGATTATCCAACAGTTGCGCGCCCTCTCGCATTTCATCTCATATGTCATGCACGGTATGCATGGGACTCAATAATACATCCGCTCACAAATTGATTAAGAAAAATAAAGAGCTAACCAAACACTATATAAAACGGCTCAATCAGATAACATTGTCATAATTCAGTGCAATGCCAAACGTCCAATACTTGCGGACTATGAGGCTTTTGTCAATGCCTGGCATAACAAAAATGATCATGGCTTGAAATTTGAGTTACATTTTTTTTTTGGTCTCCGTTCAACATGCATGTAACTCAAAGCGTGGTACATGCAAATGATATGCGAACCACCGAATTTCAAGCATCGTTCACTGCATGAGCACTATTCCAAGTAATCATTGCCATATTAAAGGACAACTTGACATTCTTATCTATGTTGGAAACAATCTTGTCAGTTAGACATGTTGGCACTATAGCTAACTTAGCTATTCAACTGTGGCTATTTAGTGTATTTTGAGTTTTGACTTTTGAGGCATGACTAGAAGCCTAGAAGGGTATTGTACGAGCTAAACATAAATGTAACCTCTCGAAGAAAAACCGACAGGGAATCTGCTACTTCCGTGTGAAATGTCACCGAAATTCTGCTGCTGATTACGAGTGTGCATGACCTTGACCGCGTGACCTCACTCTATCAGATTGTCGATTCATAACTTTAATTTCTGTTCCAAGCAAGATCTTGTCAAAGATGTAATGCTGCCCCATCGGCGATTCGTCCGGCCAGTCCAACTGGTTAATTCCAACCTGAAAAACTGCCAAGAAATTCTAACTCTACTAGATGTTATACTGTTTGGTGGTCTTATCAGTTGTCTCAATGATTAGGTACTGGCCTTCATAAATTTAGCGCAGAACAAAGACTAGCTGGTATATGCCACACAGAATTGTCCAACGAGCAATTCAGATCGATCGGCAAAGGGGGCATATAGGTTTGACAGTAAGTAATTAGGTACATAAACTTTATATTGGAGTTTGCTTCGACGAAAAGCATTATTGAGGTTAGTGGATAGTAATTGCGTAAATTATCTAATATCAGGTGGAGAGGCAGTTTGTAAAACTACAATGGTGGACTAAGGTGCATTAAGTCACGTTATGGAGGATGAAGCATCTTATTGGGCTATTGGAGCCATAAGAAAATTATGTTTTACAAACGTGCAAGTGTGTAAGTGTAATATATATATATATATATATATATATATATATATATATATATATATATATATATATATATATATATATATATATATATATATATATATATATATATATATATATATATATATATATATATATATATGTATATGTGTGTGTGTGTGTGTGTGGGGGGGGGGGGTTATCGGATTTCTCTATTTTTAAATAGTTGTATCCACTAAATGTGGACCGATTGTTATGGTTAGATGTGAGGTGAGAGCCTCCACTACATAAGCCATTTTGTGTATTGAGAGAAAATATCTCTGGTGCTAATGAGAGGGAGTTACGATTATGTTTCTTTGTGTTGAGAGCTTTATGTGTGTGATCTTGTGAGAGCTCTGTTCTCCAAAATGTGGAGTGGCTGTAATCTTCATCCCCTCGTGGTAATAGAAGATCAAACTTGTTTATTTTGTCCCTCTTGTGTTCTTGTTTGATTTGCTTGCCTTTTTGAGGTGTTTTGAGTAATTTTTTTTGTTTTTCTTGGTTCTTCTATTTTGTGATGTGATCTAGCTTGTTATGATATGTAAGAACACATTGAAGGTCATCTTGATCATCAAGGACCCACAAGTAAGTGCAAATCAAAAATTTCTTCTTTTGTCATGTTTTGATGCAATCTTTGTCGTTTTGGGTAAAGGTTAGAACCTTGGCTATGGTCTTCACGATTAATAATTGGAATAGGTTCGTAACATTCTAGAAAAGGTTTGTATCAAATTTCATCTTGTTTGAATCAATGGTTTAAGAGTAAGCTTTTTTCTTAGTCGTGGGCATTGATGTTTTTGCCTCTGTTCATGGAGTGATCAAACAGCCCCTGAGATTCGGTTCGATCGACCGAGCGGTCCGACCGCCCTCTGGCTGGCGGTTAAACCGGTAAGGCTGGAAGTCTCGAGTGACTTTGTGACCTTTGGCATTTGGTTTTAGGAAGCTGGTGGGCTTATGTTTTTCGTTGTATTATGTTGCTAATGTATATGGAAAATTTTAAAAAGTCATTCACCCTTCTCTGATTCGCCATATGCAATCCTTCATTATCCAATAGTTGCTCTATCACATCTCATCTCATCTCATGAAACTCAAAATTTATATATTATGCATGGGACTCGATAATACATCCGCTCACAACTTGGTTAAGAAAAATAAACAGCTAAGTAAACACCCAAGTATATAAAACGGCTCAATTAGACAAGATTGTCATAATCCACTGCAATGCCAAACGTCCAATACTTGCAGGCTACGAGGCAAGACACTAAGGGCCTGTTTGGAACAAAGGAATTTCACAGGAATTTTGCAGGAAACAGTTCAATTCCTGCAGGAATCGGGAAAAATTCCCGCATTCCAAACAGGGCCTAAGAGTCTTAAGAGTAGTAAACAATTGGTTACAGTAGTCGTAGAGACGGTAGTAGTGGACTACATGGGCGTCATTGCTTATGCAAGTTTTATGAAGACGAAAGTTTGAACGAGAGCCGAATCCAATGTGGCACTTCAAAAAATAATCCACATATTGTTTCAAGATCCTTCCATCAAAAGAATTGGTCCTATTTATATTGACCTCTAAAAGCTGCTTTTTATAGTATATGACTTTTCTACAGCATATAACTTTTAAACGAAGTGTCTTTTCTAGACGGAATCTATTAGTCGATAGAAGTACACGCTGTAGTGACTTCATTTATATCGGCTAAAATTACATACGAGTTTCTCTCTTTGTACAGCTCTCTATAAACTGTTACTATTTATAAGTTAAAATTAAAAATTATCAGTAAAAACTAATATGAATAGACCCAAAGCCAAAAGAAAGTCCAGCTGTTGGGCTGATTAATTCTAGTTCAGAGGGGCTTTTTGTCAATGCCTGACTTAACAAAAATGATCATGGCTTGAAAGAGTTACATTTTTTGTCTCCGTTCAACATGCATGTAACTCAAAACGTGGTACATGCAAATGATATGCGAACCACCGAATTTCAAGCATCGTTCAGTGCATGAACACTATTCCAAGTAATCACTGCCATATTAAAGGACAACTTGACAATCTTGCAAAGAAAAGAACTTAGCCATGTTGGAACAATCTTGTCAGTTAGGCATGTTGGAACTATAGCTAACTAAGCTATTGAACTGTGACTATTTGGTGTATTTTTAGTTTTGACTTTTGAGGCATGGCTAGAAGCCTAGAAGGGTATAGTACGAGCCAAGCATAAATGTAACATCTTGAAGAAAAACCGACAGGGAATCTGCTACTTCCGTGTGAAATGTCACCGAAATTCTGCTGCTGATTGCGAGTGTGCATGACCGTAACCTGGTGACCTCACTCTATCTGATTGTCGATTCATAACTTAAATTTTTGTTCCAAGCAAGATCTTGTCAAAGATGTAATGCTGCTCCATCGGCGATTCGTCCGGCCGGTCCAAGTGGTTAATTCCAACCTGAAAAGCTGCCAAGAAATTCTAACTCTACTAGATGTATACTATTTGGTGGTCATATCAGTTGTCTCAATGATTAGGTGCTGGCCTTTAGAAATTTAGCGTAGAACAAAGACTAGCTCGTACATGCCACACAGAATTGTCCAACGAGAAATCCACATCGATTGACAAAGGCGTTCGATCCGGCTCATAGGACCGACTTCTGGCTTCGGTTTTGGAGCAGAGAAGCTGAAAGACGGATGGAACGTGTTTGCTTTGAACCAGCTTATTAGCAGTCAACGGCAAGATTGAGACGAGGAAAGAAGCCCAAAGTCGTGAAAGGTCGCCACTACTATAAAAAGTCTAATACTAGACGTCAAATCACAGACAGTTTGATAAAACTGTCTGTGACCGACACTAACACAGACGGTTTTAATTTAGACACCATCTGTGTTGATGGCATCGGAGAAAACGAATATCACAGATAGTTCTTACCGATGAACCGTCTGTTATATTCCAGTATCACAGACGGTTTTTATTTAAAACCGTCTGTGATAATGAAGTTATCACAGACTGTTCGTATTAAAAACCGTCTGTGATATGTTTCCCGCCTTGCAATTCCCCAAAATTTCATAATTTCCCGCCTGAGTCCGAGTAGGATTCAGTTTTGAGACACCTTCAGTAATATGGGCATAACTTTTACATACGGTGTCCGTTTTCGACGTTCTTGTACTCGTTGGAAAGCTAACGACGAGCCCGGTCCAAAACAAATGACCTGCTTGCGCCAGTCGCCCTCCAAGACCCTGAAAATCGGCCATCTTTGGAACCTGTGTCGCAAGTTTTTGGTTTCTATTTTTGCCCTTTTTCTTAGTCTTCCTTTCGGAATTTGGATTTTCTTCAACTGAAAAGTTGTAGATCTTATCGAAACCTTTCAAATGAGTATATATAAGCTATATAAAATTTTGCTATTTTATCTTTTCAAACTAATTGTTTATATTGCATCAGTATATAAAATTTTGTGCTCTAATTCACAGACGGTTCTATATATAGAACCATCTGTGATATTCATTCATCACAGACGGTTCTATATATAGAACCGTCTGTGATAATCTGACCGCTGGGCCCGTCGATCCTCCTCAACCCAATCTTAACCAATAGAAATCCACCAATCCTTACCCCACGAATCGTAGCTCCGCCTCTCCGTCCTCGCGCCAAAAAATTTCGCACTCCCTCCCCTATAAATAATCACCAGAATCAAGCCTCCTTTCTGTTCTCCTCCTTGTTGTTCTCCTCCTCTTTACTGTTCTTCTTGTTGTTCTCCTCCTCTTTGCTGTTCTTTTCCTCCTTGTTGTTCTCCTCCTCCTCCTTGACACATACTATAATAGCCCCACGAAGCAGATGATGCACAAGGTAGCGCTCAATCAACGCCGACGATGGTGGGCGTCAAAGACATCCAGCTCGTGCGCTGCATCAGGGGCGAGAAGGCCTAGGCATAGAGGATCTTTGCTTTTCTCTGTTCTTGTTGTGTTAGCTAGATGTGCAACCTATTTGTTGTTTTAGGATATTGTAATGGTAGGCTCTAATCTTAATAAAAATAAAATGTGTACTGTGTTTCATACTATATTTGCTTGTTTTCATTTCAATTAATTGATTTGCGAAATAGATGTTTTATGTTTGTGAAATAAATTGAGATGTGAATTGGATGTATACATGTACATGTTGATCTGCTTGTTTCAGAGGGCATGTCTAGCATTTCCTGAGGTTAGCCAATAAACAGAAATAGATTTAGGGGTAGAAGAGAATAGCACAGACGATTTTTAGTTAAAAACCGTCTGTGATTATCACCTATCACAGACGGTTTTTACTTACAAACCGTCTGTGATATTTACACCACAGACGGTTCGAAAACCGTCTGTGATAACCTTCGATTATCACTGACCCATAAATTCAGACGGTTCAAAAAACCGTCTGTGATGACGTTTTTGAACCGTCTGTAGTACAGTTTTCTGTAGTAGTGCGCGTAAGTCTAGATAAGACTACATCTGAAGTGGAGAAGTATGGAAGAAAGACAAGAATTATGATGAGACAAGGATCATATAGGTTGGCGGTAAATCATTAGACATCATGGGCTTCTATTGGAGTTTGCTTCGACAAAAAGCATCGTGGATGTTGGTGGATATCAATTGTATAAATTATTTAATACCGGGTAGAGAGACGGTTTACAAAACCGCAACGGTGACCTAAGGTGGATTAAGTCACATTATAGAAGACGGAGCGTCTTATCGGGCTATTGAAGCCATGAGGAAGTTGCTACTGTACCGTCTCATACCAAAAACTCTAAAAAGACCTTCATTGAAAAATAGCTACCGTCAATAAAATGCCGATATTGCCGCTCACCGATCTGACCGCCAGGCAACAGCCAGTTAGACCACTATGCCGAAACCAGTCGGATTGCCACAACTAGGCCAGTTAGACCACCAAGTTCAAACAATAACAAGTTAAAATACAAACTCTCAAAATTAAACTCTAACAACAAAAATAAAACATAAGAAATATCTAATACTCATTATTTATATAAGGTTGCCACCATATGATCGTACGTATCTTTCGTCTAAACATAGTTAGCAAGTTGTCATGTTTTGCACGCAGAGCGAAGTCAGACTGGGAATATTACGCCGTGTGGAAAATAGCTTGTGATGTGCTAGCTCCAAGAGCATTCAGACGAATGATGTAATGTTCCTGGACCTGTCTTAACATAGTTAGCAAGTTGGCATGTGTTCGCATGCAGAGCGAAATCAGACAGGGAATATTACGCCGTGTAGAAAATAGCTTGTGAGTGTGCTAGCTCCAGGAGCATTCAGACGAATGATGTAATTTTCCTGGACCTGATTCTCTTTTAAAACAAGTGATGCTAACGTAAAGTCCAAACTGTAAACACCACCCACTTGTCAGCCCCATACTCTAAGGGCCTGTTTGTTTCAGCTTCTGGCAGCTACAGCTACTCCCAGAATCTGCAGCTCCCCCAAACAGTCCAGATTTTCATTCAGATTCTAAATAGCCAGAAGCTACAGAATCCAGAAAATGAACTAGTAGCCAGAAGCTGGGGTTATCCAGCTTCTCCAGATTCTGACTAGCTGGATACTCACCAGCTACTTTTCAGAATCTACAGCTGAAACAAACAGGCCCTAAGAAGCATGCGCTTGCAAAGAAATATGTGAAGCATCTATTGCTGTTGTAGTCGATGTTGGTTGAGTATAGGTCCGACGAGCGAAGGTAGCGCACTCATCCTTATACAATTGGACATGCTGTCAAGGCTCTCCGGGTTAATTGAAGAAGAGAGGGAGAGAAACTAGAAACTTTGTTTATTCATTACTTACTTAGAAAAGATAACAATGCCGTACTTATATAGTGCCGACATCCTAACAATCCAATCTAATCTTTTCAACTATAAAAGATAGCATTCCTAATAAATAAGATTATATCCCTAACAATAACTTGATAGTTAAGGAATCTGAAAACCTACCTAACCAACTAATCTTTTATACTAGAAAACTAATCAAATACCTAAACAGATAGTAGTGCTACAGTGCTCATGTTAGTACTGTTTACACGTCGCTAAAGTGCAACGCATGGGTACTGCTTACGCGTTGCTACAGTATCACCGATGTTGTTTATACATCTACTAATCTTGGTCCATAACAATTGTCTAGCGAATACTCATGAGCTAATTCTTACAAATGGTACATTTTATATATATACTTTTATTGTGAAAAAAAAGCATGAATGATGCAAATTAGACGGCAAGAAAATTTTTGGAGAGGATTGCATGTAAAGTTGGTGGCTACTACACGAATGAAAAAAAGTTACACATGCGTGTCTTTATTTAAGAATTAGAATGGGCTTCAAAGATCGGATCTCAACAACCATAAACTTGTGATTTACTACTAGACTCATGACTATAAATGAAAATGATTTCACTATAGCAAGTAGTCTTGTTTGCCGACGGAGAAAGACTTGTAGGGCTCAGGGTGCTCAGTCACTAGCCACTCAAGCCTCACATTACAAGGTAGCCAGTCAACCCAACAAAGTAGATCCGCTTATTTACCATCTATTCACATACGACGTTAACGGTGGTGAATCGAGATAACGAATAGGTGAGCCATGGAAATCAACGTGAGAATCTGGTAATCGACTGCCCTGAATGGTGCCGATTGCTTGAGAATGACGCAAGTAGCCTTGTTACTAGGATAAAATTGTAGGATCGAGAATGGTAACAAAGAGTAAATGGTAATTTAAAATTTTTAAATATTCATCATGATTCACTTTAATAGTTATAGAGTTGTGAAGATTAGGATGAAAAGCTAACACAAAAACTAGCAAATTGAGATACTGAAAACTCAAGAAAGATCAGCAAAAATAGAACTACCACCACTGAACTTACAGTACTACTGCTTGCTACAATAACTGCAATACTACAACTACAGTAATCACGGCACAACTGCTGCTACAGCAAAATTAAAGTGAATAGTATTTTTAGCACGATTTCAAAAACCAAAATCAATAGAACTTTTAATCTGTATATCCAAATGACATAAAAATTTGTAGAGATCTCTAAGATATGAAGAAGATATTCCAACAAACGATTGTAAAAATCATACCAAAGTTGAGACTTTTTTCAGTTTGAAGGAAGATTGCACCAAAACCGATCAAAAATTAAAATCGGTGAATACGACTTGCTTGTGGGTGGATGATGAAGAAGATAGTTCTAGATGTATTTTCATATGTCACACAAGTTAGAACACTGAAGAAATCAAACCAAAAATCTTTGGATCATGAAATCACTCCAAGAGGCCAAAATCAAGAAAAATAGGGTTTCTTGATAAACTTGCTATGGAGTGACTAGATGATTGGAAATTGATTTCAAAAAGTTATCTCTATACCATTCACATTCTTGGCATAGTAAGATCAAAAACAAAGAAAAGGATAGATCAAAATCAACTAAAATAAGAGCAAATCAATCAAGACATGATAGATCCATGTAGGTGCACAAGACTGATGTATTACTTACTTGAGAAGGTAAATTTTATAGCCGCTCTACTTTAGAGAACAGAGAACACACCAAGCACCCTATTCTCAAACCCTAATTATAACCATGAAAGCACAAAAAAATGGGTTGGATGGTTAACAACATGTCTTCATCCCAACCTCCTTTTACAGGTGGGCTAGCCAGCAAAATCTATCCCTTAATGGTACTATCTACTTAGCACAATGAGAAAAACCCGTTAACCCTACGGACATGGGTTTTACTCACATATATTCACTTATACATGCTTTCCGAAGCGCATAAACCCAATCTATTAAATCCTTAGTCTTGATCCATCTTGATCAAACTAGCTCCACCTTGACCTAAATCACTCACCCAAGCGCCACACATGCTTCGTGGTTTCGATCAAAAGTAGTTTCCGGTATTTTGGCCAAACTACCAAAATACCCTTCTTTGACCAGGTCATCATCTCTCATTGCAAACAATCGCCAGGCTTAGCATGTGTAGGTACACAACTAGTTTGCCACGGGTCACGAAGTCTCTCACATCCTAGTTCCACGAACCACGGCTCACTTGAACCGTCCAAGCCATATGATGCAATCCCGCTGTTCGAACTTGCCTTCAATATTTATCGTATTTCTTGTGCCATGCTTGAGCTCACCATCTCATTTGTCATCCCTGATCATTTTGAGCCTCAGCTCTTTCATGAGCACAGCACTGATCCTCTACATTGACCATGGTTGACTCTAAATGACTTTGCACATTCAAAGATCAAATAATCATTTCTGGGCACAAATTCTTCACAAGTTGACCCACGTTAGCCAAAACATGCTTCATGCAACATATGTCTATAGACCTTGGTCAAGCCAACTCAATCCATAACTCAATTTTCCAAAACCCTATTTTTCTGTGAAATCCGATAGTACTGCATGCAACATGCCGGTACTACCGCACTACGGTACTACCACACCTTCGCACCTCACACTGGACCTCTCTAAAAATTACCTACCGCTAACTAGAAATTTGAACTACCATTTTATGGTATGATCGTGCTCTCACTACGGTACTACCGCACTATGGCATAACCGCTAACACAATGGCGATATTACCGATTTCCCTAAAGAATTCAGAAAATAGTCCAAACAAAATGCGATCTTTGCAAAGTCACTTAACCACTACACGAAACTTGCAATGGTTCGTCACGACATTATCTTTTATCTTCTCACATGGTCCTTCAATCTCCTCTTGATCATCGCATTGGCAATTCTTCAAAAATACAAATTAGATATGGTTTTAGATAAGGAAGAAAAATTTTGTAAAGAGAGCACCAAATGGTCGAAAGAAAAATGCAGTGAGCTAAAAATGACCATTTAAAACAGAGATGGATAGAAGAAATTGAAAATGACAATTTTTTACAAAAACTTCAAATCCACCAAATTAGTTTGGAAATCTCACTCGAGGTCTACATGAAAGAACAAATGTTCTGTTTGACATTGGTCATGGTGAGAAGAGATCAAAAGCTCTAACTTAGCAAAAAATTTACACAAAAACTCCAAATCATGCACAGGATATGTTTTTTGTCGATCTTTCTCTCCATTTGACAATGGAGTTATCAAGATGCATGCAACAAGATATAGCATGAATGAAATGAAGTGGCTGCATTTTATTTATTTTTAGCCATGAAGATTATCCAAAGTGACTCTACAAGTATTATATCAAGTCATATTATGTGAAAGAGCTATCTAGATCATAGCAAACTATATATAACCAAGCTAAAGCCAAATGAGTACTAATTTGAAATTACATGGATTTTTAATATGTCAAGTCGCTCAAGATCATTGTTTAGCTAAAGGTATCCAAAAATGAGTTAAGTCATATCAATATTCTAAATGGAACCAAGAAGCTACAATTGAGTTAATTTAGAGTGCTACAAGTTCAATGTTGAATTATTTTGTCCAAACACTTGATACCAGTAGTAATTTAACAAATTTAGCACATTTGGCATTTTGTAAAATTCATTTTTCATATATTTTTTATTTTCTTAGCCATTTGCTAGATTTTAAGCCTTATGCGACCACCCCAAGCAAGAGGCTTAAAGAAATAGTCTTGGTCATCCAAAACTCCCACCGAGTTCATGCCTAGTGTAGTGGTAACCGTCTGATTAGAAAGAATTGGTGAGATCAGTTTTCCGCACAAAAGAGATTATTTTGCATTTTCTTCACTTAATTTAAGAACAAAAGGCTAATTCTAGCTCATGCTTCAATAAAGAACTAGCATAGCTCAATCGAAAACTCAATGTAGGTTTAAGACTCAACTTAGCTTATTTGACATGACATGAATCATAAGAGGATTACTAGAGTAAAATTAGTCACAAGTTCTATTAAGATATGATTTAATTCAAGTTCTTCACATTTAATAGAGCTAACATGGCAAAAACAAGGCTACACATAGAAGAACATGATAAATCTAGCAAGTTAGCATAAGACATGGTAAGATGTAAAGCAAGATATCATGTCACACAAAGATAATAATCAAAGCTTCATATGTTTATATTTCAATGCACAATGCTAAATTTAAAATGTACTATTATGCAATAAAGATCCTAATTCTCCCTTAGCAAGTGAGTTAATTTTAAAATATTTTGGTTCAAATTGAGTTATGTCAGCATTAAGCTCAAGAAAATCTCGAATGAACTCTCCCTGTACCAAAACAATAAGCAAGAGAGAAAAAGATTGGAAAAACAAAGAAATGGTAGTTCTTAAAGCATAGACAAGATAGAAGGATCATTATAGCTTAGATTTACTGTCATCTACCCTATATGACTCTAGGACTATTAGCTGATCGCTTAAACACAAGAGAGTAAACACGTTTCTTGTCTACCCAGGGAGCCCAAACCCTGCTAGACCTAAAAAAGTGAGTAACTCAACCTAGTGAGAAGAGAAGTAACTAATAAGCAGCATCGTAAGGTCATAAGATGAGAGGAAGAAATCTAAATAGCATAGTATGATACCAACTCTGGTCTATGATAGGAAGACTAACCCAAAAGCACTCAGAAGCAAGGTGCAGAGTAGTAAATGAACATATGATATAGAAAGTGCATGATGTTCCCCTTTAGATTATGCTATAAGGACAAATAACCTGAAGCTCCCCCATCAAGGCCATGAATTTTGAGCTATCTAAAGGTTTGATGAAAATATCAGCTAACTGGTGGTCACTTTCCATGAACTGAAGCTCTATGTAATCCTTCTCCACATGGTCTCTAAGGAAATGATACCGAATATCTATGTGATTGGTCCTAGAGTGCTGCATTGGGTTCTTGGTAATGTTAATGGTAGAAGTATTATCACAGAAATGAGGAACACTATCTATGGCAAAACCAAAATCACAAAAGGTTAACCCATCCAAAGCACCTGACTACAGCAACTAGCAGCTGCAACATTCTCAGTCTCTGTGGTGGACTATGCAACGCTGAACTGCTTCATAGAAGACCATGAAACGAGAGAAGTACCAATAAATTGGCAAGTGCCAAAAGTACTCTTCCTATCTATCTGACAACCAGCAAAGTTTGTGTCGGAGTAGGCTCTAAGAGAAAGATAAAAAGTAGAAGAGTACTAGTTACCATAGTCTAGAGTAGTTCAAAGGTACCTGAAAATACGCTTCATTGCCTGACGCTGGTAGGCACGAGGAGTAGCCTAAAATTGAGCACACAGACACGCGACAAAATGTATGTCCAGCCTCGAAGTAGTGAGGTACAGGATGGAACCAATCATGCTGTGGTACTACTTCTGATCTACAGGCTAGCCATCCTCATTAGGATCAAGTGTGGTTGAGATCGTCATCAAGTCAACACCAACTTACCATCACTCATGTCAAAGCATCTCAGGAGGTCTCGAGTGTACTTACCTTGATGCAAGAAAGTACCCCCTGAGTTTGCTTCATCTGGAAGCCAAGGAAAAAGCTCAACTCATCCATCATACTCATCTTAAACTCTATGCTCATGACATTAAAAAACTAGGAAACAAGAGCATGAGAGGAGCCACCAAAGATAATGTCATCCACATAAATCTGGATGAGAAGAGAGTCATTGACATGCCTATAAATGAACAAGGCCTTATCTACCTTATCTATCTCAAACCTATGACTCAAAAGATAGGATTCAAGCTTTTCATACCAAGCTCTAGGAGCTTGCTTAAGTCCATACAAGGCTTTGCAAAGGTTAAAGATACGGTTTGGGTATTGAGGTTCTCAAAACCTGGAGACTATCTAACATTGACGTCTTCCTAAATATACCCATTAAGGAAGGCACACTTGACATCTATCTGGTACATCTTGAAACTCTTAACACTACAAATGCAATCAAAATCCTAATGGCCTCTAGTTTAGCTATAGGGGGCTAAGATCTCCTCAAAATCTAAACCCTCAATCTAGAAAAAACCCTAAGCTACCAGTCTAGCTTTGTTTCAAATGACTACCTCATCCTCACTCTTCTTGTTCTTAAAGACTCACTTGGTTTCTATGACATTATGACCACTAGGAGGCTCAACAAGCAACCAGACCTTATTCCTCTCAAAATTCTCTAACTCCTCATGCATGGCATTGACCCAAGACTCATCAAATAGAGCATGACATACATCTTTGGGATCAAAAGTGGCGACAAAGGCACAATGTAGATAGAAATGTGATAAACAGATTTTTGAGAGTGTGACATGCTGAAAGAGATCACCCGTGATCTACTTAGAAGGATTACGACGCTGAATGTATCGGGAAGGTCCTGAATGTGATGAAGAAGTGGCCTTTACCTCATGAGCTGTGGAGGTAGGAGCAGAGCCACAAGCACCAGAAGAGTTAGAAGGTAAGGGCTGATCTTCCTGAGGCATAGTGGTAGAAGCAAACACCTCAGGGATAGATAGGACTAGATCAGGTAAACAACCTTTATCTCCATCATCCTCATCATCTACAAACATGGTCTCGGACTGTATAATTGGACCTAAGATATTGGGTCTGGTACCGGGACTAGCCTCATCGAAAGTAACCTCACAGGTCTACTCATCTCATAGTTTTAGACCTTATAACCCCATGAAAAAGTTGAGTAACCCAGAAAGATGCCATTAGATGAGCATGACTCAAACTTATCTAGGTTCTCAGACTTTATAATAAAACACTTGTAACTAAATATATGGAAATGTAAGACACTGGGCTTTCGTGATGCAAGTATGCTCTAAGAAAACTCTGTTCGAAACATGGCAAACAATAGCTATAGTCTTAGCCCAAAACTTTGTAGTTATACCATACTCATCTAGCATCATCCTGCCCATCTCAACCAAGGTACGATTCTTCCTCTCTACAACGTCATTTTGCTGAGGGACATATGGAGAAGAGAGTTGATGCTCTATGCTTGTCTCATCACATAACCTCTCAAAATATGAGTTCTTAAACTCCGTGATATTGTCACTGTGAATCACTCGTAAGGTACCAGGGAGCTCAACAGACAATCTAATAAACAGACCCCGAAAATGACAAAAAAAATCTCCTCCTTCGAAACTATGAAAAACACCCAAGAGAACCTCGAGAAATCATCAACCACTACAAGAACGTACCACTTCTCACCAGTCGACTGCACTCTAGATGGACCAACAGTGTCTGTATGACAAAGTTGTCCTGGTGTGTCAGTCATATTCACAATGACTGGAGGATGAGAAGCAGCAACCATCTTGCCATGCTGGTAAGAAGCACAAACTAAGTTTTTGACTATCTTGAGCTTAGACATACCACGAACAAGGTTGTGGCCACTAACTCGGGTCAAATGATCAAAGTCAATATGACCAAGTATCCTTTGCCAAAAACAAAGATCACGGGACTTGGAAGCAGCTAAGCACCAGAGAGAATCACCAGAAGACTCAGTAAAATCATCATGAAAGATCATCCCAAACCTAGAAATCCCATAAACTAGACTTCCCGAAGACTAAAGAATTTTATAAGTACTTTTCTTAAAGTTTACCTCGAAATTGTCATAGGTAACTTGGAAAATAGACAACAGATTATATTGCAATTTACTCACTAAGGTAACATCCTTAAGAATGAAAAATCATTAATGCGCATAGTACCTTTAACGATGACTCAACCTGACGAAGTGTCTCCAAAGGTGATCGTCTCATCACCTAGAGCCCAGACTAGGGAAGAGAACCAATGTGAATCTCCGGTCATGTGATGAGAACAACAGGAGTCAACAACCCAAACATCTCCCTTCCCAGCCTGATGAACCTGAATTAGTGAGAAGTAAACATCGATGGCTCAGTACCCGAGTAAATAAGAGCAAATCTAGCAACCCAGTACTGAGTCACATGATGAGCATAAGATCCAGTCACAGAAATAAAAGACTGACCTCTAGCAACACTGCGCAACTCACCTCTCATAGAATCAGAAGGTCTAGAAATATAACTCAAATCTCTGCTTAGTGTATACTAATCACGCCATGGATAGCTACCTCGACGAGGAAAATGAGGTCTATCCTCAGGATGGTGGAAATCATGACCAGAAGCAACTCAAGGACCAAAACCAAAAGAAGCCTGAAAATTAAGTTATCGATGCCTCCTAAAACCAAAAAAGTCAGGAGGGCTACCTACAACTTTAGATCTCGTGTCGGTCTTAGGAGCACTTCGAGTTTAGGGATGACCCTGAATACCCCTAAGAGCGCGAACACAATCACGACGTGTGACTTTGGCATGCCTGAAGTAGAACTCAACTAAGTGTCCATCTTTCTAACAGAATGTGCAATGATACTTCACATTTCAAGAGGTCGAAGCAGTAGGAGACACAATCCTACTATCAGAAATACCCTGGACAAAGGCCATAAACTTAAACACTATCTTCTTAGACTCGGGCACAATCTCAATCACACCTCCTGCTACAGCTCTAACAAATATATGTGGATGTCTCCTCACATCCTTTAGAAAATCATATCTTAGACCATGATTAAACTTGTAAATCTTGAACTTGCCTAGGATAAGATTGAACCTTTTCTTGCCTTCGACAAAGATTTCAAGAATGTTCATGAGGTACTCAAACTCCTAAAAAAGGGAAGCATAGGAAGAACAGGGGGAAGATGAAGATGAAGAACTAGAAGGAAAGGATCGAATAGTACGTGCATATCTCTCCCTGTACACAATAGCCTCCAGTTGAGGGCTTCATAAGATACACACGGAGCAGTCCTAATCCTAGCCATCTGGGGCTCATATCCCTTCCTAAAGGTCTCTTGCATATCCTTCATTTTCTCCTCTACTTTAGCACAGAACAAGCAAGTAGATTGTGATTTATCTAGTAGATCCTTAGTTACCTTCACATATTTTTCATCCAAAGCAATCAATTCAGAATTAAATTTTCACAATTGTTGCAGAGTGAGCTAATATGAACTCAAGCTCAGCAGTTAATTTAGGACAGTTGGCACAAGAGGCAATAGGCTCAATCAAGGCAACATGCATTTCAACATTTTATGATCTGCCTTCTTTAAATTATTCTTCAAGTTGATACAGCTATCACAAGTTTCAAGCAGACCAAGGAGCATGGTATACAGTTCTCTAAGGGCATTGTCCTTATCCTCACATGAGGTGCAAACTGTAGTCTCAGTAGAAAGTAGAATCAGACTGATAAGAAGTATCTTTAGCCATCTCTAGTTCAGCTAACAGATTAACATTCGTTACCTTATGCACATCAAGCTCAGAAATGATACTATCATATGAGGTCCTTAGTTTCTTCATATCTTCAATCAAGAAAGAACATACATCACAATCATTACAAGAGAAAATAGATCTAAGTGAAGCAAGCTCTGATGATAAGCTCTCTACATCCTTCTCTAACTCACCACACCAAGCCCTAGACCTAGCATAGAATTTTTCTAGCTTCAGAAAAGCATCATTGAGCTAGTCGTAGGAGGGGCCTACCTCATCGGATTTGCTATAGAAATCATCATCGCTGATGCTATTCTCATCAACCATGAAGCACATTTCAGTGAAGTCATCGCCATCCTTGGTATTCTTGTGGATCATCCTCGCGTGTCATCGTCACTCTAGCCCTCCATGTTGCTAAAGTCGAAGTTGTCAAAGGTGGTGAGGACACAGTGGAAGAGCTTCTTCACCTTTTCGAAGTTGCGTTACTTCTTCTCCTTGCCTTGATCATGAACTGGCAGCTTTTTATTGTGGTTCTTACTGATGTAGTCATTCTTGCTCATACCGTCATAGTCGTTCTTGCCCTTCTCTAGCTTGGGGTAGTTTTGAATGCGGTTGGAGCTACCACACTCAAAGTAGATCATCAGACCTCCTCTCTTTCTCTCTCTAACCCTCTTGTATGCATGTGAGAACTTTTTGGCTAAGAGGGCTAAGTTATTCTCTAGAAACTGCCTAAACTGGTCACCACTCACCTCACATAAAGTAGCCAAAGAGAAACCAAAAGCACCATTAAAATATGGTCCAGAAGCAGATGTGGTATCGGTGACTAAGGCCATCGATTGTGACTTCGTTTTGCTAGAGACCACGTCGATCTCATGAGTCTTAATATGTGAGTACAATTCGTTAATACTTAAGGTTGACAAATCAGTCGTATCCTTGATGGTGGTCACTTTCATTTCCCAAATTATAAGATCCAGGGTAGAAAGCATCTGTCGAGCATTATCCAAGTCTAAGTATGTGAGACCAACAGTTTAGATGTTGCTCAATATCTTATGAAATCTGCCAAAGCACTTATCCAAGGACTCACCAGTAAGCATCTCAAATTTGTTGTATTCCCTCTTGTACTGGTCCTATCAGATGATCTTGATCTAGGTGGTGCCCTCATGGTATGTATCGAGAGTCATCCAGATGTCATATGCTGACATGAGATGAAAGATGCGATCAAACTCACTTCGGCTAAGACCTTGAATAATGATGTTCCTTGCCTTAGCGTTTGCCTCAACATCTGGTGTATTCATAACTGTGATGTTTCCATCGGTAGGAACAACGAACCGAGTCTTAACCTTTTTTCAAATCGCATAGCCTTGAGCCTAAATGTAAAACTCTATTCTACTCTTCCAAAAGAGATAGTCGACCCCATTGAAGATAGGAGGCTTGGTGGAATATTTGTTTGCTATCATGGCTCTTAAGATCGGTTAAGATCTAGGAGAAGAGCTAACCAGGCTATGATACCACTTATAGGACCAAAGATGGCAACAGAGCCGGTGAATGGTGCCTCAAAATCTTCTCCTAAATATTCACCAATTCTTCACTTCAATAGCTACAGAGTTGTGAAGATTAGAATAGAAAGCAACCACAAAAGCTAGTGAATCGAGACACTGAAAACCCAAAATATCAGCAAAAATAGAACTACCACCACTGAACTTGTGGTACTATCGCTTGCTACAATAACTATGGTACTACCACTATAGTAATTACGGTACTATCGTTGCTACAGTACAATCAAGGTGAATAGTGTTTTTAGCATGATTTCAAAAATCAAAATCGATGTGACTTTTGATCTGTAGATTCAATGACTTGAAAACTTGTAGGGATCTCTTCTAAGATTTCAAGAACCTATCCAATAGATGATTGTGAAAATCATAGCCAAAGTTGAAACCTTTTTTAGTTTGAAGGAAGGTTGCAATGAAATCGATCAAAAATCAAAATCGATGAATATGACTTGCTCATGGGTGGATGATGACCAAGATGGGTCTAGATGTATTCGCAGTTGTCACACCAAGTTAGAACATCAAAGAAATTGAACCAAAAACCCTCGGATCATGAAATCACTCGAAGAGGACAAAATCAAGCAAAATTGGGTTTCTTGATGAACTTGCTATTGAAGTGTCTGGATGATTGGAGATTGATTTCAAGAGATTATCTCTATCTCATTCATATCCTTGACACAACAAGATTAAGAAGAGGAAAGAAGAGGGATCAAAACCAACTGAAACAAGAGCAAATTAATCAAGACATGAAAGATCCATATAGGTGCACAAATATTGATGTATTGCTTACCTGAGGAGGTAAGTTTTACAGCTACTCCACCTTAGAGAACAGAGAGTACACCAAGCACTCTATTCTCAAACCCTACCATGAAGCACAAAGAGATGAGTTGGATGGTTAACATGTCTACACCCCAACCACCTTTTATAGCATTATAAGGAATCCTAACTATTGCAACGAATAAATGCAACGAAATGTATTTCGTTGCAACAGTTAAATTTATTACAATGAATTATTTATTTGTTGTGATAAATTTGTTATATTGACACAATTCCAAGTTGTTGTGATAATTTTTATTTTAGTTGCAATAAATCAATTGTATTGCAATGAAAAAATAAATCATTGCATTAACTAATTGCTATTACAACAATTTCGTACTGTTGCGATATGTATATTCTATTGCAATGAAAATATTGCAACAAAATACATTTGTTGTAATAGTTAATGTTATTGCCATGAGTTATTTGTTTGTGGTGATAAGTTTGTTATATTGCCACAATTCTAAATTATTGTGATAATTTTTATTTTCATTACAATAAATCGATTGTATTGCAACAAAAAAATAAATCATTGTATTAACTAATTACTATTACAATAATTTCGTACTATTGCGATATGATATTACAACAATTGAAACTCATGGTAATATACTATACTTATCACCACAAAAAATAATTCGTGGCAGTAATAATAATAATAATTGTATCAAATTATATATCGATGCAATATAATATATTGCCATGACTTTATATCATTACGATATTTATATTCTATCGCAACGAATATACATAGCTTCACCCCAATTTGTCTTTACCTCTCTCCCTCCTCCCCATCTTGCTAAACCACCACCACTAGAATCATGCGTCCACGGTGGCGGTGATCCCCAACCTGAGACCCAACCTCTGACCATGCTGTCGTCAATGCCCCACCTCTGACTGTGCTGCCATCGATTTTGTCTACCACTGTGTTGATCCGTCGCCTTGCATCGGCCCTGCCAAGAATCAGGTTCTCTACCATGCCGACCCTTTCATGGCTAATCTCATCCTTACTAGGGCCAAGCCATGTTTGAGGTGTTGCTATAGGAGTTTGAGACTGATTACAACCTGAACCCCTTCGTGCACAATCCTGAGTTCAAGGCCACCGACAACAAGATGGAGGGCCCGCTCCGCCAGATCTTTGTCAAGTTTCTTGAGTACCTGCATCTTCATCCACTACCTCTCTGCCACGTCAGTGCCTCATGTCCCTCCATATTTCAAAAAATCTAGAGGGCTAAATTGCAAAATGGCCAAATCCCCAATCCCTAAAATCCCTTGCGCCACTGATGGAGGACTCGAGCTTGGTTTCTTCTCCCTTTGCCCCCATTTTACTTCTCTCCTCCTTCTTCACTTTCGGCTACCGACGAGCTGGGCCATCTCACAGGTGTGCCCCTCCACTCACTAGCGCCACCTTATCCTTCTACAGCCTACCAGCTTGCATTGAGCCTGGCATTATCTTCTTTCCTGGTCTCTCATTGCTTCTTGCCCCCATCTCTGGAGCCGGTGAGCCCAAGCCATCTCATTGACGGCTGCCTACAACACCATCAGCCGCCACTTACCCCATGTGCGCCACCTCATCCTCACCCCTACTACCTCCACGCTACCCCAAAAATCCCCTACACCACTCTGGCCACTGTCACGCCTCCCAGCTCCTCTACCTCACCAACCAGCCTAGCTTCTCTCTCCATCGCAACCTCATCACTGATGACCAGCATAGCTCCATCACTCTAGGCGTTGACCACCTCCACTGCCTCTACTACTACGTTGCCATCGATGCTGGTGAGCTCAGACTTCTTCCTCTTCTTCGACGTGAGCCCCTCCATTGACTGCATCTTCTTCTTCAACCCCTTCTCTGCTTCCTCTTCAATCTTGGTCGAATCTACTCCCATATCTCCCTTTAGTGCCCCTGCGCTGTGCGGCCTACAAGTCTAGAGGATGTGCCCTCATTAGTGTCCGTGCGGTGAACCAAACGCCAGTTGCAGGAGCAACTGCTTGCCAACCACTGAGCTTGAATAGATGTGGCTGCGAACTTAGCAGTTGCAAGCAAGAACGTGTAGTCTGAGTGGCAGTTGCACTGAGGTTTGCCTATTTATTCTTCTCCTTGACCTTTCTCATCTTTTCCGTCTCCTCTACAACATGCTATGCAGCTGTACTACTAGCGTATTCCTATTTCTTGCACCACCCTTTGCAAATCTATTGGGGTTTAAGGTTGCCAAGGATCGAAACTACACCAGCATGAAATTTGGTGGGTTTCTGACTGATGGCCATTAGGCTCTGCATTTCTTGGGCTTGTGTAACTCTAATGTGAGTCCTTGTATGGTTGATACGGCCGCTATCCGGTTCTGGGTTTCATCTGCATTCTCCTATGACACTCTTAGATAGATGTTGTTGACTAGTAAAGTTGTTTCATGGTATTGAATGACATCCAACTACATGTACAATTTAGAAAGCACTACTGGTTCTTCAACTGTATGAAGTTACTAAGGGGCTGCTTTGTTGTTATTGTTTTGTGATCTTCCCATTGATGTACTCATGTCTTCCTGTATATTTCTCAAAATAGGAATTATGTACTATGGATATTTTGTTGGAAAAAAAGAAGTTCCTATGTAGCATTGATCAATAATCTGATGTAGTTATGATCTTAGGTCATGTTTCATACATTTTTTGTCTATGTAACACTCACAAAGAATGAACACAACTGCTGTCAGAATTAACGATGTTTCTTTAGATGACTGATTTCATTTCCTCAATTGCTGGCAAAATTTATTGGAGTTCCGAGGTGACCAAGGATTGGAACGACACCATCTGGTTGTCATTATCTAGTGCTGTGTCCTCTAACTGATGGGCATTCGACTTTGCATTTGTTGGCTTGTGTTACTCCGATGTGAATCCTTATATGGTTTATATGTGGTCGTTATCCAGTTCTATTTTTATCTGCATTCTTCTATGACACTCTCGGATAGATATTGTTAACTGGTAAAGTTGTTTCCTGTTAGTTTGCAAATGAGAATTGATCTAGGAATGTTTTATGCTACCAATAGAATAGCTGCCATGTTGTTGCTCTATGCTCAGTTGAAATATGGTAGCAACATTGGGTCTTACGGGGATGTTCCTGACTAAAGCAGCTGACTAAGGGGATCTCGGATTTTTTTTCTGGTTTGTTCTGTGTATTGCATTAAATCAGCACAGCCTACTAAAGATAGTGCACCATTATGTAATATGTGTTATCCATTTCAAATTCAAATAAGCCAATTTTTGACATATTTGTCTCATCACTTGCAATTACAGGTTGAGTTGGAGGTTTCGCAAAGTTTTATAAGGGTACTTTTAGTATATTGGGGGTAGTCTTGCGGGCAGCTTCCTTTTCTTCTGAAGGATTGGTAGTTCTGTATTGAATGACATCCAACTAAATGTACAATTTAGAAAGCGCTACTGGTTTCTTGAAATGTGTGAGCTTACTAAAAATAGTAATTGTGTAGTCTGGATATTGTATTAGAGAAAGAAGTACTGGTTGAGTTCATGGTCAAGTATGTTAATCATTGGTCAATATTCTGATGAGTTATGATCTCAGGTCATGTTTCACACATTGTAGTGTATGTAATTCTCACAAAGAATGTGCACAATTGCCGTCAGAATCAATGGTGTTTGTTAGATGGACCAATCTCCATGGAAGTGATTTGTATCTTGTCGATCTGTAGTCAATAGAATGCCCCCAATTGATTGTGTTTCTGAACATGCACTGACTCTAGCAATACGATTATGTCAAGCATTTTTGTTTTAATCTTTTGTATATATTGAGTGTATATTGCAATGTGCATATAAACGAAAAGAGAAAATATTAAGCATTCCTGTTTTAGTCATTCGTCCATTGTTGAGAGTATAAAATGATGTTAAGAATTAATGTAAAATAGGTTCATATATGTATTGTAATGTATATTTAATTTGTGGCAAAATCTAGTCTATCGCATTAAGATATTGCTACGAAATCTAGTCCATTGCATTAAGCTATTGCTACAAAATTGTGTGCATTGCAATAAGCTATTGCCACAAATGTTGATGCATTGCATTAGACTATTGCCACGAAATTTGGTGCGTTACATTAAGCTATTGCCACGAAATCCATTGAGTTGCATTAAGCTATTATCACGAAATTCAACACGTTGCATTAAGTTATTGCCACAAAATTTAGCTTGTTGCATTAAGTTATTGTCATAAAATCTAGCTCGTTGCATTAAGCTATTGCCTCGAAATGTAAATCGTGGCAATATGTATGTGTTGTAATGTTTTCTGTTCATGGTGATAGAATGCTATCGCAACAGTACAATCGTTGCAATATGATAATTTATCATCACGATTTATTTTTTGTTGCAATAAGCTATTACCATAGGGTTTATTGCAACGCTTGGTAATGATTTTAATTTCGTTGCAAAATGTGCATATTGCAACAATTTTAGTCTTAATGCAACAATTAATTTCATTGTAATAATCGTGTTTCCTTGTAGTGTAGGTGGGCTAGCTAACAACAGCTATCCCTTAATGGATAATATCCACTTAACACAATGTGGAACTTGTTAACCCCATACACGGGTTTTACTCACACATGTTCACTTATGCACGATTTTCAAAGCACATAAACTTAAATCCATTAAATCTTTAGCCTTGATTTATCTTGATCAAATCAGCTCCACCTTGACCTAAACCGCTCTCCCAAGCGCCACACATGCGCCGCGGTTTCGATCCAAAGTAGTTTCCGATATTTTAGGCAAACTACCAAAATGCCTTTTCTTGACCCAGTTTTAATCTCCCATTATAAGCAATCGCCATGCTTACCATGTATAGGTGCACCACTGGCTTGCCACACGTCACCAAATCTCTCTCATCCTAGTTCTACGAACCACGACTCACTTGAGCCGTCCAAGCCACATGATGCAATCCCGCCTTTCGAACTCGCCTTTAACATTTATCACTTTTCTCGTGCCATGCTTGAGCTCACAATCTCACCCAGTATCCTCAATCATTCTGGGCCTCAGCTCCTCTATGAGCATAGCACCGATTATTGTCATTTACCATGGTTGACTCCAAGCGACCATACACATCTAAAGACAAAAAGGTCGTTTCTGGGCACAAGTTCTTCACAACTTGACCTACGTTAGCCAAAACATACTTTATGAAATATATATCCACTAACTTTGGTCAAGTCAACTTAATCCATGACTCAATTTTTCAAAATCTATTTTTCTACGAAATCTGGTAGTACCGCATGCAACATACTAGTACTAAAGCACTGCGGTACTACAGCTCTTCAAATCAGTACTACCACACCTTCACACTTCGCACTGGATCTCTCTGAAAATTAGCTACCGCCAACTAGAAATCGGAACTACCGTTTTACGGTATGACTGCGCTCTCACTGTGGTACTACCGCACTGCGGTATAACCGCTGTCACAACAGCGGTATTACTGATTTCCTTGAAGAATTTAGAAAACAGTCTAGACAAAATGCGATCTTTGCAAAGTTACTTAACCACTCCACAAAATTTGTAATGGTTCATTACAATATTATTCTGAACCTTCTCACATGGTTCTTCAAAATTCATTGCACTATTCGATAACCCACTGGTATAGGTTTTATTCTTTTTGTTTACGGTTGATAGATTTTGTCTATATTTTTTGAGATAATAGTAGATGATAGAGACGTCAACACGAATGGTATATATGATTTTAGACTTAAAAAACCGTTTAGACCGCTCGGGCGCGTAGTTGGTGAATTAACAAAGCCTAAACTGGGTGCGGTGCGGTGCGGTTAGCAATTTCACCCCATCCCGGAAGTCCCACCAGGCTCAGATGAATGAACGGCGACGGGTTCACGTAAACACAGGTTCACACGTCCCCACCGGCAAGGTACGGTTCAACCGCCTGGGCCACATGTCATTGTCGCCTCTGGTAACAACTGGCCTACAACTATTCCACGGTCAAACTTCCCTCCCGACCGCTCGTGTCTCGCCCCCGTCCGGCCGTGCACCCGTAGACCCCGACCACCGCTGACCACGCTGCCGCGCCCCCACCTGCCAGCGTCAAGCTCCCACGTCCTTGCAGTCCGCAAGCTGCCCCGTGGGACCCGCAAGGACTTCCCGGAGCCCCGGCATTTCCCACGTCACCGTGACGTCATATCGCCGTTTCCCTTGCCTATCTCCGTCCCCTCGCGCGCGCGTGTGATTGCAGATATCAATTCCTTCCATTGCTGGTCTGTGTTCGTTCGGCTTGTTTGTTTCTTGTTTGGGAGAGCAGGGAGAAGATTGATCCTTCTGGTTGTCTCCACGTATATTATATCCATCCATCGATCTCTCCCATTCTCCTCCTCTTCCTCGATGCCAACGCCTGCATTCTTGGCCTGAAGCGAAGGAATGCGGTGTTCTTGGAGTGAAGCTTGACCGGCTCGATTCGCCATTGGCTGGCTCCCAGGACATTCTTTATCCGGTACGATGCGTGCCTTAATTTTCCCATTCTTAACCGCATGCATGGCGTGCACAAGGATTTATTAATTCTTTGAGGCTCAGTTGTTCTCTTGTTGCGATTTGGGTTTCTGTGCAGATTGTGTGTGATGTAATTTGGCTTTCTTGATTTTACTCTGCTGTTTCTTTTGCTCCTTTCCACGAGTTGTAGGATCATAGCATGGATAGTTGGATTTTCTTTCGAGGAATCTTTTTCTAGGGAATTTTATACATTTTTTGTTTCGGTTATGGTTATATTTTGATGGTTTCCAGGTTGGCTTGCTTCGTTTTGCCCCCGTTAGTTTCTTTTTTGGAGAAATCTTTCATTGGCGAGAAACCGGCAATCTCCTGCCTCATCTATCTGCTTATGTGTCAAGATATTTTTCACCAAAGAATGTGTCATTAACCGGTGTTTATAGTTGATTATGTATGTCATAGAATTTTATTAATCTGCGCTTTCATTTGCATTGTATACGCTGTGAGGAAGTGTTCTTGGTTCTGCCCCAACCTAAACTGACACAAGATAGAACCTTATCGCAGCTTCAAAAGTTATCCTACTAAATAATATGGTTAGGTTGTCTGAAAAAAAAATGCGGTACGGAGATGTTCTTATTGATGTCAACCATGCAAGTAGGAACAATGAGCAATCAATCCTTATTAGATAACCAGAGTAAGCGGCCATTGTTGTGTAGTGTATAGATACGTTCTCTTGACTTTCACACAACTGCCTCGAGTTATCTCCCTGCTTCGATTTTGGGTAATTTTATAGAATTATGGAGGCACAAAGTTGGCCCGACATTGCTCTTATCAAATGTTGATCTGTTAGCATTGATTCAGATTACAAGAGAACCAAGAGAATTCGTTAATCTTACTGCACCAATTATTGCTGATTGACTAAGCCTGCTTGGCCTTTCAGACTGAAAACGGAAAACTTGTGTGCTTATCAGAAACAACAGTCGAGCAATTTATTAATTGTTCATACTGAATGAAACTATTGAGGTTTGTTGACACTTGACAGTTTCTCCTTCATAAGTAGTAGTTGACAATTAAGAGATAAAGATGGTTACTAGGAGTGCAATCGGACAATTGAGAGATAAAGATGGTTACTAGGGGTGCAATCAGAATGGATACGGACGGATATCGCTCGTCCTGTACCCTATTTCGTTTTTTTTCTTAGAGTCGGAGTCGAGCATGGATAATATCGGATATCCAATTCTCTATTTTGTATTCGTTTCACAAGCCTTCAAACGATCAGTTGGACGGCAATTATCTACTTTTTTATACTCCTATACAGGATATTGAATAGTAGGGGTGCAATTAGAGTGAACACGGATAGACTAATCGTCAGGATATCGAAGGAAGAGCACTTAATATTCTCTACTTGTTTGGATGCGGTAATCCACCTGTCTATTATATTGTTCCTAAGTAAAGTCACAACAAACTTTCACATATCACTTACATACGGATATATACGGACGGATATCACTCACTTCGTATCCTATTCCGTATTTTTTTCCTCGGAATTGAGTGGGACACAGATAGTACTGGATACCCATTTATCCCTTCCGTATTTGCTCTACGAGTTTTCGGTCGGTCGGTCGAACGGAAATTGTCCACTCCATTTGCATCCCTAATGGTTATCTATATAAAGGATACGGACTGACCATCCCTTTTGACAATCTAGACAACAAGAGAGTTTTTCTATACAAGAGTTTGGTTTGAAAAAGTTAGCGGTGATTCATCCATTGTTTGAAAAGTATGTGCTGTTCTGTATTTTCCGGCTCATTTGACTTGAAGCGCCATCAGCATAAAACTGTGAGCTATGACGAATTGTTCTTGATTTTGTCCCCAACCTAAACTGACGGAAGATTTCTGCCTTATCGCAACTTCAAAAGTGATCCTACTAAAAAACAATTACTAATTAGGTTGTCTGAAAAAGAAAAATAACGTGATAAGAGATGTTCTTATGAATGCCTACCCATGCAAGGAGGAACAGTGTTCAATCAATCATTGTCTTATAACCAGATTAAGAGACCACAATTGTGTAGTGCGTAGAATTATAGATAAGAAAGCGGTTCTCTTGACTTGCACACAAATGCCTCAACTTATCTGTCTGCTTTGATTTTGGATAATTGTATAGAAGTATGGGGTCACATCCACTGCCATAAAAGTTGGACAATTTCAGGCTAGGCAACAAATTTGACTCAATATTGTTCTTATCACTTGCTGGTCTATTAGCATTGGTTCAGGATTCCAAGAGAATTATTCAATCTTTCTGCACCAATTATTCTTGATTGAATAAGCCTGCTTGGGCTTTCAGACCGAAAACGGAAACCCTTGTGCTTATCAGAAACAGCACTCTACCTTATTATCTGTTGCTCATACTATTTTTCGAGAACACACAAAAGACTTGCCTGTTGCTCATACAGTCATACTGAACGTAACACTACAATTGAAGTTTGTTCCAATTGAAGTTTGTTGACACGTTCTCCCTGCAATGTTTATAGAACAGATAATAGGTAAGTAGCTGACCATTGAGAGAAAAGGATGGCTGTTATATATAAGAATTTTGTGGTAACAGACATATTTCCCTTTTCTCTTAGGCTCTTAGCAGTGTTTGGTTTGAAAGCATATACTGTTCTTTATTTTCCAGCTCATCTGACTTGAAGAGTTATTAACATAAGATTGATTATTTTTTTGGAAGGTAGAGTAAAATTGATTCAGTCTTGATCCTCAGCTGCTCATCCATTGGCATTGATACAGGATTCATGGAGATATATATGCATTTTTCACCAACATTTATTGGATTTTTTAGTAATAAACCTTCAACCATTTTTAACTCAATAGATTTGCTTGCTAGCCTTTCAAACTGAAGGCTTAAGCTCATCAAGAATAACTAGGATAATTTATCATTCTCTATTCATACTAGATGTGGCAACACTTCGAAGTTTGTTTATATTGTCCAACTTATTTAATACATTGCTTAATAAAATAAGTAGTTGGCATTGAAAAAAACAAGGGTGGTTGAATCCAACATAAAGGGCACCAACTGAGCATTTCCTGTCATACAAGAGTTCAGTTGGGAGCATTTTTTGTTGGATTGACCAACTTTGTGCAATATAGTGGTGCTTCATCCACTGTTTGAAAGTATATAATGTTCCTAGTTTTTTAGTTAATTGTTCTTTACCTTTCATTTTGAAAGGATATTGCTCCTCACTGTGGTTTGTTCAGGTTTCCATTGGTGCAATTTGGGAGTACTCTCACCAATAATTTCCATACTCTCTTCTGTTGCTAAAATTAATTCAATGGTTTTTCCAGGTTAGTTAAAAGTTATTTCAGTAGCCAGAGATGGTTCATCATATGTCAGATGAGGCAACAGCAAATGAAGCCAGCATCACCACACAGCCACCCTCCTGTAACCCATCTCAAGCACCTTTGGTGTACAAGGTCGGCTATCCCCCTCAGAAGAACTTGGCCAGAGAGTTTGCAGACACATTAAGGGAGACTTTCTTCCATGACAACCCACTACGCCAGTACAAGGACCAATCTGGATCGATAAAGTTCATGATGGGGTTGCAGTTCTTGTTTCCGGTCTTTGAGTGGGGCAGGAACTACAACTTTAGCAAGTTCAAAGGTGATCTGATTGCCGGATTGACCATTGCAAGTCTCTGCATTCCTCAGGTATCCAGGATGACTAGTCCACCTGTGATTTGATGATTTGACTACTTAAAGTATGCCTGACATTGAATCTTGGACTCTGATAGGATATTGGCTATTCAAAGCTTGCTAATTTGGATCCACAGTATGGGTTATGTGAGTTTCCCCTATTCCAGCTGTTGGGCACTTTGATGGAAAATTCTTGAAGCTTCTTTTGTTGCCATTATGACTTACTTTTTGTTTGTTGGTTTCAGACTCCAGCTTCGTTCCCCCATTGATATATGCTGCAATGGGCAGCTCAAGGGATATAGCAATTGGTCCAGTTGCGGTGGTTTCTCTTTTATTAGGTTCACTACTACAAAATGAGGCTGACCCTGTCAAAAACAAGGAGGAATACATGCGCCTTGCTTTCACAGCAACCTTCTTTGCTGGTATCACTCAAGCAGCCCTAGGATTTCTGAGGTATAAACAAACATCTACCAGAAACTTGCAGATACTGTCATGCATTAAACTAAGAGTTGGTATTTTCCAGGTTAGGATTCCTCATCGAGTTCTTGTCGCATGCTGCAATTGTTGGGTTCATGGGGGGAGCAGCCATAACTATTGCCCTCCAGCAGCTGAAATATGTCTTGGGTATCAGGAACTTTACAAAGAACACTGACATAGTTTCTGTTATGGACTCTGTTTGGAGTTCAGTTCATCATGGGGTACTTATCTTGTACTTAACATAGTCTGAAGAAAATATTACTATCTAGCTGAGTTCTATAAAGAACTGACAAGGAGTTCTGTTGCATATGCAGTGGAACTGGCAGACAATTGTGATCGGCCTAGCTTTCCTGTCTTTCCTTCTGTTTGCCAAGTACATCGTGAGCATCTCTTATTTTCATTGACTTTACCTTTCACCTTTAACATTTAGAATTAGTGATCTCATATACTAGTGATGTTTGATTTACACAGGCAAAGAAGAATAAGAAGTTTTTCTGGGTGCCAGCTATTGCTCCTATAACTTCAGTTATTCTGGCAACTTTTTTTGTGTACATTACTCGTGCTGACAAGCAAGGTGTTCAGATAGTAAGTACTCAAGTCAGTATTATGAAGGCTCTGTTCATATAGATCATGTATTGTTTGTCATGGATGAAAATTTTGTTGGTACTTGATCATCACAGGTGAACCACATCAAAAAGGGCATCAATCCATCATCAGCGAACAAGATTTACTTCACTGGTCCATTCGTTGCAAAAGGTTTTAAGATTGGTGTCGTTTGCGGCATGATCGGTTTGACAGTATGTACGCGACATAAGCATATCTTGTTTTGCCATTCATGTGCATTTTCAGACATCGCATCTATCTTTTTGTGTGAACACCATATCAGGAAGCTGTGGCAATTGGAAGGACGTTTGCTGCTATGAAGGGCTACCAGTTGGATGGAAACAAGGAGATGGTAGCACTTGGAACGATGAATGTAGTAGGCTCAATGACATCTTGCTATATCGCGACTGGTAGGTCAATCAATTTTGCTGAACAGAGCTGACAGTGTACTATCTCAACATACAGTGCTGAAATCCATCCACTACATTTCTTTCAGGTTCTTTCTCACGTTCGGCAGTCAATTTCATGGCTGGCTGCCAAACACCAGTATCCAATGTGGTTATGTCAGTAGTTGTGCTTCTCACCTTGTTGGTTATCACTCCACTATTCAAGTATACACCAAATGCCATCCTTGGGTCAATCATTATTTCTGCAGTGATCGGCCTTGTGGACTATGAAGCGGCAATTCTCATTTGGAAAGTTGACAAATTCGACTTCATTGCTTGCATGGGAGCATTTTTCGGTGTTGTTTTCGCATCTGTTGAGATAGGTCTCTTGATTGCTGTAAGGACCAAGCCTAGCTTTCATGAGAAAAAAATCAACTGTTTCAAGTATTTTTATAGAGATAAATGGAACTTACCTTCTGTTTTCCAATGTTTACAGGTGTCGATCTCATTTGCTAAAATACTTCTTCAAGTAACAAGGCCAAGGACGGTGCTACTTGGAAATCTTCCAGGCACCACAATATACAGGAACACTGATCAGTATCCGGAAGCAAGACATGTTCCCGGGGTGGTAATTGTGAGGGTTGATTCTGCTATGTATTTCTCCAACTCCAATTATGTCCTGGAGAGGTACAGACTATAAATTTATTAATGTTGCATTTATAATTTGAGTAATAGTGGAATACACATGAACTCAACCTCATAGGCCTGATATCTGGTGCTCCATTGCAGAATTCTTAGGTGGTTGATGGACGAAGAAGACAAAGCCAAGGCAGAGGGACTGCCTAAAATCAATTTCTTGATCATAGAAATGTCGCGTAAGTAGAATGATTTGGTGATCTGATATCATTCAAATTTTTTACAATTATCGTACTGATGCAAACCAATGAAATATATTCTTGCAGCGGTTATAGATATCGATACAAGTGGCATACATGCTCTTGAAGATCTATACAAGAATCTTCAGAAGAGAGAGATTCAGGTACATGCACTGAAACTAAAATTATATCATCACTGTTATGTGGAATTTTTATGACTCAATCAAAGCGTCCAGAGAACTTGTCCAATTGGAACAGATTGAGATATTGCTAATAATACAAAGGACTACATTTGGAGTAAGATAAGAAAATATCCTATGGAAGGAACGTGAGCATGTAAAATACCAGTTACAAGCGCTTGAGAAAGAATTGTTTGCAGACACAAGAATTACTTTACTTTTACAATACATTGCTCATAATCTAGATTTTTTCTGGACCAATGATTATTATGGGTATATTGTGTATTTGGCAGCTCATACTTGCAAATCCTGGCTCTGTCGTTATCGAAAAGCTCCATGCATCAAGGCTCACCGAGCACATAGGAAGCAACAACATTTTCCTCGCAGTTTCTGACGCTGTGCGTTTCTGCACTACAAAGTCGATGCAAGAACCCTGAAGTAAAATGGATATGACAGAAGTGGTATTCTAGTATAATACATATGATCTACCGATGATTCAAAGAGTAGATGCATAGGTAAAGCAGCAGCTTCAGCAAAAATATAGTGATAGTGTTGCAAATAGTTGTATTTTTGTTTTTGTGAACTCCCATTACAGGTAAGGTGAATAGGTTTGCTCTATACTAAAATGCTGTAACAGTGTGAGCAATGTACAAACTGTAGAAACATAGAATAAACTCGGGAAGTGATCAAGTAGGGCACTCCCTCCGAGTCATCTCCCGTTTTTGAAAGGAACTAGTAAGCATGCACGTGAAATCCACGTCAAAAGCATTAATTATGTGTATAGAAATGAAATGCAAATTTTGTTCCACGTCATGACTGAATTTCTCATGATTTATATAGTCAGTCACACCTCATGATAGAAAGTTAAGAAATTTTGTCACGTTCTTAAGAACGAATAGGATAGCTATGCTGGATCGGAGGTCGAGGAATTGGACCTCTGGCGAAGCGTGGTCATTTTTGGATTGGAGGTCGAGGAAATGAACATACAATAGGACATTGGCAGCAAGTGGTGTGTAGATAAAAACAATTTTCAATGAAAAGCTTGAACCAAGAAGTATGCAGGACGGTATAGACAACTGAACGTAGGAGGTTGCATGGTATGGGACGTATGCCATTGCACATATGGTACTTATAGCCAGAAGGTTGCATAGATTTTGAAAAATCTTGCATTCTGTATGGAATGCACATATTTGCTTTTCGAATGTTTCCATTTGCTTTCCGTATGGAATGGAAGGCGCGTATGGAATGGAAAAAGTAAATCCTTATGTTTCTGTATATTTTCATTTACTGTTGAAGGTTCATATGCTATTTGCTTTTTGTATGTTTCCATTTGCATGCGTCACCAATCAATATGGAGTAATTAATTAACGGAAATGCTTGTGTTCCACGTGCGCGCGCGTTGGCTTTGTGTGACGCACGCTTTCGAGCGCCACTGGATCAAGGAGCACACATCGGGAGGCATTCGCGTGCAAGCGAGCACCATGTACCGGTAACTTTCTCTTGGCCCATCTTATCTCTGAGATGCACCATGTACCAAATTGCATGTCGCAAGCAATTCGGTGTGTTACGCATCACCTCCTCAAACTAATGTTGAAGAGAACTATGTGGTTCAAATAACATGGTCGACAACCGTGGTCGAAACAACGTGGTCGTCTAATGTGG
The DNA here is from genome assembly GCA_017311315.1 of Dendrocalamus latiflorus. Lineage (NCBI taxonomy): Eukaryota > Viridiplantae > Streptophyta > Magnoliopsida > Poales > Poaceae > Dendrocalamus > Dendrocalamus latiflorus. The sequence continues at coordinate 16,376,277 of CM029670.1, read as the reverse complement.
TCGAATCAACGTCATCGAAATAAAGTGGTCGATCTAATGTGGTCGAATCATTGTGGTCGAAACAACGTGGTCAACCGATGTGGTCGAATCATCATGGTCGATCGACGTGCTCGAAACAATGTGCTGACCAACGTGGTCGAAACAACGTCGTCAACACAACGTTGTCGACAAAACGTGGTCGATATAACGTGGTCGAAACAACGTGGTTGACCAACATGGTCGAAATAACATGGTTGACCAACGTAGTCGAAACAACGTGATCGAAACAACGTGGTCGACCAACGTGATCGAAACATCGTGGTCGAATCATTGTAGTCGAAATAATGTGGTCAACCGACGTGGTCAAACCAACATTGTCAAAACAATATGGAGTAATTAATTAGTTCTAGAAACTAAAAGTATGTATGTCCTTATGTATGTTAAGGTACTATAAGGAAACTAACATTCCGTATGGAAATAATACTAAATGTTTAGTGTATGGAAACATAAGAAAATTAACATTCCGAATGGGAACATTTCATTGCATAATCTTACCATTCATTACATTACTAAACATTCCATTCCATGCTTGCTGTTTCGTATGGAAACAGGACATGCTAAATGTTTAGTGTGTGTGGGAAAGGCATGTATGGAAACAAGCCGAGATTTGCAGGCGCGCATGAGATTAGGAGGATCTCGGCATTAACATCCTCGATCTGCTTCCCATGCCGAGATTTGCTTTCCATGCTGGCTAAATGGAAATAATCTTATGGAAAAAGCATGTACGGAATGGAAAGGCCATACTAAATGTATCGAGATTTGCTTCCCATGCCGAGTTCTACTTTCCATCACCGATTCAGTCATTGCCCTGTTGGCTGAGCCATCGTCTTCTTCCATCGGACCAAGATCAGTGTATTCATTCCACACCTCACCAATAACACAATCTAACCCAACTAATCCACTCGAACCACCGACCGAGCCCAACCCACCAGCATTCAGAAAGCTCATTATCCAAGGGCATCGTTGCTAAACCCTGTAAATTATTTTGTTAATGAGTGGCAGAAGTAGGGAACAATAGCTAAGAGCTTCGTTTCTAAACCTTGTGAAGAGAATGTCTAGGATTGAAACATCAATCATTGCCTCAATGAAGAATTCACAAGATAAGTAAAAGGACATGGAAAAGAAAGCCTCAATCAACTCATGTGCGGGAAGGTTTGACATATCTGTAGAGGCAAACATATTTAGCAGCTACCATTTATATTCATGTATCATTTTCACCTAACGCATCAAGTTGACAAAAAATAATTCACAGAAAAGATGGAAAAGATTTTGGATTTAAAATTCGTTTTAAATTTTTGAAAATACAACAAAACTTCAAAATTGCTTAGAAAATAGCAAATAAAGTCTAAAAATTCCAAAAAAATTCACAGAAAATCCCTGGAAATGTTTTAGACTTAGGAAAAATATTTTCAACTTAAATGTAGTATTTGAATTTCTACAAAAATACTTTTTAACTTTGAAATTGATTTTTAAATTCGAGAAAATCCTCAAAATACTCTAAAACAAGGAGAACTTAGGAACAGCACAAATAAACTCTTTTTGGCTTTATTAAAATATTTAAAATAAAATTTCTTACTTTAATCTTTGAAATAAAATCTAGATAAATCAAAATAAATCCAGAAAAACTCATAAAACGCAAATAAAATTTTTAGGATGTTACAAACCTACCCCCCTTAAAAGAAATCTCGCCCTCGAGATTTGAACTAGCTAGTAAAGAGATGGGGATGGTTGGCTTTTAGGTCTTCTTCTCACTCCCATGTTGCTTCGTCTTATGTGTGATTGCTCCATTGAACTGTGCAGAATCTGATAGTCTTTCTTTTGGTCTGACGCTCGGCTGTCTCAAGAATCTTGATTAGCTGTTCCTGGTAAGTGAGATCCTCTGGAGCTCAAGGGTTTCTAGGTCTGCTTGCTCTACAGGTACTCTGAGACATTTCTTCAACTGAGAGACATGAAAGACGTTGTGTACTCTTGACATGCTATGCGGCGATTCCAACTGGTATGCAACTTCCCCTTTGCGGCTTAAGATCTTGAATGGTCCCACAAATCTTGGTGCAAGCTTTCCTCTAGCTTGAAATCTTTTGACTCCCCTGAGTGGAGATACTCTGAGATACACGTAGTCTCCTACCTCAAAGGTCAAGTCTTGACGATGATTGTCGGCATAACTTTGCTATCGAGATTGAGCTATCTTCAGTCTATCCTTGACCTTTCTTACTTTTTCCTCAGCGTCTTGGAGTAGGGTTGGTCCAGCATCTTGAAACTCTCCAGACTGTTCCCAATGCAAAGATGTTAAGCACTTCCTGCCATACAGTGCTTCAAAAGGTGCCATCTGCAAGCTGGCTTGATGCATCGACTACCACTCTGCCTTCTTGCATTAGAACACATCCCAAACCTTGACGAGATACGTCACAGAAAACTTCAAAATCCTTATGCACATCTGGCAGAATAAGCACTGGGGCTGAGACTAACTTATTCTTGAGAATCTGAAAACTCTATTCACAGGCTTTCGTCCATTCAAACTTCTTTTCTTTCTTCAGAAGCTGAGTCATTGGCTTGGCTAACTCTGAAAATCCTGCTATGAAGCGGCGATAGTAACCCGCTAGTCCAAGAAAACTTCTGACTTCGGTTACTGACTTGGGTGGCTACCATTCCATTACCGCTTGCACTTTGGAAGGATCTACTGCAATTCCTTCGGCTGTCACAATATGCCTAACAAAAGCAACCTCCTTTAGCCAAATTTGTACTTACTGAATTTGGCATAAATCTGTTTCTCTCTAAGCTTTCCCAGGGTTATTCGAAGATGATTCTCATGCTCTTCTTCATTCTTGGAGTAGATAAGAATGTCATCTATGAAGATTACCACAAACTTATCTAGATACTCCATGAATACACTATTCATCATGCTCATGAAGTAAGCAGGTGCATTTGTTAGCCCAAAGGATATAACAGTGAACTCGTACTGTCCATAACGAGTGGAGAATGTAGTCTTGGGAGTGTCTTCCGCACAGATCTTTAACTGGTGATATCCTGATCTCAAGTCTATCTTGGAGAAGACACTGGCTCCCTTCAGTTGATCGAACAGATCATCAATCCTGGGCAACGGGTACTTGTTCTTGATGGTAACCTCATTAAGCGCCTTGTAATCCACGCACATTCTCATACTTCCATCCTTTTTCTTGACGAACAAGACAGGTGCACCCCAAGGGGAAGAACTGGGACGAATATATCCTTTATCCTCCAACTCTTGAATTTTCTTCTTCAACTTGGCTAACTCGTTAGCTGGCATACGGTACAGTCACTTGGAGATTAGGGCGGTGCCGGGGACTAGGTCAATCATAAACTCGATTTCCCTATCCTGTGGCATTCCTGGTAAATCCTCTGGGAGCACATATGGGTATTCCCGCACTACTGGTACTTCTTCAAGTACATGGAGATGGGTAAGAACACACTCTTCTTCTACAGGGATTTCAGGGGAGAAATTCACTTCTATTCCTTGATCATTAGTGAGGGTTATGGATTGGGTAGCACAATTGATCTGACCATTATTCTTGGCTAACCAGTTCATACCAAGAATTACATCCAATCCCTGATATTCCAACACCATTAGGTCTGCTAAGAATAGAGTTCCATTTATGAGAAACTCTACTCTCGGACACAAGATCCTTGCTCTCATCTCTGCTCCAGGGGAGAGAACTATCATGGGTTTACTAAGGGAAACCATACCCAACCCATTCTTAACCACAAAATCCATGGAAATGAAAGAATGAGAAGCTCCGGAGTCAAAGAGAATTGAAGCTGGTACTGAGTTTACAAGGAACATACCCAGTACGACGTCTGGTGCTGCCTGAGCTTCTTCGGCGGTGATGTGGTTCACACGTCCTTCGACAAAATTTTCTGGCTTCTTAAACTGCTACCCTTGATTCTAACTTCCTAATGCATTGGCATTAGCTGCTGCTTGAAGCTTCTTAGGGCAAGACTTGGCATAATGCCCTATTTCCTTGCAATAGAAATAGGTCAATCCATCAGGTGTAGCGGTGCTCTTCTGAACTTGACCAACTGTCGGAGGAGTACGAGCTACCTGAGAATTAGGGCAATTAGCCTGAAAAGGTGGGCGGCTAGCTGCCGGCCTGAAGTTGCTTGACTTCGGCTTGAAGTTGCTAGAGTGCTGCTTGAACTGGCTAGTCTGTGGCGGAGTGCTGCGGGCCTTGGGAAAACCTCTGGGGTTAACCTTTTGTGCAGTAATCTTTCTCTTCCTGTTTTCCATTTCCACAAACTTGCCTTCTAGGCGGATGGCCTTGCTAACCAACTGATGAAAATTGGCATAATCGCTTGAGATCAACTGAACCGAGATATTGTCATTCAGGCCCTCCAAAAACCTTTCTTGCTTAGCTTCATCGGTAGCCACATCTTCTGGTGCATAGTGCGCCAGTTGGTTGAACTTCTACAAGTATTCATTTACTGTGCGACTTCCCTGTCGCAGGGCTCTGAATTCTTTCTTTTTCAGAGTAATAGTGCCAGATGGAATGTGAGCCTTGCAGAAACTCTGAACAAACTCATTCCATGAAATGGCCTGGGGGTTGGCATGGGAGGCAGTTAATGTATACCACCACTTGGATGCAGGGCCGTTTAGCTGGTGAGAAGCAAACAAAACCCTTTCTCGATCAGCGCATTGCAAGATATCCAACTTCTTGCCAATCGCACGGAGCCAATCATCAGCCTCCATTGGCTCTGCACTTCCCGAGAAAGTTAGAGGCCTTATCCTCAAAAATTCTGTCAAACGGTTCTGAGGAGCCTGGGCTGGCGGCTGATGAGCATTCTGAACAAGGTGATTGATAGTTTGAGCTAGAAGTTGAATCAGCTGATTTTGGTTTGCCATTAACTGAGTCCAATCGGGTCCAGCTGCTGGCGTAGGCGGAGGGATAGGAGCAGACTAACTTCCCTACGCTCCGGCGTTATTGATGTTATCACTGACATTCCTCCTGGTGTTCACCATCTGCCAGACTCTTCCAGATTTAGAGGAAAGAAAGAGAGAACTAGGAGAATGTTTATGTAACATTCCCACCACAAAGCAAGAAACACAACAAAGCTCAAAGAACAACCAACCATATTATATTATTGAATATAATTTGAGGCTGTTGACAAAGGAATAATAGCTCACAAATATCGTTCTATAACCTTAAACTTAAACTTTGGTTTCTAGGGGCTAGTGCTACTACTGCTAGAAGGCTGGATTTTATGCTTCTTTGCGGGTGGTCCTATAACCGAAGAACCCTCATCTTTTGCACGATACTTGGACAACTCTTCTTCTGCAGCACGGAGTCGCTGTGCCACAAAGCTCAACTCATCCAAAGTGACCTGGTACACATAGTCCAAAGACTTGGCTTACTACACTTGTTGAACGAGCCGTGGGTTGCTCTCAAACTTGGTGGAGGAGAAAACACTGCTGGTGCTGACAGGAAACTTGTTGGGGTAGTATCGAAATGTGGTGCACTGTAGCTCTCGAGCGTAGATGTCCCTCAACTGTCGGATTGCCTCACGAGTTGCATCTTTGATACCGTTGAAAAAGGTGTCTCAAGGTAAAGGAGCATCGAAGATGTGGAATGTTGCTTCATCCCCAACGTTGGCGTAGATCGACATTTCTACCCTCCAATGTTCTTGATCTCCATAGGTGCCCAAGTATCCCTGGTACACGGGGCGTGCCTTAAAATCCAATTCTTGGAGAAGATCCCAAAGACAGTCAGCGAGGTGTCCAACTAGGATTCCATGGGTGACTTGGGTAGGACGTTCGGCCATCTACAATTTTGAAAAAGGAAAGGAGTTAGTAAACAATTTTTGATGACAAAATATAGTTGAGTGAGGAAGTGAAAAAGACTAGATTCAAGAACTTTCAAAAATAGTTATTTTTTTAAAAAAAATATGTCCTTAAGGTTTGTCCATTCTATTCTACCTACGGTCACGTCTTAGGGTCATTATGCTCTGATACCATCTCTGTTGGATCCCGGAGCAACAACTCCAAAACCCACTGTGTTAATCGCACTATTCCAGGAAAAGCTAGTGCACACAGTAGTAACAGGGATACATACCATGCATAATCACCACTTTATTATAAAGCAACGTGTACGGCCTTATGGCCAAGTATTACAATAAAAGGGCTCATGGCCAACCACAAAAGTAAACAACGGAAGATAAATGAAAGGAATAGCCCATCCTGCCTGCCCACAGGTGAATGACTGTAAGACGCAGCCTATTCATTGCAATCCTCACCGAAGTCGAAGCTGTCATCCTCTGGTAATAGAATTAAGAAAGGTGAGCACATAAAGTACTCCACAAATTACACCAGGAGATTTAACAGAGTCAATGCATGCATATGTACTGACGTGCACACCGACGGCGGTGACGTGATCACCGTGGTGTGGTGACGACGGGCGCACCAATGGCAGACTCCATGAGTGGAGGCTAGAGGTGGCGCAATGGCAGACTCCATGTTAGGTGGAAGTTACGGGTGGCGACAGACTCCAGGCAAGATGGAAGCCAAAGATAGTGGTGTGAAGTCATCACTGCTGTGTGTAGCAAGGTGAAGCCGTGCGTGTGGCAAGAAGAGAAGGCCGCTGCGTGTGGCAAGAAGAGAATTGAGGCCACTGCATCTGGCAAGAAGAAGGAGGTTGCTGCGTGCGGCAAGATGCTATTGAGTGTGGCAAGAAAAGAAGGCTACAACGTGTGGCAAGATGCTGCTGAGTGTTGCAAGAGGAGGTTGCTGCTACAGCAAGATGATGTGGGTCATCAGCGTCGTGAGTTGACATATCAAGGATAAGACAACAAGATTAGGGGGGTTGATTGTTGGAACTAATCTTGTTGTTGTGCATACTCAGTGAGTTCGAGTACGTTGTAGTCATGTGTCGAGTACTTGGTGTGTTTGAGTACGTTGTAAGTCATGTGTAGCATGCTCAGCGTGTTCGAGTACACTATAGTCGTGTCGAGTACTCTGTGTTTGAGTACATGTAGCAGTCGAAAACCTGGAGTCGGAGAGTAGTCAGAGACTTTGGAGTCAGAGACCAATCGTAGAAGACACAATCGTAAGTCGTAGTTGCAGTGGTCGTAAGTCAAACTACGTTGGGGTCATGGTCATAAGTCGAACTGCACAGTGGTCATAGTCGTGTGTCGATGCAGTCGGCACTCGTAGGAGTACTGTAGTATTCGGTACTCATAAGAGTACTGTAGCAGAAGTCATAGGTCGACAGCGGTCATAGCACAGTAGTCGTAAGCTATAGTCGACAGTCGGTGCTCGAACACCTGTGTGGTCAGAGATACAGTCGAAGAATTATGGTCGAGAAGTTGTGGTCAGTGAAGCGGTCGAAGGGAAGCTGTGGTTGTAGATGCAGTTGAGGTGCTGTGGTCGACAAGCCATGGTCAGTAGAGTGGTCAATAGTGTGTGGTCGAGAAGCCATGGTTGAGAGGTGTGGTCGAGACACTGTGGTCGAAGAAGGACTCAAACCTTGGCAGTGTGTGTGTGGTCGTAGACTAGTCAGGTTGTAGTGTGTTTGCTCTAGTTGGTTGGTAGAGCGAGTCTTTCGGATGGTGCTCAGAGTGCTAGTTGTGCGGATCGAGGAGAAGATCCTAGACAGTGGCATGAGAATAGGTGCTAGTTGTTAGTCGACTTAGTGCGTACGTGAGGCTTATTTAAGCCATGCACTTCTTGTAAGCAATTTGAGGCGTTGCGAGTAGATAACAGAGAGAAGAAAAAAGGCATGTGTTGCCACAAAAGTAAGTCTCTCCTATGTTTGTTCGCCCTCTATACTCATGTGCGTGTGTCATCCCATGAGAGAGCAATGTGTGCGTTCTCTCCTGGTGAGTAGATTATTGGAGCTGATGGGTTCAATTCCAACAGCCTTGTCCACTAGTGACACGAAGAACTGAGTGCTGAACACCAGCAACTGCATCGCGACGAACGCCATGTGCACGTCGTAGTCGCTCCGTCCAACCTGGAATGTCACGTCTAGTTGGATATTTAATTTATTTTTTGGAGAGGAAAAAATCAAATTATATTTGACAAATCATGAGATATTGTTGCTCAGTTAGAGGCTTCTAGTGATACAAGTTGAGAGCTAGCTACATGCATGTCGACAAAGATGAGCATGCTAAGGTGTTAATCTACTGTTAGTTTATTTACTTATTGACGGTAGACACATATCAAAATTGAACAAATAAAAGCTAATGGACAGCTCAATACTTGCATGTAGCAAAGTTGGACATGTGATTAAGTCGATTGCTATTAGGTTAGTTCATAAGAACCTATAAATAAACATGTATGCTGCATTTTGTAATCAACCTTGATGAGATGAATGAATTGTAGCATGAAGTGTTTGAGCTATACCACCCCTTTGTTTTTATTACCTTTACTCTATCCCACTGCTTCTAGTATGAGTACAATCCTCAACAACTGGTATCAGAGCCCAAGATTTGAGTCAGGCATAGCAAAGTAGTGTGTCATGTTCGTGCTGTTTTTCCAAGTCGAGGTTATGGCTTTTGGGTTTGGGCATCATGTCGGATCCCAGAGCAACAACTTCGAAACCCACTGTGTTAATCGCACTATCCCAGGAAAAGCTAGTGCACACAGTGATACACAGGGATACATACCATGCATAATCACCACTTTATTATAAAGCAACGTGTACGGCCTTATGGCCAAGTATTACAATAAAAGGGCTCATGGCCAACCACAAAAGTAAACAATGGAAGATAAATGAAAGGAACATCCCATCCTGCCTACCGACAGGCGAATGACTGTAAAACACGGCCTATTCGTTGCAATCTTCACCGAAGTCGATGTTGTCATCCTCTGGCAACAGAATTAAGCAAGGTGAGCACATAAAGTATTCCACAAGTTACTCCAGGAGATTTAACAGAGTCAATGCATGCAAATGTACTAACAAAGGAAGGCATAATATGGTCATTTGCACAAAAGCAACAATTAGAGTAAATATTGTAAAGTAAGTGCAAAAGCTGAATTTTAATACAGTATGTAAAAGTAATTCTTAATAACTGAAATAATATCGTTAGTGCAGGTACCAACCTTACATTAACCTATCCACGGGTATCCGCGGGTATCCCACCCAAACCAATTCTCCAAAAGAGTTCACAAAATAGATTTTATGAAAAACCAAAGTCTAATTCGTGAAAAACCATACTAAGCATGTCCTTGACTATGGACACGGATATCTAGGATAGTTTGTTACTCTGCAGAGGTGTACAACTTTACCCACAAGACATGTCCTATCGTTTTGCCACACGATTAACGCACTGCCTTAGGTGTGCGGCTGAGAGTTCATGACAAGGTTGTTCCAATGTTCCATTACCAAATTAGTTACGCCGCCACTAAGGTTTCACCACAACATGAATTCACATGTTGGAGCCCCCTCTTGTGCCATGTGAGACTTCTCATAGCCTACACCACGCTCACATTCAGCCTATAGCGAAACTAAAATGGAACTTCACAAATTACTTAGTCAAGTCTGTCCCATACCAGACTTGTGGTAGTACGGTGTGACTTTGTAATAGTAGTTCATAGACCGGTCCTTAACTCGACTTAGGCCCAACCACATACCCCTTGTGCCTGGCAGTCGACATTGTGTCACCAAACAGCAATGCATGCCAGCAAGCACCCATCACCATACCAATGCCTAAGTTTAAACTAGGTTTTCTAATTTTATTTTATCAAAATTTCATAGACTTTCTTGACTCACCAAAGTCAAGAATGAATTTTATAAATCATCATTTTGTGTAAAGCAATTCTTCCCACCTAAAGCATTGCTAAGCAATTCTATAAAATTCCCGTTAATACTAATGTAGTAACTAAGTTTTCATCTATGGTGACAAGGTATGATCATTCAATACCAAATTTGGCTATATCCAAAGGAATTGGGCATAACTAGAATTTAAATTAAATTTAAACTAAATTTTAATAAAAGTACGTATGCATAATAATTTGAAAACAACATAAGTAATTTAAATTACTGGGATCAACATGATCAAAGGTGTAACTTACCTTGCTCGAAGTCCTGTTGAGATTCATCGAAGTCAAACTCTCTGGATTCGTCAAAATCTATAGCGAAAGACTGATTTTTGGAATTATTTTTATACTGAAAATTCAATTTATGATGTCAGCATCAATTTTTATTTTTTGGCTGAATTATTTTTATATTGAAAAGGGTGTTATTTCACTGATAGGTGGGGCTGGATCTATGGTGGACTGGGTTCACGGGTTGGCTCGGTCCACCGTAGACTCGGTCCATGGCTGACGTGGCCAAGAAGGAGGAGGTGGCAGCCGTGTGCTGACGAGGCGGACACGCGGCACCACATGGCTTCCACGCAAGCACAAGCGTTGACACGGCAGCGCCGACTGGAGGCGGCACTCGGGCCCGCGGGCTCGCCGGTGCTCCGGCGCCCGGCGGCGGCGGCCGAGATGCGCAACGACAAGAGGAGAAGGCGGGGAGTTTGTCATTACCTGAGGCGACGCTCGGCGATGACCGGAGGGTGGTCGGTGACGAGACGAGGTGGCGGCAACGCATGGGTGTCGGCGGCGAGGGGTCTCCAGTGGCGGATTCGCTCGGTGGAGGGGCGGAGGACGATCGGCGGGGCACGAGGAAGACAAAAGTGTCGTCGATGAGGCACGGAAGTAACCGGTGCTCGCACGGGCAGCGAAAAAGGGAAACACGACACGGGGAGGCTCGGGCGCATGAGAGAGGAAGAGGAGGGGAGGACGGGGTGCGGGGTGAGGAGAGGGTGCTCGGGGGAGGGTTTATATAGGGGGCGGCGAGGGTAACGGTCGAGCACGAGCTCGATGGAGTTAAGGCTAGTGCAAAGGAGCTTAAAGAGGGGTTTAAGGTGCTTAAAAGAGGGGAAAATGGGCGGGAATGACTGAGGAGTGAAGGGGGCAATCAAAACATGTATTACATTGGGACTTAATTGGGGGAAATGGTCGCATTAAAGCTCGGGGAGGGGTCGACAATGGCGGCTTGGCCGGAGGAGGAAGAAGAGCGGGCAGGAACAGAGAGCTGACATGCGGGCCCCGCATGTCGGCGAGAGAGAGAGAGAGAAGAGAGGGGAGGGGCGGACGGCCGGATAAGCGCCATGTGCACGGGGACAAATCAGGGCCGTTAGATACAAAACGAAGGGGTAAGTTGAAGGAGACGGCTCAGATTAGATCAGGCGGTGGGTGGATTGAATCTCTGCCATGTCCATGTGTCGGATGGAGAAGATTTTGGATTTAAAATTTGTTTTAAATTTTTAGAAATACAAGGAAACTTCAAAATTGCTTAGAAATTAGCAAATAAAGTCTAAAAATTCCAGAAAAATTCACAGAAATCCCTGCAAATGTTTTAGACATAGGAAAAATATTTTGAAGTTAAATTTGGTATTTGAATTTCTACAAAAATACTTTTTAACTTTGAAATTAATTTTCAAATTTTAGAAAATCCTCAAAATACTCTAAAACAAGGAGAACTTTGGAATAGCACAAATAAACTCTTTTTGGCTTAATTAAAATATTAAAATAAATTTTCTTACTTTAAGCTTTGAAATAAAATCTAGATAAATCCAAATAAATCCCCAAAAACCCATAAAATGCAAATAAAATTTTGGGATGTTACACATCAGGATGGCACAGTCGATGATTCCCACATTCTCAGGAGAGAATTATGATATATGGAACATCAAGATGTGAACGCTGCTACTATCGCAGGGGTTGTGCAAGGGTTGTGGGGTATTGTGAAGAATAGCTACAAAGAGTATGCCATTGTAGATGTTCTTACACCAAAGCAGAAGAAACCTCTGATGGAGAACCGATGATGGATGCTAAGGCCTTGTTTCCGATTCAACATGGTGTTGCAAAAAGTTTGTTTCCACGGATTATCGAAGCGAAGAAATCAAAGGAAGATTGGATAAACTAAAAGAGGAGTTTCAAGGTTTTACAAAAGTTTTAGCCATGAAGCTACCAACTTTGCGAAGGTAGTTTCATAATCTACAGATGAAGGAATCTGAGAAGATAAAAAAATACTTCTCAAGGGTCATCGAGGCGGTGAATCAAATGTGTACCTACAGTGAAGAGATTACTAATAAGAGGATTGTCGAGAAAATTTTGATCAGTTTACCAGAAAAGTTTGAGTATATTGTTACTGCAATTGAAGAGTCAAAGGATTTGGCGACTCTTACTATGCAATAACTAATGAATTCATTAGAATCTCATGAAGAGAGAAAGCTACAAAGGGAAGAAAGCTCTATTGAAAGCACCTTCCAATCAAAGTCTCACAATTCAAGAAATAGTGAGAATTATCAAAGAAGAGATGATCGAAGGCAAGATATGCATGAACAATCAACCCAAGATAAAAGAGAAAAAGGTATAGCTAGTTCTATTTTTTTGTGTGATATTTGCAGAAAGTCCAGTCACACTACAAATAGGTGCTAAAAGAATATGAGCTATAATAAATGCAAGAGGCAGGTTCACATTTCTCAGAAGAGAAGAAAAAACAGAAGAGTGTGTTTATTCTTGCCCGATAGTGCAAGAAGAAAAGAAGATATTTGGATTGTGGGTAGTGGTTGCACAAACCATATATCCACCAATAAGGATATATTTTGAGCGTCGACTCATCGCATTAGGCGAAGATACACATGGACAATGGTTATTTAGCTCAAGCTGAAGGAAAGGTCAGTATTCCTATCTAAATGGAAGGTCATCAGAAGTTTATTTGTGATGTGATGTTGGTACTTAGTTTAAAGTAGAATTGCTAAGTGTTTGGCAACTACTAGAACATGGGTACACATTTTATTTTAAAGATTTCTCTTGTAAGATAATTGACCATAAAAATAGAAATTGACTTGTTGCCAAGGCGAATATGGATAAGAACATGAATTTTTCGTTGAAGGTGAGTTATCCAACTTAATTAGCTTTACGAAGCAAGGTTGTCGATAACTCTGGTATACCGAAAATGGTTATCTCATCAGGACAACCACATGTTGTAGCAGTTGAGAAGAAAATGCGTGATGATGCTACAAGTAAACACACCAAACTCACGTTTGAAATCATGATTGAGATCAAGCTCTAGCCCGAGCGATGATGAGCAGTTGACTACACCAGTGTTAGCTCCAAGACGTGTTAGGAGCCTAGTAGAGAACTATGTGTTGATCATATTCTCAACAGTTAAAGAAATTATGATGCGAAAGAATTTGGTAAAATTTGTTAAGGATAAGATCTATAAGGTTGAGAAGAAAAAATATTGGAGGTTGATAAATAAATCGAAGGCCAGAAAAGGAATTGCAGACAAGAGAATTTATAAAGTGATGAGTACATGTTCGTTTGATAAGAAGAATAGAACATGATGTGCAACTGAAATGGTTGGAGATAAAATTTCAGCTAGAAGATATTTTTATAAAGGTTTTGTTTAAGAATTATTTCTGCGGAGAGAAATTTATCAAGAAAATAAATTAAGGGGGGGGGTTGTTGGATATTAAATTTATTTTCTTAAGAGGAAAAAGTCAAATTGTATTTGACAAATAATAAAATGTTGTTACTTCAGTTAGAGGTACTTCTAGTGATACAAGTTGAGAGCTAGCTGCATGCATGTTAGCAAACATGAGCATGCTGAGGTGTTAATCTACTACTAGTCTCTTTACTTGTTAATCTCTTTACTTGTCTGCAGTAGACTAAGGTCAAAATTGAACAAAGAAAGCTAATCGACAGTTCAATATATAGTTGCACGTAGCAAAGTTGGACGTATTATTAAGTCGGTTGCTATTAGATCGGTTTATAAGAATCTATAAATAGACATGCATGCTGCATTTGTAATCAACCCTGATGAGATGAATGAGCTACAGCATGAAGTGTTAGAGCGACACTGTTCCTCTGTTTCTATTACCTTTACTCTGTCCCATTGCTTCTTGTATGAGTGCAATCCCCTAACGCGTCCGGCCCTTCCTTGAACTCCAGGAGGAGGAGGCCCGGGGGGGGGGGGGGGGGGGGGGGGGGGGGGGGCTTCTGGTTACTCCGGTCTGCGCCCCCTTCACAGCTCCGATGGTGCAATGCACTGTGAGTCATTCTTCAAGTAGTGCGACTACAGATTCCATCTTGGCAAACTTTCTGAAGCCCCATGATTTGTTGCCAGGGATGAAGCCTCATATAGAAGAGGAAATAGAAGATGTTTCTTCTAGCTATCTTTAACCAGGCTTTAACATCTTCTAGCTATCTTTAACCAAGCTTTAGCAGAAATAATAAAAAATTTCTCATGGAAAAGTGGAAATTAAATTATATTAAGAAATAAGATACGATGAGATACTCTTTAATTTCTTTCCCCAACTAAAAAAGTGAAGTAGGTCACAGCTATCAAAGCGATTTTCATGGTAGCAGGATTTTGCAGATGCAAAATAAACATTGTAACAAGTTAGTTTGTGCATTTCTAGGTTGAAGACAAGTACATTCATTTTAATGAACTTGTTTGACACGAGAAATCGCTCTCGGGTTTCTTACCCCGGGGTATAAGATGTGGGCGTGCCAGTGTAATAAAGTACACAAAATAGATAAACACAACAAAAGTAGAGAAAATATGTATTTTATTCATTCATTTGAGAATAACAAATTACAAGTTTTCTTTATATATATGCACTCCGTAGCCTGCTTTGTGTAGCAGATCTGACATAGGTGATGTGGTCTCTTGGTTCCCGGGGCCTCGGAAGGCTCCCGTTAATTACATCCATAGGGTAAACCCATAGAATACCTCCGATTAAGTTGCACATTGGTCGTCATCTTTGGTCTTCGCTTCATGTTCTCTATGCATGTGATGAATGGTTGATGTAGATGTGGGCATTGGCATTATTCATATCCTCGTCGGTCTATGGGGGCATTGAAAATGTAGCCCATGCATTGGCCACGCCTGCCTATGCAGCTCGACGTTGTCGGTATCGAGCAACACAAGAGAACGGGATGATTAAGCGCGTGCAGGAGTCGCTTCAAGCGTGACTGATCTAATGGTAATGGCAGCAGAATCAATATTGTAGACATAGCCTGAGTGGTGAGATTAGTAGAGCAGAACACTGGGGTCAAGTATTGACATGGTTGACAGTATCGCTGGGAAGGGCTCCTCAAAAGCTAGAAGCCATCGGCATTCAGGAGTGATCAATAGTCAAAAGTCGGGAACCATCGACAGAAATCATCAACTATCGGATGTAGTTGGTAGTTGAAAGCTGGAAGCCATTAGCAATCGAACGTAGTTGTTGGCCGAAAGTAGAAGCCATCTGCAATCAAATGTAGTTGGTGGTCGAAAGCTAGGAGGCATTGACATTCAAAAATATGCAAAGATCGAAAGCCGAATGCCCTCGGTAATTGAAAGTAGTCGAAGGTAAAAAACCAGAAGCCCTCGGTGATCGAATGTAGTCAAAGATCGAAAGCCAAAAACCATCGGCAATTGGAAGTAGTCAAAGGTCAAAAGCCAAAAACCCTCTGCAATCGAACGTAGTCGGTGGTCGAAAACCGAAAGCCATCGGCAATCGAAAACAACCAAAGGACGAAAGCCAGAAGCCATTGGCAATCGTACATAATTGGTGGTAGCAATCGGATATAGTCGGTAGTCAAAAGCCAAAAGCCATCAGTAATTGAACGTAGTTGATGGTCGAAAGCTGGAGGCCATCGACAATTGAACGTAGTTGTTGGTTGAAGCAGCTGTGGTCAAAAACTAAAGGAAGGCATTCGTGGTTGAAAGTCATCATAGTCGAAACCCATCGGAAGATGTCCATGGTCGAAAGCCATCATAGTTGAAACCCATCGGAAGATATCTGTGGTCAAAACCATCTTGGTCCAAACCCATCAGTAGTAATCTGTGGTCAAAACCCCCATGGTCGAAAAGCCATCGACCATCACTCATAGTCATAAGTCGGGAGCGATGGACCATTACTGATGGTCATAAGTTGGCAGCTGTCGACCATCGATCGTGGTCATAAATTAGGAGCCTTCGACCATGGCTTGTGTTCGTATGTCGGAAGCCATCGACCATCGATCGTGGTCTGCAGAGGACATGCGTCGCACCAATGACCACCTCCGTTGCAGCATCGCGTACATGGGCATGGATGGTGGCTTCGCACAGGGCTACTGGAACCGGATGGTGTTTTTTGGTTGCCTGCCGCCACGCGCAGCCCCTCCTAAAAAAACTGACGCGGCCGGTGTTCAAATAGGCTTCAACTTCTAATTTCTACCTAGACAAGCCGAAAATCGATTTAAACACCTCAATTTTTAAAGCGGCTTCTCTAAACCGCTTCTAAAAGCCGCCAGTCAGCCTCCATCACCTTCACATCTGCGTCTTCCAAAAGTTATTTTTTCAAATTTTGTTTCAACAGCTACTTCTTTCAGCAGATATTATTCTATTTTAACCAAAAACCAAAAGCTCTAGCCGATTCACCCACTGGGCCTGCCCTGGCCAAATGGACCACACCAACCGTGCCAGCCCAATGCACGGTACTGTTGGTCTGTCTGGCCTAGACACAACACAACACGAACAGTAAACGAGCCGTGCCAGCCAGGCCCAACTAGACATGCCGTGCTAGGGTCGGCACTTCGGCGCGGTGGGCCAACCCGGTCGGTAGTCGTAAGCTATAGTAACCAGTTGGACGTTGTAGCTACAGTACCTATTCAGTGGTCGTAGCTACAGTGCTTGGTTGGTAGTCGGTGCTACAGTGCCTAGTCGGTACTTGGTAGTTGGTGCTACAGTACCTGGTCGGTACTTGGTACTCGGTGCTACAGTACTTGATCGGTACTTAGTAGTCGATGGTCTGTAGCTACAGTACCTGCTCGGTGGTCAGTAGCTATAGTACCCAGTCAGTTGTCATAACTACAAGGCTTAGTCATTGGTCATCGCTACTTGTGGCTTTCGAGTACCCCAAGTACTTGTAATCTTCGTGTACCCATGTTGGATCAATGGTATGATCGGCGTGCGCTCGGTGGTTAGACCGGTCTTACTGAGTGGTATGAGATTGATTTTTGGATGCATCTTTTGAGCTCAATGATGTAAGTGACGCTTTATCTGATGAGTCTTGGATCAATGCCATGTATGAAGAATTAGAAAATTTTGAGCATAATAAAGTCTAGACCTTAGTTGAACCTTCTCATGGACATAATATGATTGGAACTGAATGGGTTTTTAAAAATACACAAAGTGAGGATAGTGTTGTGGTTAGAAATAAGGCTCGACTTGTTCCTTAAGGGTTTACTCAAATGAAATAACTTGATTTTGGGAAAACTTTTGCTCCTATTGCCAGATTAGAAGCTATTAGAATTCTCTTAGCATGTGCTGCATCTAATGGTTTTAAATTGTTTCAAATGGATGTTAAAAGTGATTTTCTTAATGTCTTTATTAAGGAGTAAGTTTATGTTAAGCAACCACCTAGTTTTTAAAATCCTAAATTTTCTAATCATGTCTACAAACTGTCTAAAGCTTTGTATGATTTGAAACAAGCTCTTAGAGAATGATATAAAAGGCTCAAGTCATACTTGTTAAAGAATAATTTCCAAATGAGTGAGGTACACAAAACTCTTTTCACACTTAGGAATGGCAATGATTTATTATTTGTTCAGATTTATGTGGATGATATCATTTTTTGTGGCTCCTCTCATGCTTTGGTTTCTACATGGGAATCTGCTTTGGTGTCAAAAAAATGTACATACCACATCTAAAAATTGTTCATACCACTTAGATGGTTTAAATACTCGTATACTATATGTACATACCCTCTGTTACACGAGATACTCACTACGTTGTGAGATACAACATAGGGTGTAATTACACCCAGGTGTAGAAAAGAGGCTTCCTATATATATGAATATTGTTTTAAAATGGTATAAAAAACATGAATTTGGCGGCATTAAAATGTATTCAACATGGATCTTGTTTTATTAAGTTCATAATTTCGAACACAATGGCGCAAATGGATTGCATATCGGACTTTCTATGAAAGAGTTATTGTATTTTTAGCTTATAAATAAGATAAAAAAAAGTCCCCACGTCAACTGTACTGCTGCATGCATGTGATAATTTAGTAGATTCGGTCGTGGGTAATGTTATTGCCTATTATGAGTGAAGTTACTGCCTGTTGTGAGGAAAGTTATTACCTGTTGTGTACTGTGTGCGTTCGGCAGTAACTTCAGTCGCTACTGATAGTAACTTCATGCGTAATCGAAAGTAACTTTGCCAAATAGGATGGGTTGGTGGGGCTTCACCATAAGGATGGTAACTTCATTCCATATAGATGATAACTTAATGCGTAACCAAAAGTAACTTTCCGAAATAGGGTGGGTTGGTGGGGCTTCACCATGGGGATGGTAACTTCATTCTATATGGATGATAGCTTCATGCGTAACCAAAAGTAACTGTAGGCATTACAGATGATAATTTGATGTACATTCGATAGTAACTTTACCATAATTAACAAACGCTAGTAATTGAGCATGGGGTGGGATGGTGGAGTGGTTGGCTGGTTGGGTCAATTAGGGACGCGCGCTTATTTTACACCTGCACGCTGGTTAATAATAATTATATATGTGTGTGTATATAAAGGGACACAAAAAGTGTACAGATAAAAAGAATTATACTTCAAGCATGCCACTAATTAAAAGAAGTATACTACAAGCATCCCACATACTTAAAAATTGAGGGTGCAGCAATAGGTTGTTATATGCGATTGCGAGCTTGTCCAGATTTAAGGTTTGCTTCAATTTTAGGCTTTGACTTTTTGTTGTGATATCTCATTGTGCTCCTTATAATTAGTTTGGTCATTGTTGGGATGCCTGTCATTAATGTAAATTGCTTCATCATGCTAATGACTTGTTTTGACATTACTATATGATGTATAACTTTATATGATCTAGGTAGCTCTAGTAAAAAAGATGGCTCGGTTAATTTATTAAATCAATGCAAAGTGACTTAGATAATCTACAAAGCTTTTTGATGTTTACTCAGAATTATTTTTACTTTGAAGTTCCTGATGATTGCATTGCTAAAGGGGGAGAAAAATGGGAAATTAAAGATGTTTGCTAAAATTGCTTCTCTTGTGTTGAGAGGGAGTTTTATGAGTTTTTGTAGAGAGTTTGTTGCTATGGTTTGTCAAAATCTTTTCT
This sequence comes from Dendrocalamus latiflorus, assembly GCA_017311315.1. Taxonomy (NCBI): domain Eukaryota; kingdom Viridiplantae; phylum Streptophyta; class Magnoliopsida; order Poales; family Poaceae; genus Dendrocalamus; species Dendrocalamus latiflorus. The sequence goes on along the minus strand of CM029670.1, from coordinate 16,357,094 downwards.
CTGCAACTTTGAAACTTTCTTTTTGCAAATTTTGCTTTTCTTTCAAAACTCAACTCATTCGTGAGATTTTGAGGTGTTGTCAATGTATTTATCAAAGAGGAGATTGATGGACCATGTGGACAGGTCAAGAATATAGCGATGATGAATAACTGACTTTTAGCTTGTATTGAAATTTGTGTTTATGAAAGTTTCAGTCGATGCACTATGATAAATCTAGAATTGCTAGAATATTCACATTAAACGGTCTGACCGCCTTGTATTGGGTGGTCTGATTGGTAGGCTTTGACAAAGGATGGTAGTCTATGGTTCGATCGGCCTTATGATGGACAGTCTGATATGCAAATCGACCATGGCAGGTTGACCACGACAGATCAACCACGGCAGGTCGACCATAATAGAACGATCATGGCAGGTTGACCACGATGGATCGACCACGATAGGTCGAGCATGGCAAAACAACCACGATTAGTAGTTGGTGGCTTCAATCTCGATTGGTGGTGGATAGTCTAAGCTACAGTTAACCGGTAGTAAGCTACAGTGAACTGGTCAGTAGATACAGTGATCCGATCAGTAGTCGTAAGCTACAGCAACCGGTCAGAGGTCGTAAGCTACAATAACCGGTTGGAGGTCATAGCTGTAGTACCTGGTCGATGGTCACAGCTACAGTGCTTGGTTGGTAGTCAGTGCTACAGTACCTGGTCGGTACTCGATAGTTCTTGCTAGAGTACCTAGTCGGTACTCGGTAGTCGATAGTTGGTGCTATCATACCTGGTCGGTACTCGATAGTCGATGGTCAGTAGCTATAGTACCTAATCAGTGGTCAGTAGCTATAGTAGCTAGTCAGTGGTCGGTAGCTATAGTACCCGATCGGTTGTCGTAGCTACAGGGCTTGGTCATTGGTCGTCGCTACTTGTGGCTTTCGAGTACCCCGTACTCGTAATGTTCAAGTACCCATGTTGGGCCAACGGTATGACCGACGTGCGCTCGATGGTCAGATCGGTCTTACTGAGTGGTCTAAGGTTGATTTTTGGAAATCGTGGAAATTGAGATCATGGATGATTTGGTTTCTGTTTATGGATGGACAAGGGTGTGTTATGCATGTATGGACTAATGTTAGTCAAATTGGAGAAAACTTGTGTCAGGAAAAAAATTTTGGTCTTTGCATGTGCAAGTTGGGCGTGGAGATGATTATGGTCGGTGACGAGGAGGACCGGGACTAGGAGGGGGAATCTGATGTTCAGGTGGTTGAGGATGTCATGAGGTGGTCCGACTCACGCTAGAGCACGTGGAGATCAAAGGTGGATAATGTGTGGAGAAACTATAGGGGGTGCAGGCCTAGAGATTTCGACACGTGATGGTTTGGAAGGAGTTATGGAAGGTGTCCATAATTGGAAGGTTTTGATATTTTGGAAAACCCCGTGTTTTGAAGGATTTCGGGTCCCTTGATTTTTGGAATCAGATAGGATTTTGTGTCCGTATTGATGAGGACACAGTTTGGGGCTCTAGTATATAAAAGCAAGGAGAGGCTAGGTGTTATGGCACAACTGGAAAGGGCTTTGGAGAGAAGCTTTGAGACTTTTTCTGCTAGGATTTGAGGGGTGCCATGAAGGCACTTTGTAGCCAAGAATATGACTTAGAAATAAAAGATTAAATATATTCTATGAAAAATTTAGTCGACGCCGGCGGCGTGTTCTTCTGGGCGTCATCTTCAACTCATTCTCATTTCGAACTGGTTGTGGCGAGATAGTGTTCCTCTGTTAACTTCACTTACCTTAATCACGCGCGGAGTCGACCACTAGATCATTGTTAACAGCATTGATAGGCAGAGCTGAGAAGAGCACGTCAACTCGGAGGTGTCGACTATGCTAAGCGGTTGAGCACTGAGCAGATCGAAACCTTCATCGAGCACTAAGAGGTTTCAAAAAATGGAGGCAATCATTCACCACCCTCTGATTGCGGTATTCGATCCTACAATCCCATCAAACCACCGGCTGCCGCCCGCTGACCACTGAAGTGGCCATGGAGTGTCAACCGCGATGGTGATGGGAGTGCTAACTTCATTAGCTACCTCCCTAATGCCGTCCTCGACACCATCATCCCCCTCCTCCCGACCAAGGACACCACCCGCACCCAAATCCTATCCTCCTGGTGGTGGCCCATCTGAAGCTATGCCAAGATGGAGGGTTTGTTCCACTCCCAAACCCTCATCAACCCCCCTCCCCCGGAGCTAGATTTCAGCTGCAGGTACCACAAGTCACCATCTGTGATGTGGTATCCGGTGCCCCCCTCTACTCTCCACTTCGTGCCTACCCTCCGCGTGGCCAAGATCAGCTTTTGCCATGTCCCCAACAAGATCGTACTATCACTAAATTTTCTCCTCCTCAAGCAGCTCACCCTGTAGGGCATTACTATCTTGGAGGACGCCCTCCACGGCATGATCTCTGGCTAGAGGACGCCCTCCATAGCATGATCTCTAGCTGCCTTGTCTTGGAGAGCCTTTTGCTATGGAGTATTCTTGGCATGGCTCGCCAACTCTTAGGAGCATCGCCTTCCATGCTGTTAGCTAGTTATCGAGAACACCTATTTTTTTTGTGTAATACCTAATATTTAGTAGGTATATTACACATATATACTGATAATTAGACAAATATTTCATATATGTACCCCAATTGATTTTAACCCGCTCCCACACCTCCCCTCCCCCCATTGATTTCAACTCCCTCCTGACACCTCACCTCTCCAATTCACCTAAAATAGTACGGCCTAATAACCCATCCACCCCCCTATCAGACTTGCCCATTGACTCATCTGCCCTCTCATCAGACTGGCCCATTGACCCATCCGTAGACCCCTCAAATCCTAACACATCCCCTCCCTCCCCCTCTCTTTGTGTCTCTCTCAGGCTCCACTAATCCAGACCAAAATTACCAAATCCGGTGGCACTAGCGCACGACTTCGAGGGGCAATTGGCCTCTAAGCGACTTGGTGAGGGGCTGAGAGCAACTCTGGCCTCTAGCTTGGCCTCGGTGGCAAAGACCATAGCCACAACAAGCGGCGATATGTCTGTAAGGAGTAAACGGGCGACAGCTATCACTTGAAAGCCAAGCAGGGAGCGTGCGGCGGCGGTGCTCAGGTCGACGAGGTAGTAGGCACTAGACAACAACTACAAGTTATCGTGCACTTGTGCATGCAGACCATACACATCATACTGCATCAACATAGTTTTATCTTAGGTTATTTCGTAATTACTCTAAAATATTTTTTAATTTTTATAAATTATTTACAGATGTTGTATCTAGTACGAAATATTTTATACTTTTTTTTGTTATTATAGATTTTTATATTTTATTTGTTAACTTAAATATATATTTTTAGAAATTTTTGGGTAAGCCACTGCCCCTTGGTCTTGAAAGATTGCTACCATTTTGTCCGCTCGGTGGTCTGGATGCCATCCGGGTAATCGGGGCACCTAAACTGGAGATTCCAGGTAGCAGCAGCCTTCTTGAATCTTGCGTTCTGTTGATAGTGAAAAATGACACTAGCATATTTATGCATTAGATGATCAAAATAGCCGAATTGTTGTTTTATTAATTCGGTTGACTATTTGGTTGCTCATTGAACTATTTACGACCACTTTGGTCGTGGTCGGCTGCCCATCGAATCATTTACGACCACACTGTCCATGGTCAGAAACGGGTGAAGTGTTAAGCGAGTGGTCGGATAAGCTCTACGACCACGTTGTGGCGAATGCGACCACTTTGGACATGGTCGAATGTCTCCTGAGAGGTTTACAACTATTCTGACCATAGTCGAAGGACACCAGAAGGAATTACGACCACTTTGGCCGTGGTCGAAAGTCATTATGACCACATTGGTCGTGGTCGGCAGCCGCCATATAGCTCCACGACCACGTTATGGCGTATACGACCACTTTGGGCATGGTCGAATGTCTCCCGAGAGGTTTACGACCACGTTGGGGTCTACGACCACGTTGGGGTCTACGACCACGGTGAAGTCTACGACCACGTTGGAGGCTACGACCACGGTGGGGTTTACGACCACGTTGGAGGCTACGACCATGGTGGAGACTACGACCACGTTGGAGGCTACGACCACGGTGGGGTTTACGACCACGGTGGAGTGTACGACCACGTTGGGGTCTACGACCACGTTGGAGGCTACGACCACGGTGGGGTCTGCGACCACGTTGGACGCTACGACCACGGTGGAGTCTACGACCACGTTGGAGGCTACGACCACAGTGGGGTTTACGACCACGATGGAGTCTACGATCACGGTGGGGTCTACGACTACGTTGAAGTCTACGACCATGGTGGAGTTTACGATCACGTTGAAGACTACGACCACGTTGGAGGCTACGATCACGTTGGGGTTTATGACCACGAAGAAGCCTACGACTATATTGAAGGCTGCGACCATACTAAAGGTGGTCTCAAAGAGTTCGACCACAAATTGGAAACTCTGACAGTTATAACGAGAAGCAGTCGGAAAATTTGGGAATACCGAATCGTTATGGGAAGTTATCTGCAGAGGATTCGGCAGCGGAGAAGCAAGGAAAGAAATCGGGCATTAGCGGGTGTGATTAATTTGTTTTATTTGATGCTGATTTTACTTGCCATAGATCTTGATTTGATGCCGATTTTATTTGCTATAGACCAGGCACCCTATAAATATAAAGGGTAAGGCCGATTGCAAAAGAGAAATCAGACAATCGACACAATATTATTTTCGTACCTTTATTTTCTTAGTCTCTAGATTAAAGTAGTTCTTGTTTCTCCATCAATTATCTTGTTGGTGTACGGATCAGTTTCGTGCGGCAACAAAATTGGCGACTCCACTGGGGATTCGATTTCTAATCGGTTCTTCTTCTCCATCGAAATCAATCTACTCGGCCGAAACGCCGATTTCTTCATCTCATCGGCGAATCCATCTGCTAATCGGCTAAAAGCCGATTGCACCCTTCTCGGGCGACCGGCCTGCTTCGCACGTAGTAACCGAAGGCAGCAACATAGCAGCAGAGGTGCAATATCACACGCGATCTACAAGGAAACTAGTCAGAACTTCATACCATGGTGTCAAACGGTTCTGAGGTAGATCCCAACAACGTCATTACGCCCACGTTTGATGAGCTGTCGGAAGAACATCGTCAGGAGATCGAGCGACGCAAGTTAGAGTATGAGAAGACGATGTTGGCGTGTTTCCAGAAAACAAGACAAGGCGTTATTATGAAAGAAACTGCACTGCCATCTGTCTCCATCAACCCTGAGGTAAAAAACACTGTAAGTAAAATATCTCCTTCTCATGAAGATATTGCTCATATGATTAATCAAACTGTTGGTGTTGCTATGGATAATGTTTTGACTAGTCGTATCAGAGCCGTGATGTTGCAAATCCAGGATGAACACAATAAAAAACAATCTATGACGAGTGATGCCAGTGCTTTAAATTTTCGTCATTCTGTAGAACAAGAAAATTTGCCACATGGTTCCTCTGCATTTACTACACAATTTGGTGCACCACGAAACCACAGTTTATCGAGTGACACTCATGGTGGCCGAAACCACATGCCTACTTCGGCCAATATTGCTACGTCATCGTTTGTCACAACTAATGCGCTCGTCTCGGCTCCAAATTACAGCCGAGTTGCTGAAAATTTAACTGGTATGCATGCACCTCCATATCAAACTGTAGCATACAGTATACCTCCAATACCACCACAGGGATCAGGAATACCATATGGGCCAACACCAGAAGCTTATTTTAATCCTCCTGTGCTTAATACTCCCTATCCACAGCCCCAAATTTGTGACATGCCACAACCTAATGCTTTTAGGCCACAGCCAGCTAATGTGGCAAATAATCGGCCTATGGCTGAGCCATTTGTTAGGCATGAAAATATCAGAGAGCAAGTAGCTAATATATTCAGAGAAACGTTTGGGGTAGAGCCTAAGTGTAGAATGCGTACTTATCAAAAGCCGTATCCTGATTTCTATGATACGGTTCCATATCCCCGTGGATTCAGAGTACCTGATTTTATTAAATTTACAGGGGATGATGGCAGAACCACTTTAGAGCATGTTAGTCAATTCATTGCACAATGCGGTGAGGCCAGTGCTAGCGATGCTTTAAAATTGAGACTGTTTCCTTTATCATTATCTGGTACTGCGTTCACGTGGTTCACATCCCTTACACCTAATTCTATTCATTCATGGCCTGAGTTAGAACAAAAATTTCATGAATATTTTTACACGGGAGACACTGAATTGAGATTATCACACTTGACGTCGGTTAGGCAGAAATACAATGAACCTGTTGTTGAATATATCAGGAGATTTAGAGATACAAGAAACCGATGCTTTAATCTAGTAATATCTGATAAGGATCTTGCTGAGTTAGCCTTTTCTGGGTTGCTTTCACATTTGAAGGAAAAATTAGAAGGGCAGGATTTCTTAGATGTAAGTCAAGTGCTGCAAAAGGCTCTGGCTCAAGAAAGCCGGGCTAGAGAATCTAAAAATTTCCATAGGACCAGTGAAAAGCATAAAACGAACCATCCTGTTAATTTAGTAGAACATGACCCCACGTCATCTGATGATGAGAGTGTGGATATGTGTGTAGCCGAATGGGCATGGGATTCAAAATCTAAACCATTCGTTTGCTGCTTTGAGGCCGGTTCCACAGAAAAATCGGCATGAAGCAATAAAATATACTTTTGATACTGCTAAATGTGATAAAATTTTTGATTATTTATTGCAAGAGAAACAAATAAAATTGCCCACTGGACATGTCATACCACCTCCTGAAGAATTAAAAAGACGTGCATATTGTAAATGGCATAATTCTTATTCTCATGCTACTAACGACTGCAATATTTTTCGTCGACAGGTTCAATCGGCCATAAATGAAGGACGATTGAAGTTTGCTGAGAGCTCAAAAATGCAGTTAGACACTCAACCTTTTCCAGTTAATGTGATTGATTTCAAAAATAAGAAGGTGCTAGTTCGGCCATCACAGGCCGAATCAACAGTAGGAAAAAATGTGGTGATTGGTGAGGATAGTAATGAACCTACAGAAGACAGTAGAGGTGTGGTTAGAACAGTCCAAATTGAAAATACTCCTGAAGGCCATGAGTCCATCAAAATTACAGTAGGTTCTGCAACTCCTAGGGTGCATGAGAATGGGAGGACAAGGATGATAAAACCAAAAAGCCCGGAAGTAGGTCGTTGGAAAATTAATGAGGGAAAGAATAGGACAAACAAGTGGGTTGAGAGGCCAAAGCCTACATTTAAAGAGCTTCTAGCCAAATATGAAGATGGTAAGGCTGGCCAAAGCGGTTTTAGTCGGCCCTATAATTTGAAGCGACCAAGATCCCCTCCAAGGCAAGAGTTCGGTGGTTGGGATAATCGATGGGAAAGTTTTCCTGCAGCTGCACCGCATCCTATGCCTAGGCCGCTATTGCCTGTGCCATGGGGTCCTCCTCCTGGTGGTTTTTCTCCTTGTCCGCCATGGGGTTTTTGCGGTCCATGGATGCCACCAACTCCGGTGTTTTTTGAGCCATTTTATCCAGGATGGGAAATGCCAAGAAGGCCAGTATTTGACAGGTTGGCATGGCCTAGAAATGACCGATTTAATAAAAATAATCGGTTTTGTGACCAGAGAGATGATAAATCTCCAAAAAGAGCTTACCGCATCAAAGGAGGAGGTGAAACGAGTAAAAATTCAGAAGTGAACAATGCTGCACCGATGAACAGTACCGAGAACAGTGCCGAAAATATTGTGGTTGCTCCTGAAAATAAAGAGAAGCTTCCATTGTTAGCAGGTGTGGAACGGCAGCCCAGGTGGTGTCCACCAGGGCTCTCACATTCGCAAAAAAGGAGGTTGCAGCGGCTCCGTAGAGAAGAATTGAGAGAGGCTCAGGCTGGAAAAATGAGGGATGATTTATTCAATGAGATCAAGCCTATGATACCCACTAAGAAAGAATGGAGGCTGAAGAAAATTGAAGAGTCAGTGCAGACAAATAGCGATGATGAGCATGATTTGTTAGATTATGAGGGGTCTCCACTAGTCAAAAATGACTCTCCACCTCCGGAAGGTATGGATATTAATATGGTTTTTACACTACCTTCTGAATTCCGAGCTATTGATGAAGAGGTGGCACAATTGTGTCTCAGTCCTAAAGAAGCTATCTTTGAAAAACCCGATGAATTGTGCCGACACTTGAAACCGTTATATGTTAAAGGGCATATTAACGGAAGGCCAATTTCTAGGATGCTTGTAGATGGTGGAGCTACTGTAAATTTAATGCCATATTCAGTTTTTAAGAAATTAGGCAAAGAGGACAGTGAGCTTATGAAGACTAATTTGACGCTTAATGGATTTACCGGCGAACCGACTGAAGCCAAAGGCGTCATCTCTATGGAGCTTACTGTTGGGAGCAAAACTTTACCTGCGGCTTTTTTTGTCGTCGACGTGCAAGGTAATTGTAGTGTTTTATTGGGTCGTGACTGGATTCATGCTAATCGTTGCATTCCTTCCACGTTGCATCAAACTTTAGTGCAGTGGGTAGATGATGATATAGAAGTCATTCAAGCAGACACATCGGCTTATGTTGCTTTGGCCGATGCTTCAGCTGATTGGCAGCATGGTAATATTCAGTGTTTGACAGGCATAGATCTTTCTGATTATGACTATGTTAGTGTTACTAAGGATGGTTTTGTACCTGTGTCTGTACAGCCGGCTTGTGCAGCCCGGCTTAGCAATATGATGTTATAAATGGATAAGGAACATAGTTTGGATTGGTTGACAGAACGAGTAGAGCACTATCGGTCAAGTAAGAACGATATGTGTGAAGCTATTGATGATTTTGATGAAGTAGAAAAATTAGGATATGGTTTTACATCGGCTGATTCATTAGAGGAAGTGGACATAGGTAGTGGTAATATCCCTAGGCCGACATTTGTGAATAAAAACATGGCGAGTGACTGCAAAGCCAAAATGATTGAGTTGCTTAGAAATTATGTTGATTGCTTTGCATGGGAGTACCACGAAATGCCAGGCCTTAGCCGAGATCTAGTAGAGCATCGGTTGCCCATTAAATCTGGTTTTAGGCCTCATAAACAGCCACCTAGAAGGTTTAATCCTAATATGTATGACCGTATTAAAGAGGAAATAGACCGGTTATTGAGAGCTGGTTTTATTAGGCCATGTCGATATGCCGAATGGATATCCAACATTGTGCCAGTTGAGAAGAAGAGTAGTGGCAAATTACGCATTTGTGTTGATTTTAGAGATTTGAATAAAGCTACTCCAAAAGATGAATATCCCATGCCTATAGCTGACATGTTGATTAATAATGCTTCGGGACATAGAGTTGTTAGTTTTTTAGATGGCAATGCTGGTTATAATCAAATTTTTATGGCCGAAGAAGATATGTCTAAAACGGCCTTTAGGTGTCCTGGTTTTGTAGGTTTATTTGAGTGGGTTGTCATGACATTTGGATTAAAAAATGCTGGCGCTACGTATCAGCGAGCTATGAATTTAATTTTTCATGACTTACTCGGTATCATACTAGAAATATATATTGATGATGTAGTAGTTAAATCGGATAACGTGGATCATCATTTGGCCGATTTGACATTAGTATTTGAAAGGATGCGTCGGTATGGTTTAAAAATGAATCCACTCAAATGCGCTTTTGGCGTGTCGGCTGGAAAGTTTCTAGGATTCCTCATACATGAGAGGGGAATAGAGATAGATCCTGCTAGATTAGAGGCCATTCAAAGAATAAAGGCGCCAGAATGTAAAAGAGACGTGCAAAAATTCTTAGGAAAAATAAACTACTTGAGAAGATTTATATCTAACCTGTCTGGGAAAATTGACGCATTTACACCCATACTTCGGTTAAAGAAGGAAACCGAATTTACTTGGGGGGCAGAACAACAGAGGGCCTTTGATGAAATTAAGAAGTATTTGTCTACTCCTCCTGTTTTGAGGGCGCCTAAAGCTGGGACGCCGTTTCGGCTATATATTGCTGCGGAAGATGGTGTTATTGGTTCTGTATTAACGTAGGAGGTAGAAGGCAAAGAATTTGTTATCACTTATTTGAGCCGGCGTCTTCTGGGAGCAGAGACAAGGTATGTATTTATTGAAAAATTGTGTTTATCCTTGTATTATGCTTGTACCCGTTTAAGGCATTATTTATTGTCCAGTACTTGTGTGGTAACTTGTCAGACCGATGTTATTAAGTATATGTTGCAACAGCCGATTTTAAGTGGTAGAATCAGAAAATGGGCTTATGCATTGGTAGAATATGATTTGGCTTATGAATCTTTAAAATCCATGAAAGGCCAAATTGTAGCAAATTTTATTGTAGATCATAGAGTTGATAATGGTATGGAGCTGATTAATTATTTGTCTGTATCTCCATGGAAGCTATATTTTGATGGCTCGGCCTGTAGAGAAGGACAGGGTGTTGGTATTGTCTTAATTTCACCTAGAGGTGCTATTTTTGAAACATCGGTCCGTTTGGAATATTTTTGTACTAATAATCAGGCTGAGTATGAAGCACTTTATTTAGGATTGCAAATTTTAGAATCCATGGAAGTAAAAAATATAGAAGTTTTTGGTGACTCGTTATTAGTTGTGCAGCAAGTTTCTGGAATTTATCAGTGCCTTGATGGTTCATTGAATAGATATTTAGAAAAGTTTTTAGAGATCGTATCAAACCTAGATGATTTTACTATCAGTCATATATCTAGAGGAGATAATTTTAGAGCTAATGATCTTGCGCAACAAGCATCTGGTTATCATGTTAGTAGAGGCAAGCTATTTGTGATAGAAAAACCGACGCACAAAAATGTTCCTGTTTATATGGCCGAACAGCAAGGCAGCAGTTCGGATGTTTTAGAAACGTCAAATATGGATGAATTCAATGACTGGAGAAAACCTTTACTTAGTTATTTAGAAAATCCCAGTAAATCTGTAGATAGAAAAATTCGGCGACAGGCTTTAAAGTATACATTGCTTGATGGAGAATTATATCGCCGAACTGTAGAAGGATTGTTTTTAAAGTGTTTAAGTTCAGACCAATCTAAAATTGCTATGGGTGAGGTACATGAAGGTATTTGTGGCACACATCAGTCGGCCCATAAGATGAAATGGTTGTTGAGACGAGCTGGTTTTTATTGGCCGACTATGTTAGAAGATTGTTTTAAATATTATAAAGGTTGTGAGTCCTGTCAAAAATTTGGTGATATACAATTAGCACCAGCTGCCGTGTTGCACCCTATTATTAAACCATGGCCGTTTCGTGGGTGGGGTTTAGATTTTATCAGTCAGATACAGCCTGCATCTTCTAAAGGTCATCGTTTTGTTTTAGTAGCTACAGATTATTTTACAAAATGGACGGAAGCTGTTCCTCTTAAAAACATGACATATAAAGAAGTAATTGATTTTATCTTGGTGCATATTATTCATAGATTCGGCATACCACAGACTTTAACGACTGATCAAGGGTCGTCTTTTGTGTCTCATCAAGTACGTGAGTTTGCCGAATCGTTGAAAATTAAATTGCTTAATTCTTCACCATACTATGCTCAGGCTAATGGGCAAGCCGAGTCTAGTAATAAGATTTTAATTAAACTTATCAAAAAGAAAATAGAAGAATATCCTAAGAGATGGCATGAGGTTCTGTCTGAGGCATTATGGGCTCATCGTATATCTAAGCATGGTGCTACAAAAGTGACACCATATGAGTTAGTATATGGGCAGGAGGCCGTTTTACCTGTTGAGGTGAATCTGGACGCTCTTAGGTTGGCCAGGCAAAATGATTTGTCGGCCGTGGAGTATCATGACTTAATGATGGATAGAATAGACGAAGTTATAGATGAGAGGATAAAAGCTTTGAGATAAATTGAGAAAGACAAGTTAAGAGTAGCTAAGGCCTATAATAAGAAGGTAAAGGAAAAATCGTTTCAAATTGGAGATTTAGTATGGAAGACGATTTTACCTATTGGGACAAAGGATAATAAGTTTGGAAAATGGTCTCCAAATTGGGATGGTCCGTATAAAATTATAGAGATTGTTCCTGGAAATAGTTATTTTGTGCAAAATTTGCATGGAGAAAAATTGCCTAGAGCACTTAATGGAAAATATTTAAAAAGGTACTATCCAAGTGTGTGGCAAAATGCATGAGAAAATATGGCCGGTGTTTGCCCGTCATCGTCCTGAGAAATATTATTTATGGCTGATGTGTTGTAGACCATCGTCCAAAGAAAGTTTGAGGTGAGTAGGTTATTGCCTCTAGCTGGTTTCGTTATGCAAGTGTTTTTTTAGCAAGCTTAAAAAAACAGGGGGGCATGTGTTGATAGTGAAAAATGACACTAGCATATTTATGCATTAGATGATCAAAATAGCCGAATTGTTGTTTTATTAATTCGGTTGACTATTTGGTTGCTCATTGAACTATTTACGACCACTTTGGTCGTGGTCGGCTGCCCATCGAATCATTTACGACCACACTGTCCATGGTCAGAAACGGGTGAAGTGTTAAGCGAGTGGTCGGATAAGCTCTACGACCACGTTGTGGCGAATGCGACCACTTTGGACATGGTCGAATGTCTCCTGAGAGGTTTACAACTATTCTGACCATAGTCGAAGGACACCAGAAGGAATTACGACCACTTTGGCCGTGGTCGAAAGTCATTATGACCACATTGGTCGTGGTCGGCAGCCGCCATATAGCTCCACGACCACGTTATGGCGTATACGACCACTTTGGGCATGGTCGAATGTCTCCCGAGAGGTTTACGACCACGTTGGGGTCTACGACCACGGTGAAGTCTACGACCACGTTGGAGGCTACGACCACGGTGGGGTTTACGACCACGTTGGAGGCTACGACCATGGTGGAGACTACGACCACGTTGGAGGCTACGACCACGGTGGGGTTTACGACCACGTTGGGGTCTACGACCACGGTGGAGTGTACGACCACGTTGGGGTCTACGACCACGTTGGAGGCTACGACCACGGTGGGGTCTGCGACCACGTTGGACGCTACGACCACGGTGGAGTCTACGACCACGTTGGAGGCTACGACCACAGTGGGGTTTACGACCACGATGGAGTCTACGATCACGGTGGGGTCTACGATCACGGTGGGGTCTACGACCATGGTGGAGTTTACGATCACGTTGAAGACTACGACCACGTTGGAGGCTACGATCACGTTGGGGTTTATGACCACGAAGAAGCCTACGACTATATTGAAGGCTGCGACCATACTAAAGGTGGTCTCAAAGAGTTCGACCACAAATTGGAAACTCTGACAGTTATAACGAGAAGCAGTCGGAAAATTTGGGAATACCGAATCGTTATGGGAAGTTATCTGCAGAGGATTCGGCAGCGGAGAAGCAAGGAAAGAAATCGGGCATTAGCGGGTGTGATTAATTTGTTTTATTTGATGCCGATTTTACTTGTCATAGATCTTGATTTGATGCCGATTTTATTTGCTATAGACCAGGCACCCTATAAATATAAAGGGTAAGGCCGATTGCAAAAGAGAAATCAGACAATCGACACAATATTATTTTCGTACCTTTATTTTCTTAGTCTCTAGATTAAAGTAGTTCTTGTTTCTCCATCAATTATCTTGTTGGTGTACGGATCAGTTTCGTGCGGCAACACGTTCGGCATTCCCATGTGCAGATTATTGATGTTCATCGTTTTCTTTAGGAAATGATCCCAGTCAGCTTGACAACCTCAATACGCACAGTGAAGGTTTTGGTTCTCGAGTCTTATGGCCCTAATTTGGATGCTGTTGTTGACATCCTCAAGTGCTTCCCCTGCTTGGAGAAGCTGTATGTCACTGTGAGCCTTCATTTATCTGTGTTTGCTTTACATGTCAAAATAAATACTTTATGGACATATAATCTAGTGTAATTAGCAATGGCTTTAAAATATGTCTCTTCTTGCCTTTTTCCAGCTGTGCAAACACTTACAGATGAATATGAACAATGAGCGTCAGTATGAACCACTAGATCCAATCGAATGCCTTGAGATCCATCTAAAAAATGGTGTTGGAGAATTACAAAGGCCATCGGCAAGATGGTTTATTTGCCAAGTTCTTTGTTTTGAATGCAAAAGTGCTAGAGGAAATCGAATTTGGAGTCCCTATGAACTACGACAAGAATCGGCTGTCTAATCAACACAGGCTGCTACAAGTAAAAGATAGAGCATCTCAAGACGCTCAAATTGAATTCAGAAGTGATTCTTGCGCTGATTTCGATAACAAGTTAACAACAAGCATATCCATGATTTGAATTCAGAAGTGATTCTTGCGCTGATTTCGATAACAAGTTAACAACAAGCATATCCATGATGTTTGTCGTTTTCTTTAGGAAATGATCCCAGTCAGCTTGACTTCTAAAGTTATGAGCTCAGTGGCTCTCTTGCCCCACTGTGTTGTTGGTGTTTACATGGTTGTAATTTGTGTACCCAAATTAAACCATAACTACCACTTTGAGTTAATATAAATATATCTTTATTTCATTGTGTTATTTCCGAAAGAACAATAGTTGTTTTAGTTTAAACAGTAGAGTACTAGCTGGTGCTCAAAAGTCTGACAACTATTTTGTAGGATTCGATGTAAGCAGTCTAGGTTATGTATTTCAATGTATATGAATCATATGCCATACACATCTGAACCAAATTCAAACGCTGCTATGTTGTATTCTATTTATCACATTGTTCTGCAATAATTAGCATATGCTTGTTCTTTGTCCATCACATTGTTCTTCAAGAACCCTTATGGGTTCTACTGCATTGGATTGTTCCCGATCCATGCTGTTTCTTTGGTTACGCCAAGGGCGGGTTCTATGAAAATTTTTTGGATTTAGGTGTTTGGTTAGTTGAGCTATTTAGGTCATCCTATGCATACATTTGGCTGTATGTTATATTATATATGGGTCATATAGTCAAGCAGAAATAAACTTTTGTTCCTTTGATCAAGAATATAGAACTGCAGTATAATATTTACTCTAGATTTTGTTTTCTGTTGCAACACACGGACACAGGACTAGTATGGAATAAATATATGGGTTTGCTAAATAACAGTCGTCAGATTTCACTAAATCTAAGTCGATTTTCTAAACTTTGGATCTTGCATTGAGATTTGTGCTCTAGCGAGCTTATCTTCCTCCCTCTGGTGCCGTTGCTGGGTTAAGGCTTGGGTCCACCGATTAGGGTAAGTTCATTGGAGCCCTGAGCTTAGAGGAGGGAGGAGCGGCGGTGGTGCGGCGAGACGACGGTGGCACCACGTTGGCCGCAGAACGGAGGAGGACGGTGGGTGGCAACGGCGGTGCGAGTCGAGGATGAGCTTAAAGGAAGGACAGGTGGAGGGAGGTGGCGGCGGACCCAATAGTTCCGCCACTAGAGACAAGGAAGGAGACTAGTGAGTGGAGGCGGGGGAAGAGGAGGAAGAGGTGGGCGGTGTAAGCATTGCCCTCGGTGCCTACAATCACGTCAAACAATGAAAGCAATAGAGTGAAACTGCCAGCAGGCCTCACCGATGCACGAGGAGGGGTGGCGGCGACGGCTGGTGGTGGTGGGGTGGGAGGAGCGGAGGCTAGGGTTAGAGAAAAGGGTGGGTTGGGTTTATATATGGATGGATGAAGTGATATAGGTGGTTGGATTTAGATCACATGGCTTAAAAAAATAAATGAAAGTTTAGAAAATTTAAGGTAAATATGCAATAGACAACCCCGTAAGTATATGGTGGACGTTCACCTCATTGCCTGGTGCTTTGATAATCTTGAGGTCAATCAAGGATTTCAATGGCCCGGCTCTCAGAGTGTTTGGTTGGAGAGTTCACCTCATCTTTCTAGGTTGTGCGTTTGGCCACCTCTGGATACAAGCCGTAGATTTAACATCCGACGGTGCTGGAGGGAGATCTATCTGTCCCCTCAATGGTCCGGTTAACCAATAACCATTCTCCCGCGCTCTCTCGCCTGCTCCCCCTCTTCCTATGGCGCCCTCCCCCACCCCTCCTCCGCCGCCTCCTAAACCCTAGCGACGCGCGCGGAGACCCTCGCCTCGCGCCACTCCCTCGTCCTCCCGGGAGACGAGCGCTCGCCTTCGCCCTCGCCCTCGCCCTCGCACCGCCCGGACTATCGCGACGGCGGACCCCCGGGGACGATCGCCGCCATCGTCACCTCCCTCGGCGGCGGCCCCGCAGCTCTCCGGCGCCGACGCCGCTCGCCGTAGCCATCGCTGGCCGCGTGTTCCGGCTGGCCAGGAAGGCACCGGCGCCGTGGCGGCCGCGCAGCCACTTAGTGGAGTACGGGTTCGCGCTGGACGGGGACGGCAGCGTCATCGATGAGGTACTGCGGTTCGGCGCTCGCTATTGGCTAGTGCTTGTGTTGCTCAGTGTGAAATCTAACCTTGCGATTTCTCAAGGTTTTGGTGGTGCCTATGTTGGCTCCAAGATCGTAAACCCGGGAGGATGTGGTGGAGCTCCAGTGCCGTGGCAATGATCTTTGCTTGCGGCGTGTGCTGAGGGCCTGCTTGGAAGCTGGTGCCAGGCTCGCCGACCCTGGTTAGTTGCTTGCTCACTCGCTGCCTATTGTTTAGTTTGTTGAATTGACGTTATACAGTGGAGAGAAAAGGAGACAAGTGTCCCAAGCGTCCCTTGAATCAAGTGTCAAAATAGATAAGGAGAGAAAATGAGGAGAATCCCTTGAATCAAAAGAATTCGCAGTGACATGATTAAATTTCCAAAGGCGTGCGAATTGGAGGTTAAAAGTTGAGAGGCGTACGTATTCAGTGTCAAATATCGAAATTTCTCCAAATGATCAGTCAAGATATCTTGTGATGTACTATCAGTAAGAATTCCTCACCAACGTGCGTTCCTGAATGGGAGATTGGACTTGTCCCAAGCGGAGAATATGTCGAGGCTCATTTCAGCTAAGTCCGCAGCTGCGGCAGATTCGGCACTGGCTGGCATCCAGGCAAGTCACGAGCTTATGTTGTGGACAACAGTTTTTTCGTTTTTGATAGACCTTGAAAAACGATATGAGTGAGCCCCTGTTAGGAAGGTTTTGAACTTAAGGTTGAAGATATTAGAAGCTGTAACGCCCCCGTTTTCAGGGGCGCATACGGACACGGCATTCCGCAATTATTCACGCATGAACAGTTATGGAGTGTCGCGCAAGAGTATACCATTGCATGCTTACAACAAAAGTCCAGCATATATTTCACATATGGATTAACATCAATTTTCAGCAGCGGGGCGTGCAAGCCCAAAGTTTATATTACATCACAAAAGACTTCCAAGACCAGCTTGAGCGCGGCGAAGACCTAAAGCCACGGGTCCTCGTCGAAGAAGAGATCCTCCGGGACTTCCTCAACAGGGAGACATTCACCTTTGTCTTTATCCTCTAAAGAGGGGATTTAGCAAGCCGTGAGCCAACAACCAGCTCAGCAAGTCACAAAGAAAACCCTAAGTTACTACTTGCACGGATCAACAAAGGAAGGAAGTATACTTGGTTTATTAACTTTGAGTGGAATGCAGTTTTATTTCAAACATTTTGGAAATTCGCCAGATGAAAGCTACTCCTTAATCATTAGGGGTTTTCATAAAAGATAATTAACCAACTAACCCAATTAAATCATTTATAAAACTACTTAAGCTTCGCGGCTGGAATCACCCAAGTGACACAGCTCCATTCACCGGGAGCACGGCGTATTCGAATACCATTTATTTGACTCTGCGGAGTTTGCTCAGCTTTACCCACACGATACCTTAACTCCCGGACAGAGTTAAGAAAGCCAGGTCGTTTCACTGCTCAATTCTTTATGTAGGCTCTACCCGGTAGAATCCACTCAGGTCTGGCACATGAAAACTCCCGTCCGCTTTGAGTGAACCCTACCGTTGTTAGGTACCGGTGGGCGTCGACCGTTTCGCGGTTCCCCACAACACCCTTACCCTAACTCCAAACCTAGGGTAAGAGATGGGCGAAGACCGTCTCGCGGCTCCTTCCCCAACACCCTTACCCTAACCTGTGCACGCTGGCACTCTCCGCTCTAAGATACGGTGTCCCATACCACCTTACCTTAGAGTCGGGTTTTCCAAAATCTAATGGCCTGCAGCCACCACCTTATTAGTGTAAAGACTTTGTGTGATAATAATAACCTACAGTTATCTAGATTACCAAGTAATTATTTCTAGGGTTAACAAAGGCGGGGCTACAAGTTTAACATGGCATTTGTCGGTGGTAGTTTTAAATACATAATATGTCATTCTAAACATTTTATTTTACTTTAAACTAACATTTCACAACTAACATAATGCAAATAACATAATAGCATAATTAAACATCATGGGATACAATATGATCAAAGGTTTTGCGACTTGCCGTTAATCTGGACGATCTCGGCTAGCTCGAACGTAGAAGCTCCTGGATCCTGGGACTACACCTGAACTTCCGGGATCTCCGAAACTAGCGCAAATACATAAAATAAGTAAGTCCGGCTTGAGACTATTCAAGCGAGGAAAAATAAACTATTTAAAAAAAGTAACATGCAAAAAGATGCAAATGGGGAATTTCTAGAATTTTTATGGAATGGATTTGGGGAAACGGAGGTCCAAAATGGGTTCAGGATATCAAATGGAGCAAAGTGGTGAAATCTGGGAATTTTTGGGATTTTCTGTGATTTTCTAGGATTTATTTGAATTTTTCTGATTTCTGGAAATTGTTAAATCACTGGAAAATCATTTGAACAGTGCTTGGGCCGACCCGGCGCTACAGCGCGGCCTGGCACCGTGCGGCCGAACGGCCAGCGCGGCCCACGACGGCGCGCTTTGCGCGGCTTGCAAGCGCGCGCGCACGGCCGACGGAGCAGGCCGAAGGAAACCGGCCCATGCCAACGCGCGCCCGCGTGGCCCAGATTGTCGACGCGTTGCTCGGGCGGACGACCCAGATGAAGCGGGAGTGGGCGGTTGGGATTTAAGTGGGTAGAGATCGGACGGCAGCGGAGTGGAGAGAGCGGGCGAAACGGTGGGGCGGAATCGGACGAATGTGAAGGGTGGTGTTTATGAAGATCGGACGGTGGGGAGGAGTTGCTATCCCACGGCCCGTGTTATATGGCACAGAGGGGAGATGACGGCCGGGATGGAGCCACGTCCTCCGTCTTCTTCCTCTCGCCGGGCGCGCGCAGCAGAGGGGCAGAGACGGCGGTGTCTTTGCTCTCCGGCGACGGCGAGGTACTCCGGCGGTAAGGGAGGGTACCAACGGGTGGAGCTTGACACGGGGAACCCATTTTGGGGCTTTGGAAGGGGAGGGGATCAATGGAGTGGGCAGCAGACAAAAAGGGGAAGTTCGGTCTCCCGGCGGTGAAGGGGGTCACCGGGGCCGAATGGGCCAAATCGGCAGCGGCTACACGTTCAGGGGGCCCCAGGGCTCACATTGGCGGTGGTGGCGCTAGCTGGAGAGCTTCTTGAAGAGCTGGCCACGGGAGGGGTGATTCGGCCGGCGGCGAGCTTCGACGCCGGGGCTTCTCGGGGTTCCTCCTAGCCATACGAGTATATCACCGTGATCAGGGAGCAGTAGAGAAGCTCTGAGCAAATGCAATCGAAAAATGAGCAAGAAGGGAGATGGAGTAGTTTACGGGGGTCACCGGCGCAGGAGAGAGGAACGGCGGCGCTAGGGGGCAGCAGAACCCAATCGGCCGCTCACTGGAGCTCCTGGGATTGGTGGGAAGTGAACGGGGTGATGAGGGGGCTTGGGAAGCTAAAGGGGCGCATGGGGAGTAGAGTGGCGGCTTTTATACCCGGGCGGAGGGGAGGGGATCTGTGAGGGAGAAGGCACGGGCGCGGCGCCGGGGTCAACAGGAGTGGGCAGGGGAGGGACGGGCGTCGCTTCGGAGTAGAGAGGAGGTGGTGATTGCTCTGCACAGGAGTAATGGCGAGGCGACGGGAGAGGGGAGCAGGTGAGCTTCGGGCATGGGCGAGGCACGCCCGCGTGCGGGAGAGGGAGGAGACGGAGACTGCCGGGTGGGACCATGGGGAGGAGGCGGCCGCGCTGCCGGTTTCGGACCAGGGCGTCGGGGTGGCGCGGTCGGAGGCGAAACCAGGGGCGCAGATGCGGGCGTGGGTGCAGCGCTAGCGCGTGCGCGGGGAGAAGGCGGGGAGGGAGCTGGGCGCCAGCGGGAGAGGGAAGGGAGCGGGCGCCAGGGAAAGAAGGGAAGCGGGGAGGGGAGCGGCGCCAACGGGGAGGAGGTGGCGCCCGGCCGAAAAGAGAAAGCGGCTTCTGGGGGAACTTTCCAAAAAGGGAAAGTTTCCGAAAGACACTCAAAAACTCAGCAAAAAGCAAATAAAATTTTTGGTTTGAAATTTTTGGGGCTTTCAACCTACCCCCTTAAAAGAATCTCGACCCCGAGATTAACTTGGTCCAGGGAGTAAGTTGGGGAAATTCCGCTGCAAATCTGACTCTCTTTCCCAAGTGGACTCATCCGCCGTGTGATTCTTCCATTGTACCTTGCAAAACCTGACATTCTTGTTTCTGAGTTGTCTTTCTGACGTCTCAAGTATCTGCAAAGGTTCTTCAGGGTATGTCCAATCGTCTTGCAGTTCAATATCGGACAAAGGTACTTCATCGGTAGGTTGGCGTAGACACTTCCGAAGCTGTGATACGTGGAACACGTTGTGGATTCTTGATACGTTGGGCGGGAGCTGTACTTGATAAGCTACCTCCCCAACTCTTTCGATTATTTGAAACGGTCCCACATATCTCGGTGCTAGTTTGCCCTTGACTTGAAATCTCTTCACTATCTTGAATGGGGGTGACTTTGATGTAGATGAAGTCTCCAACTTCGAAGCTCAAGTCCTTCCTGCGATTATCTGCATAGCTCTTTTGTCGGTCTTGTGCAATCTTAAGTCTGTCTCTAATAATTCTGACATGTGCTTCTGCATCTTGAGCAATTTGGGGACCAATAAGTTGTCGTTCTCCTGTTTCTGACCAATTCAGAGGGGTCCTGCATTTTCTGCCATACAAAGCTTCAAACGGGGCCATTTGGATACTAGCTTGGTAGCTATTGTTGTAGGAGAATTGAGCGAATGGTAGGCAAGTATTCCATGCTGCACCATACACAATTGCACAAGCTCTCAACATATCTTCTAAAATCTGATTTGTTCTCTCTATCTGCCCATCTGTTTGTGGATGATATGTTGAGCTGAAGTTCAAATCGGTGCCCATAGCTTCATGTAGCTTTTCCCAGAACTTAGACGTAAACTGAGCTCCTCTGTCTGAAACAATTCTTTTTGGGACTCCATGGAGTGTCACTATTCTTGTCAAATACAATTCTGCAAGCTTGTCCTTCCCATAGGTTTGCTTAATCGGAAGGAAATGAGCTACCTTGGTCAATCTATCAACAATGACCCAGATAGCGTCGTATTCTTCACGAGTCTTGGGAAATCCAGTAATGAAGTCCATGACGATACTATCCCATTTCCACTCGGGAATTGGCAAAGGCTGCAAATTTATGTTCATTAATCTTTTATGTTGTTTGCTTAATTATCAGTATTCTCTCTGTGTTCAAAGCTTTCTCCTACCCCCTTTCGCTCTTGTTCTTACCTTCGTTCGCCCTATACTTACCTTGAAAATTCAATATCTTAGTTATCTATTCTTGATTGCCAAAGCCGCTGCAAGGCTAATCTCAAGTTCCCAATTGGCAGATGGATCCAACACAGCAGAGCAGTCAGACCAACAGGCAGGGTGCACCTGCCACAGATCAAGCGACACTTGCCAGCGTGATAGCAATGATGGAACAGAACCGCTACCAAGGAGAACAGAATATCTTACGAGTGTTAGACCAACATGCACGACTCCTTGAGCAGATAGCAGCTAGATCTCCCAGTACACAAGGTGGAGGCAATGCCACCCGGGATGGTTCACCAATTACCACCCGATGGGCGGATTTTCAAAAGACACGTCCACCGGCCTTTTCCACATTAACTGATCCTATAGCAGCTGAGGATTGGCTAGTGAATGTGGAGAGGAAGTTACAGACTGTTCAATGTGAAGACAAAGAAAAGGTGTTGTATGCTTCCCACCTGTTGCAGGGCGCTGCAGCAACATGGTGGATTAACTACCAACGCACGCAGAAAGACAGAGAAATCGATTGGGAAGAGTTTTCAAAAGCCTTCCGTAAGGCACACATTCCCGATGGTATCATGGAGGCTAAGCGCCCGGAATTCTTGGCGCTTAAACAAGGTGGACGCACGGTCTTGGAGTACCTGCATCAATTTAACCACCTTTCCAGATTTGCCCCAGATGATGTTGACAAGGAAGAAAAGAAGATGAGCAGATTCCGGGCAGGACTACAGCAGTCTTTGAAGTTCCATATCTCAGCCATGAAATTCAAAGACTTGCATGATATGGTAGACAGCCTCATTAACTCAGAAGATGCCCGAGGTGAAATGGAAGATTTTAGGAAGCGTAAGGCAGCACATAAGTCCCAATCATCTTCACACAGTGCTCAGCGGAGCAAGACCATGGGATCGTCCTCATTTCGATCCCAACCCTCTCGTCAGTTTGTGATGCTACCGAAGAACCAGTCTGGCCAGTCTCAACAGTATAACTCTCCTTTACCCTTGGCCGTCAAGAGCCCCACCTGCGGTGGGAACCATCTTGCTAGCAGCTATCCTCGAAGGTCAAATGTTTGTTTCCATTGTGGGGAGATTGGGCATTACAGCAATCAGTGTCCCCGAAAGAATTTGCCGTCAGATGCCACAAAACTCCAAGTCCAGAATCAGCATCAGCAGGAAACCAAGTCACAGGCAAGCTCTAGCGCTCCCAAGGGAGGCTACTTGCAGATCAAGGCAGCCGGACCTCAATCACCCGCAGGCACAGCCAACTTCAAATCTGCAGGCCAAGGCAGAGGCCGCACCAGACCCACTTTCTATGCAAGGGTGAATCATGTGTCCGCGGAAGATGCAGCTGGAGCTAGTGATATCATTGCCGGTATGTTCCCAATCAACTCCATACCTGCATTGATTTTATTTGACCCTGGTGCAACGCATTCGTTTTATTTCGAAGAGTTTTGCTTCAAGAAACCAGTTGCCTTCTGTTTCACTGCCAAGACCCTATGTGGTTGAAACCTCTGGGTTGTCTTCTGTTTCACTGCCAAGACCCTATGTGGTTGAAACCTCTGGGGTTAGAATGGAGTCCCACAGTGGGTGTGCCGGACTTAATATAAAAATCCAAGGGGTAGATTTTAGAGCAGATTTGTTGCAGTTAGATATGTCAGGGTTAGATGCCATCTTGGGCATGAACTGGCTGGCCAAGAACAAAGGCAAGGTAGATTGTGAGATCAAGACAGTATCATTGGTAAATCCTGAAGGTCAGAAAGTAGTAGTAAAGACGGACCGAGAAGTATTGAAGGATGCAAGAAGGCGCATGATCAACATGCTAGCAGTTACACTTGATCAAGTACCAGTAGTGCAAGAATACCCTGATGTGTTTCCGGAAGAATTGCCAGGTAGTCCCCCTGACAGACAAGTAGAACTAGCCATAGAGTTTATTCCAGGCACAAAGCCAATTGCCAAACATCAATACAGAATGTCAGCCAGTGAACTGAAGGAGCTCAAGAGACAGTTAGATGAACTGCAAGAAAAAGAGTTTATTCAACCAAGTGTTTCGCCTTGGTCAGCCCCAGTTTTGTTTGTGAAGAAGAAAGGAGAACTAAGAATGTGTGTAGATTATAGAGGACTAAATGCTGCCACAATCAAAAACAAGTACCCATTGTCCAGAATTGATGATTTGTTTGATCAGCTCAAGGGTGCCAAAGTATTCTCCAAGATCGACTTGCGCTCGGGTTACCACCAGCTCAAGATCCGAGAGCAAGATCGAGAGAAGATAGCCTTCATCACCCGTTATGGATTGTATGAGTTCACGGTCGTGCCCTTTTGTTTAACCAATGCGCCAGCTTATTTCATGAATCTTATGAATCTGGTGCATATGGACCAACTGGACCGATTCGTGATAGTCTTTATCGATGATATCTTGATATACTCCAAGAGCGAAGAAGAGCACAAGGAGCATTTGCACATGGCATTGACCAGATTGAGAGAGCATCAGTTGTATGCCAAGTTCGACAAATGCAGCTTTTGGCTGAAAGAAGTTGCTTTCTTAGGTCATATTATATCAGAAGATGGAGTCAAGGTTGATCCAGAAAAGATCGTCGCAGTCATGGAATGGAAGCAACCCAAGACAGTGACGGAAGTGAGGAGCTTTCTTGGATTGACGGGCTATTATCACCGATTCATAGAAGGGTTCTCAAAAATTTCTTGTCCGCTCACTCAACTAATGAAGAAAGACAGACCATTCACCTGGACAGATGCTTGTGAAGAGAGTTTTCAGCTATTGAAGACCAAGTTAACAACAACGCCAGTTTTGATCTTGCCTAGCCCAGAGAAAGAGTTCCAAATTTATTGTGATGCTTCAAAGCAAGGTTGGGATGTGTGCTTATGCAAGACGGAAAAGTTGTTGCCTATGCTTCAAGACAACTAAAGCCGCATGGGAACTACTCAACACATGATTTAGAGCTAGCAGTTGTGGTGCATGCACTCAAAATTTGGCGGCACTACCTGCTAGGGAATCGTTGTGAGATATTTTCAGATCATAAGAGCTTGAAGTACTTGTTCACACAGCCAGAATTGAATATGAGACAACGAAGATGGCTAGAATTGATCAAGGACTATGATGTTGATCTCCAATATCACCCGGGCAAGGCCAATGTGGTTGTTGACGCCCTCAGTCGAAAGGTTCGACCAAGCAAACCCAACACCACAGAGTACCCGCCAGAGTTGCAAAGGGATATACTACAATTGAATTTAGTGATCTCAGAACAAGGTAGTACGACAGTGCTAGAACTCCAACCGTTATTGATAGATCAAATCAAGGCAGCACAAGATGAAGATGAAGAGATTCAAAAACTGAAAAAGAAGATTCATGAAGGAGATTCATCAGAGTATGCGATAGACGAACATGGAATCCTTGCCTTCCATGGCCGCTATTGCATCCCTAACAAGAAAGAGTTGAGGGATTTGATCCTATCCGAAGCTCATTCATCTCAATTCTCAATTCATCCAGGAGGCATCAAGATGTATCAAGACTTGAAGAAGAAGTATTGGTAGAACCTAATGAAGAAAGAGGTGGCAGAATATGTAGCCAAATGTGATGTCTGCCAGCAGATCAAGATAGACCACCAAAAACCATCGGGATTGTTGCAGCCTTTGCCAATTCCCGAGTGGAAATGGGATAGTATCGGCATGGACTTCATTACTGGATTTCCCAAGACTCGTGAAGGATACGACGCTATCTGGGTCATTGTTGATAGATTGACCAAGGTAGCTCATTTCCTTCCGATTAAGCAAACCTATGGGAAGGACAAGCTTGCCGAATTGTATTTGACAAGAATAGTGACACTCCATGGAGTCCCAAAGAGAATTGTTTCAGACAGAGGAGCTCAGTTTACGTCTAAGTTTTGGGAAAAGCTACATGAAGCTATGGGCACCGATTTAAACTTCAGCTCAGCATATCATCCACAAACAGATGGGCAGATAGAGAGAACAAATCAGATTTTAGAAGATATGTTGAGAGCTTGTGCAATTGTGTATGATGCAGCATGGAATACTTGCCTACCATTCGCTCAATTCTCCTACAACAATAGCTACCAAACCAGTATCCAAATGGCCCCGTTTGAAGCTTTGTGTGGCAGAAAATGCAGGACCCCTCTGAATTGGTCAGAAACAGGAGAACGACAACTTATTGGTCCCCAAATTGCTCAAGATGCAGAAGCACATGTCAGAATTATCAGAAACAGACTTAAGATTGCACAAGACCGACAGAAGAGCTATGCAGATAATCGCAGGAAGGACTTGAGCTTCGAAGTTGGAGACTTCGTCTACATCAAAGTCACCCCATTCAAGATAGTGAAGAGATTTCAAGTCAAGGGCAAACTAGCACCGAGATATGTGGGACCGTTTCAAATAATCGGAAGAGTTGGGGAGGTAGCTTATCAAGTATAGCTCCCGCCCAACTTATCAAGAATCCACAACGTGTTCCACGTATCACAGCTTCGGAAGTTTCTACGCGAACCTACCGATGAAGTACCTTTGTCCGATATTGAACTGCAAGACGATTGGACATACCCTGAAGAACCTTTGCAGATACTTGAGACGTCAGAAAGACAACTCAGAAACAAGAATGTCAGGTTTTGCTGGGTACAATGGAAGAATCACACGGCGGATGAGTCCAATTGGGAAAGAGAGTCAGATTTGCAGCGGGATTTCCCCAACTTACTCCCTGGACCAAGTTAATCTCAGGGTCGAGATTCTTTTAAGGGGGGTATCACTGCCGGGAGACCGAACTTCCCCTTTTTGTCTCCTGCCCACTCCATTGATCCCCTCCCCTTCCAAAGCCCCAAAATGGGTTCCCTGTGTCAAGCTCCACCCGTTGGTACCCTCCCTTACCGCCGGAGTACCTCGCCGTCGCAGGAGAGCAGAGACACCGCCGTCTCTGCCCCTCTACTGCGCGCGCCCGGCGAGAGGAAGAAGACGGAGGACGTGGCTCCATCCCGGCCGTCCTCTCCCCTCTGTGCCATATAACACGGGCCGTGGGATTGCAACTCCCCGCCGTCCGATCTTCATAAACACCACCCTTCACATCCGTCCGATTCCGCCCCACCGTTTCACCCGCTCTCCCCACTCCGCTGTCGTTCGATCTCCACCCGCTTAAATCCCGGCCGCCCACTCCTGCTTCATCTGGGTCGTCCGCCCGAGCAATGCGTCTACCATCTGGGCCACGCTGGCGCGCGTTGGCGTGGGCCGGTTTCCTTCGGCCTGCTCCGTCGGCCATGCGCGCGCTTGCGGAACGCGCTGGCCGTTCGGCCACGCGGGCCGCACAGTGCTAGGCCGCGCTGTAGCGCCGGGCCGGCCCAAGCACTGTTCAAATGATTTTCCAGTGATTTAATAATTTTGAAACATCAGAAAAATTCAAATAAATCCTAGAAAATCACATAAAATCCCAAAAAATCCCAGATTTCACCACTTTGCTCCATTTGATATCCTGAACCCATTTTTGACCTCCATTTTCCCAAATCCATTCCATAAAAATTCTAGAAATTCCCCATTTGCATCTTTTTGCATTTTACTTTTTTTTAAATAGTTTATTTTTCCTTGCTTGAATAGTCTCAAGCCGGACTTACTTATTTTATGTGTTTGCGCTAGTTTCGGAGATCCCGGAAGTTCAGGTGCAGTCCCAGGATCCAGGAGCTTCTACGTTCGAGCTAGCCGAGATCGTCCAGATTAATGGCAAGTCACAAAACCTTTAATCATATTGTATCCCATGATGTTTAATTATGCTATTATGTTATTTGCATTATGTTAGTTGTGAAATGTTAGTTCAAAGTAAAATAAAATTTTAGAATGACATGTTATGTAGTTAAACCTACCACCGACAAATACCATGTTAAACTTGTAGCCCCGTCCTTGTTAACCCTAGAAATAATTACTTGGTAATCTAGATAACTGTAGGTTATTGTTATCACACAAAGTCTTTACACTAATAAGGTGGTGGCTGCAGGCCATTAGATTTTGGAAAACCCGACTCTAAGGTAAGGTGGTATGGGACACCGTATCTTAGAGCGGAAAGTGTCGGCGTGCATAGGTTAGGGTAAGGGTGTTGGGGAAGGAGCCGCGAGACGGTCTTCGCCCATCTCTTACCCTAGGTTTGGAGTTAGGGTAAGGGTGTTGTGGGGAACCGCGAGACGGTCGACGCCCACCGCTTACCCTAGGTTGGAGGTCGCGGACCTAGCGAGGTTGCGGACCCCGTGAAAATATAAGGACTAGACTCTTGCGCCGAGCAATTGACATAGTGATCGCTCAACCACAGGAGTTGACTTGTCAACACTGGTTTAGTAGCTGCTCAACTCGATTGAAACTCTACAGGTGTTGAGAAGGCAGGAGGTTGGGTAGTTGGGTTAGGTATGCCGTGCTGCGGGTACCTAACAACGGTAGGGTTCACTCAAAGCGGACGGAAGTTTTCATGTGCCAGACCTGAGTGGATTCTACCGGGTAGAGCCTACATAAAGAATTGAGCAGTGAAACGACCTGGCTTTCTTAACTCTGTCGCAGGAGTTAAGGTATCGTGTGGGTAAAGCTGAGCAAACTCTGCAGAGTCAAATAAATGGTATTCGAATACGCCGTGCTCCCGGTGAATGGAGCTGTGTCACTTGGGTGATTCCAGCCGCGAAGCTTAAGTAGTTTTATAAATGATTTAATTGGGTTTGTTGGTTAATTATCTTTTTATGAAAACCCCTAATGATTAAGGAGTAGCTTTCATCTGGCAAATTTCCAAAATGTTTGCAAATAAAACTGCATTCCACTCAAAGTTAATAAACCAAGTATACTTCCTTCCTTTGTTGATCTGTGCAAGTAGTAAGTTAGGGTTTTCTTTGTGACTTGCTGAGCTGGTTGTTGGCTCACGGCTTGCTAAATCCCCTCTTTAGAGGATCAAGACGAACGTGAAGGTCTCCCCGTTGAGGAAGTCCCGGAGGATCTCTTCTTCGACGAGGACCCGTGGCTTTAGGTCTTCGCCGCGCTCAAGCTGGTCTTGGAAGTCTTTTGTGATGTAATATAAACTTTGGGCTTGCACGCCCCGCTGCTGAAAACTGGATGTTAATCCATATGTGAAATATATGCTGGACTTTTGTTGTAAGCATGCAATGGTATACTCTTGCGCGACACTCCATAACTGTTCATGCGTGAATAGTTGTGGAATGCCGTGTCCGTATGCGCCCCTGAAAACGGGGACGTTACAAGAAGCCTAAGCCATTCAAAATAGGGATTAGTTGAAACAACTCTCTATAAGGTTAAAACCCTATTACAACTGGAAGCTTGACTTCATCTGCTTTAGCTCCTTCGAGAAGCCCAATCCAGGAGGCTTTTTGAAGAAGCTAAGTGCTCCAAAACAGAGTCTGAATTATCGTATGTTCGAATGTAGGGAGCCTTTTCTGCTCTAGTAAAATCTTTGAGATCAAGGTGCATGGAGTTGCTCACTGAAATCGAGGCTCGTCTAGATTTTGAAGATGAGTTGCCTCCCTTGTGTTGAAATATAAGTGAATTGCCCATCTTTTCTCATCAGTTTAAGCTTTTGGGTGAATTGGTTGGTGCATGAAACTCAATATGGTATCAGAGCCAAGAGGTCTCGAGTTCAAGACCTAGCTGATGCAATTAAAAAAATAATTGCAGTCCACTTCTATTCTACGTATTAGGCTTAAGAGAGCCTACACGTGAGGGGGAGTGTTGAAGTATAAGTGAATTGTCCATCTTTTCTCATCAGCTTAAGTTTTTAGGTGAATTGGTTGGTGCATGAAACTCAATACCTTGGACCCAAAATTAATGGTATGAGGGAAGAGGTTCAGGATGCTTTGGACACTGCTAATTATGATAAGCTGTTACAATCTGGTCTACAGGTACTTTGTTCTTTGCATCATATTAAAGGGTTAAAATAAGATAAACATAATAAAGATTGAAAAATGTATTTATAGTTTGGTGCAGATAGCAATAATTGGCCGCCCAAATGTTGGCAAGTCAAGCCTCCTGAATGCTTGGAGTAAGGTATGTGCTTAGATATTCCTCTTTCATGTATCTCTTTGGTATATTGGACCAGCATGTCCTTTTTGGTCTTCACCTTTTGATGTTACTCCAACATGCTTGTTAATCGTTTATTATTTCTACCTTCATGTGAGAAGCGACATGAACTAAATTTATTTAATACTTTTCTCCTGTGAATTTAAATAAACCATACCAAAACAGCTGTGGATGCCCTGCGATTAGTATGGGAGTGTATAATTATCTTTGTTCAATATATTCTGTCCTGAACACAAAATTATCTTTGTGTTTACAATGCTGGTTAAGTGGTTATTTAGGAATACTGATTGTAGACCTGTAGTCTATAATTCCATATAACATATACTTATATACTTAAAGAATGTTATGTGTCATTGGATTTCTTTTGTATTGCATCCATAATAGTTGATATTGGAATTTAAATGTTTAGCTTGCCGAGTGAAAGAGCTATTGTTACTGAAATAGCTGGAACTGCAAGGGATGTATTAGAAGCAAATGTGTCAATTCATGGCATCCCTGCTGGTATAAGAGAAACTGATGACATTGTAGAAAAAATTGGTGAGAGTTTTTTTATATCAGAAATATATATTCAATATTGCAAATGAGTAATTGCAAAGCTGATGCTAGTCTTGATATCTGTCTTCAATTCTGCTGTCACACAGGCGCACAGCGATCAGAGGCTGCTGCACTGGGAGCTGATCTGATTATTATGACAATAAGTGCAGTTGATGGGTGGACTGAAGATGACACTGAACTTATCGAGCATGTTTTGATTACTAAGGTACTTTCAGTTTTTTTTCCTCATCAATCAATTTTCCTGATGATACTGCCTGGCAGAAGTTTTTCCTTGCTTGTTCAGTAGTGATGACTGTTAAGAAACTAGTCTTTCAGACCCTTTGTGTGTGTTTCTTCAGAAATTATGCATAATGATTATTCGTGCCCCTTTGGACATTATGCATGGTAATTATTCTATTTTTCTTCCTTTTTGGAGATCAGAAATCCTCAGGTTCTGTGGTGCCACTGGTTCTTGTAATCAACAAGGTAGATTGCACACCATTTGTTTCAGGAGAACAGATTGGACTATTCAGTGGGCTTTTCAGAAAACATGTACAAACATGTGCAGTCAGTGGTAAAGGTATTTCTGAGTTGGAGAAGGCTGTAAATAGAGGTCAGAGGTCTTGAGCCGGTACCCTCCGGGGGACGACAGTGGACTGTAAACCAGGTAGGTATTTCAGTTTGCTCAATAACAGAACGAAAGTAGTTCTGCTTTGAGAATTGTTGCTCCAAATGCTACATATGAAAGATTTTTTACTGCTTTCAAACTCCATTTTTGATCCAGAGGCAATTTGTGCAGCTCCTAAGGACCCAAGAATCTTTTACAAGACTGGAGTCATCGATCAGTGAACAGTTGCCGATGGACTTTTGGACTATAGACTTGAGGGAAGCTGCATTGGCTCTTGCAACAATCAGCGGGGAGGACATATCCGAAGAAGTTTTGAGTAGCATATTCAGCAAATTTTGCATTGGAAAATGATCCACAAGCACCACATCCTTTAGATTCTTGTTAATCCTCTAAAGATGGTTTCATGCGGTTGTTTTGAGCTGAAGCTTCTTCCTCAACTCGAACAGGCAGTAACATAGTGACATGTAGAATGATCGGAACAAACCCTTCTAGTTAACTTACATAGCCATGGCAGCATAGCTGCATAATCAACGCGTCCTATGGAGTATCTGTCATAGAGAGTAATTCTATCTATTATATTTGCCGCCTAATTTACTGTATCTAATGTATGAAGTGTTGAGGTGTAACATCAAAAAATTTGGCTTTCTTAAAAATTTAATTTCAAAAGTAAGTATTTCAAAGATTTGGCTTTTATTTATGTGTAATCCTAGAAATTAATCTCCAATTTCAAATTCAAATATGAAATTCAATTCCAATTTGAAATCCAAACTTCAAAATTCAAATCTCAGCTCAAGTCCAATTGTCATTTCAATTTCAAATCTCAATTCAATTTGAAATCCCAGCATTGAATTCTCTCGTGGGCCAAAATTAATTTTTAGCCCACTTCATTGTTCTCCAGAGGCCGAGCCCATCTCCTCTTGGCCCACTGGTCATCTGGCCACCGTTCTTTCTTTCTCTTTCTTTTCTTTTTCCTATGCTTCTCTCTGCTGCTGTGAGCCAAGCTGAGCGCCAGCTCCTAGCGCCGCCTGCCCGCCTGTGCCACTCTAGTCGAGCCTAAGCAGTCGTGCATCTATGTATGCATGGAAAACACCCGCCAATCCCACACACATTCAATGTCTTTCCGTTTCTCCTCACCATTTAAAACTTTTCATTAGTTTCCAAATCGTGGAGCCAAAATCGTCACACGTTCGTTGTCAAGTCCGTGTCAGTTTCCCTCTTCACCCAAGCCTTCAAATATGAGCCTCATGATAGATTCAACCCCTTCAAAACTCCCTCAAATCCTCTCGAGCTCCTATGCACCATCACCACCGTGAGCACCATCGTCCCTGAAATTGGTCATCGCTCTGACTTACCGTTCTGTCCTCTTTGGTGAAAGTTTTTCAAATCCGTTCGTGTCACATTATGTTTCTTGAGCATCTTGATTCCATTCCTCAAGTTAATTTGATTTTCATGCATTGAATCGTCGAGAATCGAGTTTCCCCAAACTTGTAGAATTCACCTCTCGTCGTCGATTCATCATCTCCTGTAAGCCACTTCTCGATTTCTTGCATCCCAACCATCACCTCCATTCCCTCTACCTTTCTCTCAAATCAATTTGGTCATTGTGTGTCAAGGAACTCCACCACCATCGCCACTTTTTTCACTGCCGCCGGTCGTCGTTGCTAGCCATCTTTGGCCATTCCTCAAGCTCACCAACCCCTTAGCGTGCTTTCTCACATCCACGCTATGCCCACGCGTGTGCAAACTTTGAGGTGCCATCACCAAAGCACCACCACATGTGCCTACCTATGCCCGAGCGCCACCCCGGCCATCGCCGTGCTCTGTTCGCCTAGCTGCCACCTCCCACTACTCTCCCATGACGCTACCATTCCATTTTGTTGGTCACCCGTGTTCCCCGCGCCTTCCCTGGCCAGCGTTGCCGTCTTCCTGAGTCGTCACCTCCTCCTCTATTTCCCCTTTCTAACTCTCTATTATTTACATGCCGGGCCCACTTGTCAGCATTTCTTTTATTTATTTTCCAACCGAATGGAATATTCCCAAGGAATATTTTCTTCTTTCTCATTTTCTGTATTTTCCCTCAGTTGAATCTTCCGATGGCCCATTCTTCGCCATCCAAACTCCGAATCGGGTGATTCAAATTTTATGATTTTATTTGAATTTATTTGTTGTGTTCTCGTTTTGCGCATAGAGTGCGACGCTGTTGAAGAGTACCGTAATCAGCAATAAGTATTATTAGTTCACTCTAACAAAGGTAGGTCATACTTGACCATGTTGATCCTATGTTTTGCAAAGATATTTCTTATATTGTTTAAAAGCTATTATGCATGGCTAGTTACATAAAATGATATCAATTATTAGGAATTAGTTAAATCCCACTTGAAATAACTTTAATTGATATTTGAAATCCATGTACCTTTGCCACCCTAGTATATGTTACCATTTATAATGAGTATATTAATGTGGTTAGTTTAGAATGATAGAATTGCTTAGGCATGCTATTTCAGTGATTGTCATCCTATAGGTGGGAATAATATTATCAAATATTTATACAATTCCTTTTTTACCAAATGTTATGCAATAGGTATTGCCATTGGTTTACAAAATAAAATAAAATTGTGAAAATATGTTTTAGACTAGGGCGAATGGTATGTTCAGGAGGGTGCAGATTGAGCACGAGACCTAGGGGTGGCAATTCCCCCGTGGGTGCGGGGCCTCACGAGGAATATCCCTATGGGGGATGGGGGGTGATCTCCCCCTACGGGGGAACAGGGCGGGGCCCCGCTATGCTAGTAGGGTGGGAACAGGGGTCACCCTCTTCCACGGGGACCCAGTAAACATAAAAATATATTTTTTAAATCATAGATTATAGCTTTTTAATACGGGAGATTATATATTTTTTTCTTGTATATTTGATTAAAACTTAAATTTATATGTTTGAATATATATTTTTAAGCTATATTTAAAAAAGTATTTCTAAATAATTATAAATTAATACACAAATTCATATTATTATTTTTTAAAACATTTAACTATTTTTTATCCCCGTGGGGACTAGGGACGGGGGCATCTTCCCCCCGATAAATCCCCCGGTAGCCTTAGTGGGGCATGGCAGGGGGCTTGCTAGTGGGGGTTGGGGTAGGGCCATGGGGTCTCCTCCAGGACCCCCGCCTTGTTGCCACCCCTAACGAGACCTTATAATGTGATAGTTCCGTTCAAGTTAATTAAGGAACGATGCTTGTGACTATCCAAACTGAGCAATACTGTATAACTACAAGTCTAAATAGATATGACTTGATTAATTAACTTGTAACGACCTAGCTTAGATTCTGCCAAAGGGCTGAGTAGGTGTCAGATAGAGATGATTGTCCCACATGGCACAAAAGGGGCTTCTGACTGGGCATATAGAACCCTTCAGCGGTGAAATCTTAGAGGACGGAGTCATATTAGGTTAGCGCACTGTAAAAGCCTTATCATGGTCTTCTCTCCGCATACCAAAGGAAGTGTATTTATTCATGGTAATATGGGATGATCATGTCTTGTGGGTAAACCTATACAATCTCTGCAGAGTGTAAAGCTATTCGAATAACTGTGCTCATGATCAAGGGTGGGCAAGGTGCGCTTTCACATGGTAAATTTATGATTTTTTTTAAATGAGCTTTTGGGAATCTGGAAGTGATTAGAGCTCTCAGGTGTTTATTCTGTCAGCTAGAGCCAGTCAGGTAAATAGAATTTGATTCAATGAACTTTGACATATAGACCCTTAATACTAGTGTTGGTAGCTATAACTTTCATTAGAAAAAAAATATCTGGTTTTAATTATTGCAATTAGTTTATCAAATAAGTGCTTTGTAAAAATATGAAAAAAAATGTGAACTATTGTTTTGTGCAAAAGAACCATAATAAGCTCATTTTTGTTAAGCATTGTATCTAAATAACTGTATTTTTTTCAAGACTTGTGGAGTACTCTATGCACGCACCTTATAATCTACAAAACCATCTTAGAGAATTATGAAGACGTAGAAGGAAACTATGACTACTTCGCTTGTGGCTTCGATGAAGGACATCTGGATTACTAGGTTGCGTTTTTCTAGTTAATTGTCTGTGACGTATTGATAGGTTATCTTCAGAGTTTTATTTTTATTTCTACTGTATTTTGTAAGTGCGTGGTCTTATAATCTCAGTTGTAATAAGTGACTATAATGTTAATACTCTTTATTATTATAATAAAGTGTTGCTTGGTTATGTATTCATCACTGTTTAACTGTATGTACTAGTTTTAATCTAAAACTAGTGCAGTAATATAGAGAGGGTTTGAATTTAAGAAATCCGGTCCCGAGACTGAGGAACTTATCTCAAATGAGAAGGAAAGAAGAAGGTAAGGACCGGAGACTAATAGGTATACCCAATATATAATTTGTTTTCTTGCAGCTTACACAAACCGACCTTAGCCCAGATGGTAGGACGGAGGATTGTATTCGTTGAAATAAAAACCCTTTGCTCGCTGGTTTGAAATCGGCCAGGTCGGACGACATTCTCTTTACCAATTTGTCAGATCCCCAACTCAATAGACGGATCAGCCGTGAGATCGGTGGAAATTTGGAACCAGAAAAGGGGAAAAAGGAAAAGCACAGGAGAACACTAAGATCGGTGGAAATTTGGAACCAGAAAAGGGGGAAAAGGAAATTTGCAGTACCCGGAGTGTGCAAATACTGTGGAGGCAAGTGGTTCCTTGGGCATAAATGTAAACAGTACCAGCAGGTGAATCTGATGGCAGCTGAGAGTGATGACACAGTTCCAACCGAACCTGATCAGGAAGGAGGGCCAACTGATAATGTGGAAACTGTCCCTTCCCAAGCTGAAACGGAAGAACAATTGATGCAAATTTCTTTACAAGCAGTGAATGGGTTGATGGGCATAACTACGTATACCTTGGATGTGATCATTGGGGGCAAGAGAGGAGTGGCATTGGTGGATAGTGGCAGTACTCATACCTTTATCAACCTCAGGTTTGCTACTCAAACTACCTGCAAGATACAACTAGTTCCTCTGCAAAAGGTTACAGTTGCGGGTGGAGGGACTCTTTTAACAGGTTCCTACATAGCCAATGCAGATTATTGCATCAGTGGAGAGAGGTTTAGCAATTCTTTCAAGGTTTTGCCACTAAAGGGGTATGATATAGTGTTGGGATGTGACTGGTTGTACCAACACAGCCCTGTGAAATTGGATTTGAAGACTAGAAAGCTAACAATTAAGAAGAATGGGATGACAGAAGTAATCTTTGTTGACCATAATCCAACTCCCGAGGTGCAGTTGTTAAGACCTAAGAGTTTAGGTAAGGTGCTGAAGACAGAAATTTGTGGGTATTTGATTGACTATCAACCACTTAAGTCATCAGAAGAGCCGAAGATCACAAATCCCCTCTTCCAGTCCCTTATTGATTCATATAAAGATGTATTTCAAGACCCACAGGGCTTACCTCCTGAGAGGGAGTGTGACCATTACATTCCAATAAAAGAAGGGAATGAACCACCCAATATTCGACCATATCATGTCCCTCATCAACTTAAGCCCGAAATGGAACAGCAAGTTCAGAAGTTGTTGGACTCTGCGGTTATTAGGCCGAGCTCCAGTCCTTTCGCTTCTCCGGCCATTCTAGTCAAAAAGAAGGACGGTTCCTGGAGGTTGTGTGTTGACTACAGGAAGTTGAATGCAATGACGATTAAAAACAAGTATGCCATTCCAGTTATTGAAGATCTTCTGGATGAGTTACATGGTGCCACTATTTTCAGCAAGTTGGATTTGAAATCTGGTTATCATCAGATTCGAATGAGGCAAGAGGATATCTGCAAAACAGCCTTCAGGACTTATTTGGGCCATTTTGAGTACTTAGTCATGCCCTTCGGGTTAACCAACGCTCCGGCCACTTTTCAATCCTTAATGAACACAATCTTCGCCAAGTATTTAAGGAGGTTCATTTTGGTCTTCTTTGACGATATACTTGTATATAGCCGGAGTAAGGAGGAGCATTGGCAGCACCTTACTATTGTTCTGGATATCTTGAGACAGCAGAGGCTGTTTGCCAATTTCAGCAAGTGTGTGATTGCAGAAGCATATGTGGAATATTTGGGTCACATCATTTCTGAGCAGGGGGTGGCAACCGATCCCAAGAAAATTGCTGCTATCAAGGATTGGCCCAAACCTCAAGATTTTTCACAATTAAGAAGTTTTTTGGGGATGACGGGTTATTATCGGCGCTTTATTAAAGGCTATGGGTTGATTTGCAGACCGTTACATGACATGTTAAGGAAAGATGGGTTTTGTTGGGGAAGACCACAAGAGGAAGCTTTTGAGGAGTTGAAACTCAGGTTAACTACTGCCCCTGTCCTTGCTCTCCCTGATTTCTCTTATTCTTTCACACTGGAGACGGATGCTTGTTCAAAAGGAATTGGAGCAGTGCTCATGCAAAAGGGGAGACCCATTGCATACTTTAGCAAGACCTTGGGGGTTAAGAATGCATCCCTTTCCACTTATGACAAGGAGGCCCTCGCAATAGTTGAGTCTTTGAAGAGGTGGAGGCATTACTTTTTGGGAACTCGTCTGGTTATAAAAACGGATCAACAGAGCCTTAAATTTATGGCTGATCAGAAGATTGGGGAAGGTATTCAGCACAAACTCATGCTTAGGTTACTCGAATTTGACTACACAATTGAATATAAAAGAGGAAAGGAGAACAAGGTTGCTGATGCACTGTCCAGAAGAGGTTCTGAGTTGAATGCTATTACCATGGCAGTTCCGGCATGGATAGAAACCATCGAAGACAGTTATACTTCTGATGCTCGTTGTAAGGAGTTAATGGAGCAACTCACTCTAACTCCAGGTCTGCAGCAGGACTACACTTTCAATTCTGGGGTACTTCGATATAAGGGGAGGATATATGTGGGTGATGATGAAGAGCTGAGACAAAATATCACCCATACACTTCACTCTTCGGCTGTGGGGGGACACTCCGGTATGGTAGCCACATATCAGCGAGTTAAGAACTTATTTTACTGGCCGGGGTTAAAGAAAGCGGTTCTCACCTTTGTTCAGAATTGTGCCATTTGCCAACGCTCGAAATCCAAACATTGTCACTATCCGGGATTGTTGGAACCCCTGCCTGTACCGGATATGGCGTGGACGCATATCACAATGGATTTCATTGAAGGAATGCCAAAATCAAAAGGGTATGAAGTGATTCTGGTAGTGGTGGATAGATTTACAAAGTATGCCCATTTCATTCCCCTCACACATCCATATTCTGTCCAGACAGTCACTCAGGCCTTCATTGACAATGTATTCAAGCTACACGGGTTTCCTTTGGCTATTGTGACAGACCGAGACAGAATTTTCACTAGCAAGCTATGGCAGGAGTTATTCAAGGCTTTGAGGGTGGATTTGAGGTTTAGCACAGCGTACCACCCGCAAACGGACGGGCAAATGGAGAGAGTTAACCAATGTTTGGAGACGTATCTCCGATGTATGGCTTTTAGTGAACCAATGAAATGGGTATCTTGGCTGTCTTTCGCAGAGTGGTGGTATAATACAACCTTCCATACTTCACTCAAAGTTTCTCCTTTTCAAGCCTTGTATGGGTTTCCTCCTCCCATGATTAATGAGGTGGCGGTTGCAGGTCCAAGAGAGGGGGAAGTCAAGGACTTCTTACATGAAAAGCAAACTATGCTTAAACGGTTGAAAGAAAACTTAATTCTAGCTCAATCGATAATGAAGAAATATGCCGACATGAATCGCTGTGAGAGACAGTTTTCGGTGGGAGACATGGTGTATTTGAAACTGCAGCCGTATCAAGCTACCGCTTTTGGACTGAAACAGGCTCTGAAGCATACCAGCAAGTTTTATGGCCCGTTCAGGATAATGCAGAAGGTAGGCAATGTCGCTTATAGGCTACAACTGCCAGAAGGAGTGGGTATTCATCCTGTATTTCATGTTAGTCAACTCAAAAGGCAATGTGGGCTAACAGCCATTCCCAGTCCAGACTTGCCTCTTGTCAGCAGTGATGGTAAGATCAAAACTAAGCCAGTAATGGTGCTGGAAACAAGGGCGTTACCTCACCGTGACAGGTTGGTGACTCAGTGGTTAGTCCAATGGATTAACTTACCGCCTGAAGATGCAACTTGGGAAGATGCCGACTTCATCAAAGGTACTTTTCCTGAATTTTACTCACAGACTATTAAGTCATGGTTCCCAGATGACCATACTTGAGGACAAGTATTCTGTTGAGGGGGAGGAAATGTCAAAAACTGGCAAATGACTGAAGAATAGAAGATGGACTGAAATATGAAGAATAGCGTTTCGTTGCGGCCAGCTTAGATGTCACAAACGACCGGGATGCTTTCTTACTTTTTGGCGAGAATTGACGGTCCTAATTGATCTCAGCAACTGTGTTTATTAAGTAGAGTTAATTGTTTTGCTAATCTGGGTTTAACAGTTGTAATCATCACTTAAACATTAATGTGTTGTCCTGTACTCATATACACTCTGGAGGCAGAAAAGGATATGCATTGAGCTGTCTTTTGCTATATTACAGTAGCCCTAGTTTCTTAGTGTTCTCCCGTGCTTTTCCTTTTTCCCCTTTTCTGGTTCCAAATTTCCACCGATCTCACGGCTGATCCGTCTATTGAGTTGGGATCCCGTCTATAAGATTTACCTTTTGCCCCCAGCCTTCAGTACCTTCCTTACAATTAGCGATTTTTTCCCCAGCCTTCAGTATCTTCCTTACAATTAGCGATTTTTTCCTCTAGTGATTTCATATGCTTTTCATTCTTGTTGGATTATTTTTGGTTGCAGCGGATGTCTTTTAGTTCTAATATAAATGTCCATACAAACGAATTAAATATTAACAATCGTTTCAAAAAGACTGTCATAATAAACTGCTTTAAAACAAATATAGAAAAAATATCTCATTTGCTTAACTGAGAAAACCATATACGGAAAAGAATCGCTAAATCGCCAATGGGAGGCAGAAGAGTCCGCGGGGAAATTTTGGTGCCGCGTGCAGGCTCAGCTTCCAACTCTACTTCCAGATGCATTATTTGCACATGCATGCACGACTTGTCAGTGCATGCTCGGTACCGATCAACAGGAGCGATTGGTTTCTTTTGAGAAAACTGGGCCCAGGATCAGGAGTCCTGGCCCAATATGGGTACCCCACTGTAAGCTATAAATAGGAACCTATATCTGCCATTTATGTATACCTGATGCAATTGAAAGCAATAAGGAAAGACCAGGAGTTCTCTCTACCTATCTGTGTTCAATCTATTCTTCTGTGATTCTGTGATTGATTCGTTCTTGTTCTAAGCAGAGGAATCGCTCGGATTGGTCGCCAGTGACAGTTCCTCAACACGTTATCAGCACGACTTCGCTCCGGTGAACGAAGGTAATCATTGAAGCACATATTGAATTTTCTAGATCGCTTTGAATTCACATTTTCTTTTCGCGTTCTAGATTGAATCTCTACGGTGCAAATCCGCCCTAATCTACCGCGAGCAGACCTGAAGTCGCCGGTACAATGTCGATCGGTAGATTGCGAAACGGGGTAGATATTGATTGCACTGTAGATTAGAAACGAAAAAAGGGGGAAATTTGTATGTTTCTGTTCGGTCTCGCATAGGTTTTTTCATGGCTGCTACACGAAAATAACAAAAAATAGGACGCCGGCCTGGAGCCGCCGCTAGTCCACTGCCGGCCTGAAGCCGCCGCCGGCATGAAGTCGCTGTGGACCGCCGGTTTTGCCGTCCGCAGCCACGTGCCACCACCGGCTACCACAATTGCTCGCACATGCACCTCCCGAAGCCAGCCGACGCCTCGGCTCCACCGTGCCCGCACGCGTGTGTGCGCCGCCGCCCGAAGCGGCTGCGCCGCCTCCCCGCTGGCCCCTCCGCCTCGGCCTCGCCATCGCACTAGCCGCTTCGGCTTCTCGCGCCTGCACACGCACCGCCCGCCGCCTTGGCTTCACGCGCCCGCACGCGCACTGACCGCCACCTCGTCTTCTTGCTCATTGGCCGCCGCTTCGGTTCTTGCACCGGCCTCACCGCCTTGCGCCAAGCCTCGCCGGTCAGCAGCCGCGCTCGCCCCGCCTCGGACGTCGGCCCGCAGCTGGCCTCTCCGCGCCTGCATGCGCCTGGCTTCGGCCGCCCGTGCCGCTCCCACCGCCTTGCCAGCCGTAGCCCCCGCACCACCACCCGAAGCCGGCCTCACGCGCCACCCCGCCGTTGGCCGCGCTCCTTCGCTGGCCCGTAGCTGGCCTCCACCGGCGCCCACGCCCGCAAGCACCTACGCGCCGCTAACGGCTTCCCCCCCGCCTGCCGCGCCGCTTCTTGAGCTCCGCAGCCGCTGGCCTCCCTGCCAGGTTAGTCGCGCGCCCGAAGCGCCGCTTGCGCCAATTTCGGCTGCCGCCACAGCTCCTTTCGGCCGCCGCTAGTGGGAAGACACGCGCTAGGGTTAAAGGAAAACCCTAGCCTCATGGGCCGGATGGGCCAAATGTGCAGACCGGCCGAAAAAATTGAAACGGACCGGAAGGAGCATGGGCCAGAAGCCCAGCCGCGAAAGGAGGGCGGCGCCGGCGTTTTACAAAAAGGACCCTGAAGTCATGAATATCACTGATAAGCCCTCGGTTTTTACATTTTACTCCCAAAATTTGTAGAAAGGTCTCGGTAATTCCAAAAATTACCGATAGGTCCTCAAATTTACGAGCGGGTTCAGTTTTTTGCAGAAAACCCCCCAGTAAATTAGAAAATTGCTCGAATTTTATCTAAACAGAATATTTGCGTAAAAACCCCTAAAAATTGCAGAATTCGCTGAAAATTTGTATTCTAGTATAAAAGGGCCTCGGGAATCCGAATTTTGAATCATTTTTAGCATTTGAAGCTTATTTATTTATGTCATTATTATTCTCTATATTTTCTGTATTTATTTACTGTTTTTGGTTAATTGTAATTGTTTAAATTGCTTTTAATCACTGAAATTAGCAGTAAAATTATAGAAAATGCACAGATAATTATGAAACATTATGAGAACATATTGTACCATTTATTTACCCGTAGTAAATTATTCCATGCATGTTTACTTAAAGTAAACTTATTTTATTTCGTTCATACACATGTAGATGACTGGTATCACAAACCGTGAGTTCGAGGAGCTGGCCCAGCATGGCCAAAACTATCTGACATGGGCATCCGATGTTGAGATTGTGCTTGGGGGCCGGAAGCTCCACGCAGCTATTGGATTAAGCGGACAGAAAGACGCTCAACCCACACCTGAGGAGAATGATCAGGCACTTCATTTTCTCAGGCACCACCTCTGCCCAACTCTCAAGAATGAGTATATGGCGGAGAAAAGCGCACTAGCACTCTGGACCGCACTCAAGAAGCGGTTTGAGAGGCTCAAGTACACCATTCTTCCTCAAGCAGAGCAGGAGTGGATCAGACTGAGGTTTGCCGACTTTAAGACGGTCGGGGAGTACAATTTTGTCTTGCACATGATTTGTACTAATCTTCAACTCTGTGGCAAGTAGATCACAGATGAGCAGAAGATCGAGAAGACCATGTCCACCTTTCACCCCAGTGTTGTACAAACCGCCCGCAACTATCGTCAAGACGGGTACAAAGAGTACGCCAAATTGATTGATATGATGTAGGTTGCGGAGGCTCAGGACGAACTTCTCCACAAGAATCACGTCACTCAGCCACCAGGCAGCTCCGCTGGCCGTGAAGCCAACGCCAGCAGCTACGAGGTGCGAAAGCCCTTGATGAAGAGAAGGGGGAAGAAGGGTAAGAGTGTTGCCCAGAAAGGCAAGTCAGATGCTCCAAGTGACAAAAAGGCTAAGAAGAGTGGCAAGACCTATGGCCAGCAGAACCAAGGTTGCTACAAGTGTGGTAAATGGGGGCATTGGTCGTGGATATGCAAAGAACCGCAACATGTCATTGATGCCCACCAAGCTCAGAAGAAGAATGGTAAAGGGCAACCTGAAGCCCACTTTGCAGCAGTTGAGGGGGAGCATGTTGAGCAGCTGCCTAAATTGATGGATGTTGAACCCATCCCAGCAACACCCTCTTATGCCTTAGAGGCAGGCACAGCCATGATCTCTCTTGAAGAGAATATCACTCCTGAAAAGATAGCCGAAGAAGTCAATGATTTTCTAGTTGATTCCGTCTGATGCACAGAATGCATAAGACGTTAATTGTCATTTATTTTGTGCTAAATGGACAAGTTTAGAACTTGCATGGATGGTGCTTTAGGATTTGTTTTCTCATAATGGTTGGATGATTTTGGAATAATACATTCATTTATTCAGTTTATGATGGCATGATATGTTTTGATATTGGCGTATTTTATTTATGTGTTGAATGCCTTCCAATACATGTTAATTAAATACGTTATATTAGAATACGTGTGGAGCCCTATGGAGGAAGTATGCCTTGCCGACAGCGGTACAACGAATACCATCTTAAGAGAGACTAAGTATTTCCAGTTAATCCGTAAGAGCACCGGCAGCCTTACGACAATCGTCGGAAGCGATGCATGTATAATTGGTTCCGGAAGAGCCACAATTATACTTCTAATGGGCACGACTTTGGTCATTGAAGAAGCCTTATTGTACCCAGAATCGACTAGAACTCTCCTAAGTTTTAAGGATACTCGCGCCAATGGTTTCCACGTTGAGACTGACGAAGAGTACGGTAAGGAATACCTGCTCATCACGAAGCGCGAAGAGAATGGCAAAAGG
The DNA here is from genome assembly GCA_017311315.1 of Dendrocalamus latiflorus. NCBI lineage: Eukaryota > Viridiplantae > Streptophyta > Magnoliopsida > Poales > Poaceae > Dendrocalamus > Dendrocalamus latiflorus. The sequence goes on along the minus strand of CM029670.1, from coordinate 16,313,423 downwards.
GTATTAGAAAAACTTCCTTCACTAGAAACTGGGCTATAGTATACCAACATTAAGGCACCTGCAGCCTACACTATTCTGAAGACAGTATTTAGAAGCTCTGAACTCTTCTGTCTCTGGCATGACAGATTAGGCCACCCAGGTCTTAGGATGATGAGAAACATAATATATAACTCGCATGGGCATAATATTAATGTGAAGAATTTTTTGAATCATGAAGATTTTGTGTGCCCTGCATGAAGATTTTGGGCACAAGTGGGTATTTGTTCGAAAGAGAAATGAAAGAAACGAAGTAGTGGGATACAAAGTAAGGCTAGTAGCACAAAGTTTCACTCAACGTTCTGGAGTTGATTATGAAGAAACCTACTCCCCAGTCATGAGTGCAATTACCTTTAGATATTTGATCTCAATGGAAGTGAACTTGAACTTAGAAATGAAATTGATGGATGTTGTGACTGCATACCTTTACGGTAACTTGGATTCGAAGATTTATATGAAAGTCCCTGAAGGAATCCCTCTCCCGAACCAAGACAGAGCAAATAGAAATCTGTACAGTGTGAAACTCAGAAAGTCACTGTATGGACTAAAGCAATCTGGAAGAATGTGGTATAATCGCTTGGGCGACTTTCTCTGCAAGAAAGGCTACACGAATAATGAAGATTGTCCTTGTGTATTTATACGGTGATCCCAGAATGGATTCTGTATAATCTCTGTGTATGTAGATGATCTGAATATCATTGGGACGACAGAAGACATAAAGAAGCAAGCTCCTACTTGGAGTCAGAATTTGAAATGAAAGATTTGGGCAAGACCAAGTTCTGCTTAGTCCTGCAGCTTAAGCATGTCCCTGAAGGAATCTTGGTACATCAGTCGACCTACACTCAGAAGGTGCTTGAAAGGTTTGGCTTTGAGAAGGCACTCCCATCGAAAGTACCAATGATCGGGAGGTCTTTACAGCAAGAAAAAGATCTTTTCCGTCCTAGGGAAGAGGGGGAGGAAGTCCTGGGACCGGAATTCCCATACTTGAGTGCAATGAGAGCACTCATGCCTTAGCAAACTGCACTAGACCGGACATTGCATTCGTCGTGAATCTGTTAGCAAGGACCTTGGATTGTTCTATAGAAAGAATCAAGATCTGAACTTGATTGGCTATGCAGATGCTGGGTACCTGTCGGATCCGCATACCGCAAAGTCACAAACAGGCTATGTATTCCTGTGTGGTGGAACTGCAATTTTATGGAAATCGTCTAAGCAAAGCCTTGTAGCTACTTCGACGAACCACTCAGAAATTATAGATCTGTATGAAGCCGCACGAGAGTGCGCTTGGCTCCGTCGAATGGTTCATCACATCCAGCAGTCATGTGGGATGAACATTGTGCAAACCCCCACAATTATCTATGAAGATAATGCCGCATGTGTTGCACAAATGCAAACGGGCTATGTGAAGAGTCATCTCACAAAGCATATCAACTGCAAGTTCTTCTATGCACATGAATTGCAAAAGATAGACAAAATTAAAGTACTGCATACTAAGTCATGTGAAAATCTCGTAGATTTATTCACTAAGTCACTCCTCGCATCTAGCTTTGAAAGGTGCGTTCGTGAAATTGGAATGATGAGACTTACAGAAGTGCATAATTCAGGGAGAGAATGCTCTCAAGCCCGCTAATAAATCTTGATCATGAAGATTAAGTACCCAAAGAATAAAGTCCTGAAGACCAAATGAAATTGGGTGGATTGTACTCTTTTTCCCTTGACGAGTTTTCCATGAAGTTTCTCGACCAAGATTTTTAATGAGACAATTCGTGCATCGCAACATAACATGTATCATGTGCTCTTTCTCCAAATTTTTTCCACTGGGTTTTTATGGAGTTTTAGTGAGGCATGAACGTATTGGGTGAGTGCCAAAGGGGAAGTGTTGAGAAACCTGGGCCCAGGACCAGGAGTCCTGGCCCAATATGGGCACCCCACTGTAGGCCATAAATAGGGACCTATATCTGCCAATTATGTACACCTGATGCAATTGAAAGCAATAAAGAAAGAGAAATTTTACCATCCTTGAGGGGGAATAGGTACCAAATTTGAGCCGTTGATCACACTGATCGAACGGCTGAGATTTGGCAGTACCTAGTGGTACCGGACGCGAGGTACCAAGAGGTACAAGGTACCAAGAGGTACCAAATTTTGAGCCGTTGATCACACTGATTGAACGGCTGGATCTAATTTGGTACCTCTTGGTACCTCCTAAAGGATAGGAAAACTGCTCATAAAGAAATATCAGGAGTTCTCTCTACCTCTCTGTGTTCAATCTATTCTCATGTGATTCTGTGATTGATTCGTTCTTGTTCTAAGCAGAGAAATCGCTCGATCAGCGACGGTTCCTCAATAGTTTCTTCGTGCCCTCCCTGAAAATGTAGTGGTGTTTTCCGGAGTTACTGCTAGTCGCAGCTAGTGGCCTCTCTGGACTGAACAGTCTGAACTACACTGCACTGCACTCTGCAAATGTCCTCATCTGGGAGTGATCTATTACAGTAGTAACTCTACCGGCCCCTCTAAACCATGTTGACTAGTCTCTCTACAATAATTCTGCTCATAGTAGTAAACAAGCGCTCATGAGATTGGATGGTTGATCGGTATGGCCGACTTGCGGGGTTGAGGATCTCTGTTCAAAAGTTTAAATTTTACCCTGTCCATCTGGATGTTAGGCCGAAGTAAAAGAAACTGCATTGTATCTTGCAAAATTCTCGCTTAAAATTTTGGAGTGGTTAGGCTTTATTTAGCTTTACGGTTTCTTTCTAAAACTGTATTTGTTTCGCTAGCTTCGATACGGAACTGCTTAGAACCCGTATTTTGGAACCAAACAGAAATATTTTACTGGAATTGATAAATATTTGTTCCGCGGTGCAACGTATCAACAACAAATTGGCCGTCAGTCTACCAACAACGCCAAGTTGCGCTTACAATACATAAGAGTAACTAAACCAAGAATATGTCCAGCCCAATATCATGAAAATTAACCCCATAGTTTCCCAACCACAAGTGACCAAGCATAGAACAACCGCCGTACACCTAAAGCATGGATTAGTAGTTTAGTGCTAGCATAATGCACATAGGTGATGGATGCAAGCTAGGCAATCTTGCTAGCCTTACGCACCATTTCAAAGTTAAGTTTCTTTTTTCGAGCAGCTTTCAGTGATCTGGCGACAGGCAATACTAATCAGGATAATCAAACTCCCAATGATGATGCTACCCTCTTCCTGCTCCCTTTCACCCCTTCATCATCTGTTGCAATCTCTTCAGTGCCTACTCTGCCTTTAAACAAAGCAGGAATTCAGGTTTTGCGTCGCTAGCTAGCTACCTGGATGGAGCTAACATAACATCACATCACTCTGTTCCAAACAAATTGGTCCAAAGTGCATCATACGATTTGTGTATAGTCCCGGCCATTTTAGCTTTACATGACAGAGAAAATTAACCAAATCAATTTCAAGTTGCAAGTGTCACTTTGGAGTGCAAAACCCAATGCTTACCAGACGATGAAAGATACAACCAATGGAAACGTTTCACTTTTTTTCTGTTTGGGTTGGAGAGCAACCAATTGCTGACTCAGACAGGTCCCAGTTGCTGAATATATAGATAGATTCTTGTCATGATATGCGTACGAGATTGTTATTCGTATCCTCTGTCGTGCCATTTGTGAAGGAATCAATGATATGAACTCTAGGACCATCAAGTTGGGATCCGATGCTTGCGGCAGATGCAAGTGCATTGTTTCAAACAGCTTATTAACTCCAATCAGTTCATACAAAAGTGTGACGAAACAACATTTTTTATAAACATTGCTAGATTCACTAGTGCTTGTCGAACAAACATCACAGCAACAACACCCCATCCCCCCCCCCCCCCCCAATATATTTAGCAGATCCTAGCTACACATGCATCGATCTATCATGGATCATCACCTGGCCAACTTGCACAATCTCCATCTTCTTTCAGCCACTGTCTCGGAACAACTTATGCAAGTTGCAAGAAAAGAAGAAGAAGAAAAGGCTATATCTTTCGCATGCAAAACACCACCATTCATTTTATAATTTTTCTGTCTTTCAGTTACGGTAACGCTAGTGGTGGAGGCATGTATTCGTTGTGGGTCAATTGACCACGTAGCCTTTTGCAAATACCATTACACTTATTAAATTAGGGAATTGCTAACTAGTACTTGAGGGTTTTTTGATTGAGTACTCGAATTTCTCGCCATAAGATTTTGCCTTGAGATTCATACTCGTCTCTCCCTCTGGCTCTCGCGAGAGTTCTGACGGCGGCTCCAACGAGTTAGGGTTACAATTCAGGATCGGGTTGGATTTACCGGAACCCTCGGATTTAGAGAGAGGCCAGGGTAGTGGAGCGAAGAGGCGGCAATAGCGCCCCCTTGGCTGTGGGCCAGAAGAGGGCAATGGGCAATGGAAGTCGATGGACGTGACAAGGAAGAGTGGTTAGGAGACGGCGGAAGGTGGCAGCTACCGGAGACGAGAAAGGAGGACCAGTGTTCAAGTGGACGCTAGGCGGGCGGCAAGCAGGGGCCTAGTGCCTAGGCCACCTAGGCGAGGACTAGGTGGGGGCTAGGTGGCCGACTTTAGCATGATGTGCTACTGGCGATGTCAAAATATATATAATATTTGGAGGAAGAATAGTTACCTGGAATAACTTGTAATGTTGTAAATTTGATAGATGATGATGGATACTTCATCACTTGATGTAAATTTTTGATGTAAATACTTTATGTAACCTGCACATTAAAAATAAAGCAATACATGAGACTATTGGTATGTGGATAAAATTATACAACTATTGCTCTTTAGACTTCTATGTAAGTATGAAAGAATGAAAGAAATAAAAAATGACTGCAAGACAATAAAACATAGTCACATAGATCAAATAAAAGTATAAAATAAAATCACAACCACACATAGACATAGTTCACAACATCTCACACCAAAAGTCTCAACCACACATAGCAAAATAATTCTTAAAGAAACTTTAACAAGGTTTAACAAGTTAGCATGCATAGATAAAATGATCAATCTTTGTTCTCTTGATCGTAATCTGTAATCCTTTGTTGGAATCACTTCATCTGATCGGATTCGAACTCAACATCCTCAAGTTCCTCGTTCACCTCCTCTTCCTCTTCACTTTTGGATTCGAAATCATCCTTATGAAGTTCTCTCACTCTTGTGCTCCTACGAGATTGTGTGGCTTCATTAGCCCCACTTGCTTCTTCAATGAGTTTCCATGAAAGACCCATCTCGGGGTCAACCTCTTCATCTCCGCTTTCAATAACCCATCTTTGAGTAAAAGTAGCGTGCGAAGCTAAAAAGACATTTATGTTATTTGATTTGTTCTTTCTTTTTTATTCGTAAGTCTTGCATTGAATTAAACATAGACAAGATTGTTGAGGCAATGTGCATCTAATTTTTCTCTTGTTGGTATATATCTACGAGTTGCAAAGTAAAGGTTAGTCTGATTAGTTCAGTATTTAAATTGAAATAGTGATATAAGATATGGGACTTGAGAGTTAGTAAGTAATCATGTCAAAGTGCTCCAATTTCTTTCACATCCGGATGAACTTAAGGTCAAGGAAAGAATTCTTATAGCCAATCTTTGCAAGCGAGGAACATGACATCCATACTTAGACCACAAATTGGCTACATAATATGAAGTAAAAATATTATTAATGCACAAAAGATAATTTACATGCATTGGTCCATTAAATTTGAGAAGTGAGAACAAGTTTACCAGAAATAATAGCAAACTTTTAACATCTAAGTCATGCATGAGTTTTCCCAAATGTTTCCCTTTTTCCTTGAAAATGTCAAAGTTGACATTGAGCATTTGATCCTGAGTGACCATGTGGATGTGACTCTATGCTTGTGATGAGTAATTGACGAGTATTCTGGAAAGATTGAGTTGGTTTGTGCGTTTTGTGCCATGATGGCATTTGGCTCAGTCAGGTTTGGTTAGTCGGACTTGAGGCGTATTTTTCTTCCCATTTGAGCTTTTAGGCAATTTTATGCTTGAGTTCGATTCATTGATGCTAATTTTGAATACATGTGTCGAGCGGTGCTATGTGATTTGTTTCTTGTCTGTGATAGTGCAGGACATCGAGGCGGAGTCATGGCGAGGCATGGGATGACCGGACTAGGCGCAGGTGGTGCTGAGCTCGGAGCGGTCGGGATGTGCCGAAGACGACATGGACTCGAGGTGGTTGCAAGGCTTGAGCGGCAAGAAAGGAGGAAGCTTCCCGGAAGGTGCAGGAGGGGCGTTTTGGTGAATACGCAAAGCTGTACTAAAGGGAAGTGAGTTTTGGATAAAGCATTGGAGTTATTGGAGGCTTAATGGGCAAAGCATGTTGCAAACCCATTAGGGGAAGGGTATAAGTAGGTGCATGTCTCCTGGTTGTTGATCATGCTTGAGAGAGGGAAAATGGCTTTGGGGTTGATGGCTTTAGTCTGTTCCTTTAGTTGTTGAGGTTTGGTGAGAAGAGCAGGAGGTTGTCTCCTCTCTGTACGTGTATTCTTGTGAGAAGAGGAAGTGCTCAAGGTGTGTGCATGTGTTCTGGAGAGAACCATGTAATGTAATCATTCCTCTTGTATTCAATCGCGTATGGGGACTCATGTAATCCTTGGTTGTTTGGGAAAGAATCAATTTCATTTGAGATGTTCCTGCCTCTGTTTTTCTTCGTGTTCTTGATTTCTCAGATTTTTATTTTTGTGTTGATTCTTGCTGAGGAATAGCAAAATGGATTGCTCTGTGATGGAATTGTATTTCTAGACCCTTTGGTCAGCTAATTCCAAGAGCAAATTGATTGAATCACAAGAATCACATTTCTCTCTTTCCTGTGTTCTTGTTTTTCTCAGTTCATAGTTCTAGGGTTTGGTGTGTTTGATTTTCTCTTCTAAAGTTTATGCCCTGAGGTGAGTTCCTAAGCCCTGAGATTATTGCTTAGATGATTACAAGTTTCATGAGCAAAAGATCAAAGATTGGCTGAAAATTTGAGATTTAGTGAAGCTCTCTGATAGTTTCAAGTTTTTGGCTAAAATCTCAAATTCTTGGGCTATGGTTGATCTCTCTTGTTGTTTGAGGCCTCTAAGCTATTTAGAATAGGTTTATGTTTATTTGGCCGGAGGATAACAGCAGGAAGGTCTCAGTTCTATTGAATTCTTCTAATCTCGGTCTTCAGGTTTTTCTGTTCGGACTCTGTTTTCTCGATGCTGTCAGGATAACCCGGTCAGACCCGGTCGTGGTATAGCGGTCAGACCGGTCGTAGTATAGCGGTCAGACCGGCTGGTGCCTGGCGGTTCAAGACCGGCGGTAGGCATGTGGTCTGACCGCCCAATGCACTGCGGTCAGACCGCCCGAGCTGTTGATCTGTTGATTTGATTTCGTTTCTTTTCGCTTCTTGATCATGTTGCCTTCTCTTCTACTGGTTGAGGGTTCTGTGAGTTGTTGGTGTTCCATTCATAAGCTCTGTAAGCTACTGAAGAGGAAACTCTTTCGTAATTCTTTTTGGCGTTTTTTTAAGGAGCAACATTCACCCCCCTGTTGCCGATTTCGATCCAACAGATCCATAGCTTCTTTATCACCATGATAAAAGATTTTGGAGCCGAGGTAGACGCGCGAGATCTCCGTCCCCTACCCTTTCGAAGCGGTTGCAGTGCAGCTGGCACCTAGCCGAGGTAGACGCGCGAGCGCTCCGTCCCCTACCCTTTCGAAGCGGTGGTAGCGGAGCTGGCGCCTAATCGAGGTAGACGTACGAGCGCTCCGTCCCCTACCCTTTCGAATGGTGGCAGCGGAGCTGGTGCCTAGCCAAGGTAGATGCACGAGCGCTCCATCCCCTACCCTTCGAAGTGGTGGCAGCGGAGGCAGACGCGCGAGCGCTCCGTCCCCTACCCTTCGAAGTGGTGGTAGCGGAGCTGACATCTAGTCGAGGTAGACGCGCGAGCGCTCCATCCCCTACCCTTCGAAGTGGTGGCAGCGGAGCTGGCGCCTAGGCGAGGTAGACACGCGAGCGCTCCGTCCCCTACGAAGGCTGACCCACGGGTAGGGCTACTTCCCCGCACTGATGACCCCCATACTGGCTGTCATGGGGCGGGCGCGGGGACAATGGCCACGCGCCTAACTCGTGCTTCACAGGGTGCGCATGGGGGCAAGCCTCTGCTACGCCTGATCGGCGCCCTGTGGAGTGTGCGTGGAGGCAAGCCTCTGTTGCATCTTGTTTATACTCCATGGAGTGCGTGGGACCATCAACCACATCTTATTTATACTCCGGAGAGTACGCCCAGGGATAACGCCCCTGCACGCGCGGGGACATCTGCGTCTTGTTTATACTCGGTAGAGTGCGCAGGAACAACATCCGTGTCTTATTAATACTCCATAGAGTGCGTGCGGAGGCGGACCGCGACGCTACGTCTTATTTATACTCCGTAGAGCGCGTGCGGAGGCGAACCTCGACGCTACGTCTTATTTATACTCCGTAGAGTGCGTGCGGAGGCGGACCTCGACGCTACGTCTTATTTATACTCCGTAAAGTGCGTGCGGAGGCGGATCTCGACGCTACGTCTTATTTATACTCCGTAGAGTGCATGGGACCATCAACCATTCTTATTTATACTCCAGAGAGTACGCCCAGGGATAACGCCCCTGCATGTGCGGGGACATCCGCGTCTTGTTTATACTCAGTAGAGTGCGTAGGGACAACATCCGCGTCTTATTTATACTCCGTAGAGTGCGTGCGGAGGCGGACCTCGACGCTACGTCTTATTTATACTTCGTAGAGTGTGTACGGAGGCGTCCCCCCGCACGTCTTTGTTATACTCACAGAGAGTGCACGCGCGAAAGCGTGTCTTTGTTTATACTCACGGAGAGTGCGTGTGCGAACGCGTGTCTTTGTTTATACTCACAGAGAGTGCGCGCGCCGAACGCGTGTTTTGTTTATACTCACGGAGAGTGCGCGCGGAGGCAAGCCTCCGCGCATTTTTGCAGGAAATAAGACGGGTTTCGCGAATGGTAAACTTTATTGAATTCCCGTTTGCGCGGATGTGAGCGATTACAAAAGACAAGGTACTAACCACCTGATCGCTCGAGGGCGGGAACAGCAGCGACTGTCGTTACCGTGGCGGCGAGGGAGGGCACGGTGGGAGCCTCTACTGCTGGAACAGTCCACGTGGGAGCCCGCGGGGTGCTTCCTGAGGCCGCCAATGGTCCTTAGGCTGGCGTGCCCGTTCTAAGAGTCCCGTTGAACCTCGCGAGGCGCGCCTCGGGTGCCGAGCTCTATGCGTCGGGCTATATCCTGGTCGCCGTGGGCGGTGATGATACCCGCGGGCCTGGGAGCTTCATGCATAAGAAGCCGTGGTGCGGAACCGCCCCGAAGGAATTGAGGGTTGGTCGCCCCAATATGGCGTTGTAGGGGTACAGGATATCGACGACATCGAAGGTGACGTCTTCGCTCCTCACGTTGTCGTCTTGGTCAAAGGAGATCTGCAGGCATATCTGGCCCAGCGCCCGCAGGGGCTGACCTCGAAGCCCTGCAGCGGGATTCCCGAGGGGCCCAAGCGACTTCGGGGGATCCCTATCTGGTCTAAGGCCACTGCGAACAAAATGTTCGCGGAGCTTCCTCCATCGACTAAGACGCGCCGAACGTCGCATCCTGTGATGGCGACTTGGATGGCCAGGGGATCTTGGTGGGGGAACTCTACGCCCTCGGCGTCAGCTGGCGTGAAGGTAATTTCGTGCTGCGTCCAGTCCGGCGGTGCCTGTGCCGGGTATGCCGCCACGTGGTGTAGCCTCCTCGCAAGGCATTCCGCTTGCCGCGCCGAGGCGAACTCCAACGAGGAGCCCCCAGAGATGACATTTATAACCCTGCGCTGGGCTCCCTCCGGGGCCTGAATCCACAGGGGGCCCTCCTAAGGCTGCAACCCTTGATCCTGGATCTGCATGGGGCCTTCCAGGGGTTGTTGGACGTGGTCCACAACGGATGGCCGCGCCTCCAGGTTTCTATTCCTGGCGACGCTCTGCCGAAGTGCTGCGATGGTAGTGCACGTGCGCGTGTCGTGGCTGCCCCGACCATGTACCTCGCACCATTGTCCGTGGTTGCTGATCGTCGTATTCCCCGTGGGTTCTATCATCGCGACCCCGACCTCGCCCCCGCCCCCGGCCCTGGCGGGCTCTACCACCGCGGCCTGCGGGGGCGTTGTCTTCGGAGCCGCCCTCAATGTTGAAGACATAGCGGCTATCCGAGACTTCTATTGGCCGCACTTGGGCTTGTCACCCGACGAGTCCTTGTGCTGGGCATCCTTGCGCCTGGAGGCGTCCTTCGATGGCTCCTGCTTGCGCTTGCCCTTCGAGGAGCCTTCCTTCGGCGAATCTCCGTTCTTCATCGTGCCCTTCGCTTGATTGGTGTCGGAGTCGTCACCTTGGTGCTGCCGCGCTGTCTTTCTTCCGCTCTGGCGTACTCTTCCATCTTGTCAAAGAGCTTCGCCACCATCTTGATTGGCTTTCGCGCATTGTACTCGGCCAGCGGCCCTGGGCGGAGGCCCTGTACCGCTGCGTTGATGATGGTTATCTCGTTGACATCCTTGACCTGGCAGTGGACTTTCGCGAAGCGCCTAAAGTACTCCTGGGCTTCTCCGAGGGTTTTTGCTTGACCGCGAAGAGCTGATCCACGTCAATGCGCTCGACATAGTTTCCCTGGAAATTGTTGTAGAGTCTGTCGCGGATCTGCTCCCATGCGTAGATGGAGTTTGGCTCGATGATGAAAAACCAAGAGAGCGCCACTCCCTGTAACACGAGGGGGAGTCCCTTCGCCTTCGTGGTGTTGTCTCCGCCGGCGACTTCGATGGCGGTCTCGTACACGCACACGAACTCCCGAGGGTCTGTGTCGCCTTTGTACGGCTCAATGGCATTGGGGAACTTGAAGTCCTCCGGCCATGCTGACTGCTACAGGCCTGCAGAGAGTGGGGACTCCGGGTCCACGCGTCGCAGCGGGATGCGGCTGGACATGGGGGTGTCGCACCTATCCGCCCGTTCTGGTGTGGTCTCCGGCGCGACCACTGGTGGGGTCTGCTGACTCCGAGCTTCTTGCATATCTCGCATGGCTCCGCGGAGATCCACCAACTCCCGCTGAAGCGTGCTGATGGTCGTCAGCAGGGCACTCTCCACCGCTGGCGTGGCCGGGGCAATCGGCACACCTGGTCGCGTTGCTGGGACAGCGGCGACCACGGTCCGCGCTCCCAGGTTGCCTGGTCCACCAGCGCGGTAGGCTCCGGTGTTGGCGACGAGGACAGTGTTGCCGTTTGGACTGCCCGGCTCTCTCGCACCGGGTATAGGGACGACGGCCGCGCCTACATGGGCGCTGGCGCTACCACCCCCGACTACCTGGTCGGTAGCTACCAGTGTCGACCGTGGCGCCAACGGCGGGGTCGCTCGCCGCGCGCGGGGTGGGGTCGGCCCATCGCGCCAGCCGCGGAGTCGATCGTCGCGCGTGCGCCGGGGTCGACTTTTGCACCGATGGTGGTGGGGTCGACCGTCGCGCCATGAGCATTTGACGTTCGCGGCTGCCGCATCCGCGTCGCCGTCGCCGCCCGCGCTTGCCGACGCCGAAGCCCTGGTGGTGACGCGGGACTCCGTCGCGCCCCCCTTCTTCTTCTTCGCCGCCGATGATGAAGCTTTCCTCGGTGTCATCCTCATATCCCGAGGCTTGCTCTTGTCCTCCCCAAGGATGGCGCCAACTGTTGTGGCTATAGACCAAACAGAGAGAGAGAGTATGGTAGTGGAGAGTTAGGTGAGCAATGCTTAGGGTTTCCCATGGCATGTATCGTATATATATATATACCCTCATTGTTTTTACAACCTTGCCTTTACACCTGAGTAACCCCCTCCAGGGTATTTATGTCATTACATATGTCCCATACTGGTCTTTATAGCCTTCTGACAGGCCGACTGGGCTTAGGTGGGGCCACCCCTACAACAATGACAAACAAGAGGGGAGGTAGAGAAGATGGCGAAGGGGAGGTGAAACACACCTGGGAAATGCAGAATCGGCAAGATGGCAATGCGGCGCTAACTGCCAAGGTGGAATCTAGCGAATTGACGGTGGCGGACCCATGTGTGCGCAAAGAAACCCTAATGCGCGAGACGTTCCCGACTCCAAAATTCCAAACTGGTAACCCTCTGTTCCCCTTATCCTCATATATTACCCAACTTCTCCGCCTTGCGCGCCTAGGCGGTTGACACGACCGCCTAGGTGTCGCCCGCCCGCCCGCCCCCGCCTGACCACCCACCTCGCCGAGGCCGCTTTCTGCCGCCTTTGACTGCCTCCCCGCCTAGCCGCCCAGTCAGCCGACTACTGCCTGAGACCCGGTTGTCCCCTACCACCGAGCGCTTACACGGCGCCTGGAAGGTTGCCCAAGCCGATTTCTTGATCGCTGAGGAGGAAGAAGGTGGGATGCAGGACGGCTCGCAGGAGAGGAGGAAGAATGGTGGTGCAGGAAGGAGGGAGGGAGGGAGGCAAGAGTATCGACGGTAGAGGCTCACTGACGGGCAATGGTGGCACTGGGGATGGCGATGGCGCTGTGGTGGGGGTGCGGCGACGGCGGTGGGACGAGCCGATGGCTAGGGTTTAGGGAGGAGAAGGGAGGGAAAGAGGAGGAATATATATGATTTGAAAGAAGGACGAGATCCTTTAGATCTAGATCCAATCGTTCAAAATTTGAATACCCTTTAACAAAAAAAAAACTCATATATTCCTTAGACTCCCCTTTAAATTAATGTATAAATCCGCAAAAATACGAAACAGTGACAATTGACCCACAAGGTCAAGTTCGACTTAACACGTTACGGCACAAAAATAAGAACAAAAACAGTTCCTTTCCGAGAGAGAGAGATTGGAGGTACGTGGAATTGCAGAGGGATGCCGATAGCGACGAATAGGAGAGCTTGGAAGTCTGGGGACAAGTGGACGGTGCTGGAGAGAGAAGTGCTAGTAGCAGCTAGCTGCGGTTGGACGAGTGCATCTCCCGCCAAGCCAAGGACCACCGGTGAGTGAAAAGATCAGATGGGAGAGTGTACTAGCTGCTGGTGCATGCATAGCAATGAAGCTTCATCTCTAGCTCACAAAGCAAAGAAATGGCGCTCCATCGATCCCAAGATATGTGTGTTTGTTGTTGCAAAGAGTGCTGTTGTTGTGGTTGGCATGGCTGTCAAGATATTGGAAGGGACCTCGCAGAACTCATGCATTGTGCCTATATATACATGCATGATACAAGCTTGTCAGCTTGTATGATACATGTAGACTATAGTACGTATTCTTCAAGTTTTCGAGAACTAAAGTATGAGAAGGTTGCACGTTACATATCTATACTTTTGCTGTTTGACAGGCTACTGTACTAGTTTACACCCAAATAATTTTCTTGTGTTGGTGTGTGTACAATTCAGTTTTAAACCTAGAAACTACTAAACTAGATGCATCCTCATGAGAATGGGATCAAAGAATATAATTGTTAGTATGTGTTATTGCCACTTAATTTGTTCCTTGTTATTTACACTAGTTACACCTTGACATTAAAGCGTGAAGGATATTTCCAGTTTGGTTGTTAATTAATGCAAAATATATTACTTGGTCGAAGGATTTTTGTTGAGACGATGCATCAGATGGAGAAGTTTGAGAGATATTTTCAGACCGGCATCCCTCCTCTCTTGTAACTTTCATGCATCATCCCTAATGTTGCATTGCGTGAGGTAATTGTCCGACATCTTCTAACGAGGTTCAATATCTGACTAAGATTTTAGGCAATGACAAATGATAGCTGAGTTAGATTTTGGAGGTGGGCAGTGTCGGGGTGGATATTTTCTGATCGCCCCCCTCTACTGGCACATATGCTGTAATTTTCACGCATCATTCCTAATGTTGCATTGCACGAGGTAATCGTCCTGCATCTCTTAATAAGGTTTGATATCCAAGCTAAGATTTGAGGCAACGACAGATGATAATTGAGTTAGATTTTGGAGGTGGGTGGTGAATATTTTCTCACCAGCCTTCTCTTCCTCCACACCCAACTCACGCCACCCCTCCCCCGGTGCATCCGTTGTAACTGTTATGAATAGCGCTTGTATTCATATGAGGCCAATGGGCCGAATATATACACAAAGTACAGGTGGTAAATATGCAAAGAACCCCTCATAACAATGGGGAATAACAAACTATACATATATCTCTAACACCCCCCTCAAACTCATGGTGGATCAACAACACTGAGTTTGGAGAGGTAGAAGCTGTGCTGTGCTCGAGTCTGGGCCTTCGTGAAGAAATCCGCTATCTGAAGCTCTGAAGGCACATACTGAAGAGTAATCACCTGATCATGCACACAAGTCCTCATGAAAGAAGCATCAACACCAATGTGCTTGGTGAGCTCATGCTTCACAGGATCACGAGCAATACTGATAGCACCTGTACTGTCTGACAAGAGGGGTCGGTGTAGTGACAGAAACACCAAAATCCTCAAGTAACCACCGTAGCCAAGTAATCTCTGCTGTCAAGAGAGCCATAGCTCGCAACTCAGCCTCTGCACTCGAACGGGACACTGCAGTCTGTTTCTTCGTCTTCCAGGCAATAAGAGAACCACCAAGAAAAACACAGTAAGCAGAGATAGACCGGCGATCAGGGATCGCTGGCCCAAGTAGCATCCGAATAGGCCTGAAGCTGTAACGAGCTGGAACGTGGAAAGAAGAGACGGCGAGAGATAGTCCCACGAAGGTATCGCAGAACTCGAAGAAGGTGGCTGTAGTGAACCTGAGTGGGAGCTGAAACAAACTGACTCAGAATATGAACTGGATAAGTGATATCGGACGAGTAACAGCAAGGTAGACAAGACTCCCAACAAGATGACGATAGCGAGTCGGATCAGAAAGAGGCTCGCCATCAGAGAGTCGGAGGTGAACATTGAGCTCCATGGGAGTCTCAACAGTACGCTGATCAGTGAGAGAGGCGCGATCAAGAAGATCCTGAATATATTTCTCTTGGGACATAAAGAAACCATCTGGAGTGGAAGTAACCTCAATCCCAAGGAAGTAACGAAGAGGACCAAGATCCGACATAAGGAACTGCTCACTAAGACGAGCCTTGACAAAGGCAATGTACTCAGAATCATCTCCCGTAATGATCATATCATCAACATACAGGAGAAGAAGAGTCCGACCACGAGACGAAGTGTGGACAAAGAGCGCAGGATCATGATCACTAGCTGAAAAACCAGCAGCAGTGACCACAGAGGAGAAGCGCTCAAACCAAGCACGGGGGCTTGCTTAAGGCCATAGAGAGAGCGACGAAGGCGACAGACCATGCCCTCAGGAACAGAATACCCAGGTGGCGGATGCATGTAGACCTCCTCACGCAACTCGCCATTAAGAAAGGCATTCTTGACATCAAGCTGAGAAACAGACCAGTGGCGAACAGACGCCACCGAAAGAAGAGTGCGAACAGTGGTCATGTGGGCCACAGGAGCAAAAGTCTCGTCGTAGTCAACACCATGCTGCTGCTGGAAACCACGAGCAACAAGACGCGCCTTATAGCGCTCAAGAGAGCCATCAGAGCGAGTCTTAATCTTATAGACCCACTTACATGTGATGGGATGAGAATGGATGGAAAAGGAACAAGATCCCAAGTACCAGTACGCTCGAGGGCAGCAATCTCCTCGGCCATGGCAAGCTGCCACTCAGGGTGAGTAACAGCATCCCGGTAGGAGACAGGCTCACGAGTAGCTGCGCCAGCAAAGGCAAAACGGGCAGGAGGCCGAATCGACTGGCGATCGCGGAGAGCGTAGCGAGGAGAAGATGACCCATCAGGGGAAGATGGAGCATCAGAAGAAGATGGAACATCAAGAAGATGACTCATCTGGAAGATCCTCAATACGAGGTCGACGAGTGTAGACGATAGTGGGAGGAGCCTGGGGAGTCGTAGGAGACGACACAGGCGGCGACAACGGCGGAGAGGCCACAGGGGGAATATGTGTGGACGAGGGCAAAACAGATATAGGAGTATCTGGAAAGGTCAAGAAAGACAGAGACTCCACAGAGGAAGCCGAAGGAGAGGCAGGACGTGGGTAGAATGGACGAGACTCGTCGAAAGTCACATCCCGAGAAACCCGTATCCGACGACCAACAGGATCCCAGCACCGATAGCCCTTGTGCTCGGCACTGTACCCCAGAAAGACACACTCAACAGACTGAGCGGTCAGTTTGGTGCGTTCTCGAGGGGCGAGGAGAACATAGCAAACGCAGCCAAACAGATGAAGGGCAGAGTAGTCAGGAAGAAGACCACAGAGACGCTCAACAGGGATCGCACCCTTAAGAGCAAGAGGGCTGATGTTGACGAGATAGGTGGCAGTGGAAACAGCCTCGGCCCAAAAGTGAGGTGGAATAGAGGCGGCGATCATCAGAGCACGAGCCGTCTCAAGGAGGTGACGATGCTTGCGCTCAGCGACACCATTCTGAGCATGAGCACCAGGACAAGAAACTGAGCGAGAGTGCCCTGCTCAGCAAGGAAGCTGCGCAGGTGACGAGAGAGGTACTCGCCAGCAGAATCAGCACGAAAGACACGAATAGGAGTGGAGAACTGTGTGTGTATCATAGTGGCAAATTGTTTATAGATAGGCAAGGCCTCACTACGAGAAGACATGAAATATATCCAAGTGTGGCGAGAGAAATCATCTATAAAAATAATATAATAACGATGACCCCCTTTCGAAACGAAGGGAGCCGGACCCCAAACATCTGAATGAACAAGATCAAAAGGACGCTGAGACACAGTCTCACTATGAGGATAAGGAAGCTGAATCTGTTTACCTAACTTACAGCCCTGACAATCTAAAGACACGTCTCCTGAGACAGACCCCAGAAGACCACGACGAACTAAGGACGACAGGCGAGATCCACACAGATGGCCAAGACGGTGATGCCACTGCTGGAAAGAGCCGGTAGACGAAGTGGCAGAAGCGGAGAGACTGGCGGCGTGGTGGCAGCGGAAGGAAGATGAAGCCAGTCAAGCTCCCAGAGACGCTGTGAGTCACGGCGCCGAGGGCCAGAACCAACCAGAGCTCCCGTGTGGCAGTCCTGAACACAACAAGAGTCAGAGTCGAGAATAACCGATAACCAAGGTCAGTAATCTGCCCAGCAGAAAGAAGCTGCAAGGTAAGGCGAGGAACATGAGCAACAGAAGGAACATGAAAAGATGAGTTGCTAAGAGATCCTCGACCAGAGACAGAAAGAGATGTACCATCAGCAGTAAGAACACTGACAGGAGAATCAAGAGGTGTAATAGAAGACAGAGTGGAAGGATCAGGAGTCATGTGAAAAGATGCTCCAGAATCAAGAATCCACGGGGAGGTACGACTGTGTAGTGTGGGAGTGTGTCTCAGTGCCTGAAGAGTCAGTAGCAGAAGAAGCACTAGCAGAACCATGTGCAGAGGGAGAACCTGAAGCGGCAAGTAGGCGTCGAAGTCTGGCTATCTCCTGCTCGGTGAGAGAAGCTGCTGAAGAAGTCGAGGCAGACGTCGTCGTAGAAGCACTAGTGCCAGTAGAAGAACGGCGTGCAAAATGCCGCTTCTTCTTATAGCACTGGGACTCAATGTGGCCGACCTTGTCGCAGTAGGAACAGTGAGGACGACCACCTCCAGACGGAGAACGGCCACCACCACCTGTGGTAGCCGCTGGAGGAGGCAGTGTAGTAGGCGGACGAGCGGCGAGCACAGAGGGGAGTGGCATCAGACCAGCACCACTCAGACGATCAAAGATCACCGGGCAGCGAGGGAGGGAAACGGTGCCCATTGGTAGGCGGCGCTGGACGGCGCGGCGACCAAGGCAACGAAGTCTAACAGGCGGCGCTGGACGGCGCGGCGGTTAGAACGACGTTTTTTTAGGGTTAAAACCCTAAAGATCAGAGAAAACGGGCCTCCGGCCCGTTACCCGCACGCACGCGCAGGCGGCGGCTCAGCAGGAGCACGAGTGAGGCGGCGGCGGCGCGACGGCGGCGGCGGCGCGACGGCGGCGCCGGCTGCCCAACCGGCTCGACGGCGGCGGAGGCGGCCCGTGAGGCCGTGCGACGACCGGCGGAGGCGGCCCGTGAGGCACGCACGCACGAGGCCGGGCGGCGGCCACCTGAGTCGGCGCGGGAGGCGGAGGAGCTGAGGCCGGGCGGGCGACGTGGCGACGGCGCCGAGGCAACCCCCGGGCGGCGCGGCGGCGGTCCAATCTGGGGAGGTCGGCGGAAGCCGACGGCCGGCGGGCTCGAGCGGCCGGGCTCGAGGCAGAGTCGGGTCGGGGCGCGACGGCAGCGGCGACGGGGAAGTCACGCGGGAGTCGGCGACGGCAGCGGAGTTGGCGACGGCAGCGGAGTTGGCGACGGCGCGCGGAGGACACCGACGGCGGCAGGGCCTTCACCGACGGCGGACGGCAGCGGGGAGCGTACGCGGAGTCGTCGGGGGACGACGGCGCACGCGGAGTCGTCGACGGGATGACGGCGACAGCGCACAGCAAGTGACAGGATCGGTGGGAGCGGAGGACGGCCGGGCTGGAGGCGGAGACGCCGAGGCCGGGCGGAGGAGGGCGGCGAGGCGACCGGGTGGGAGTCGGGCGGGGCCGACGGCACGGCGGCGCAGGGAGGCGCGGAACCCTAGGTAAACCAAAACCCTAGTTTTGGCTCTGATACCATGTTATGAATAGCACTTGTAATTCATATGAGGCCAATGGGCCAGAATATATACACAAAGTACAGGTGGTAAATATGCAAAGAACCCCTCATAACAATGGGGAATAACACACTATACATATATCTCTAACAGTAACTCCACGCAACATCCCTAATGTTTGCATTGCACGAGGTAATTGTTCGGCATCTCCTAATAAGGTTTGATATTCGAGCTAAGATTCTAGGCAACACGGACGATTGGGTTAGATTTTGAAGGTGGGTATATGGTGGGTGGATATTTTCTCAATAGCCTTCTCTTCCCTGGTCCCCGGCACTCCCCCGCGCATCCGTTGTAATTTCCACACATCATCCCTAATGTTGTATTGTGCGAGGTAATGGCGGGGTGGATGAGCTAGACAGCGTTCACCGCAAGGCACCACTCAAACAATGTGGACTACCACATGGGCGGAGTTAGAATTTGGTTACGTCCCAGGCTCAGTGATGGAATGATCTAGACGATCTGAGCTGGATCATGAAAATGTTACCTAGACTAAACTGAGTTTACCCGGGACTGTAAACCAGATATTTTTCCACACCCTGTCTAGGGTGTGGCTCCGCCCTTGGACTACCATGGGATATCCCCTGCGATCGCTTAGTCAGGATTTTGAACATGCGCAAATGGTTCACCTCAACTTGCATGTGAATGACCGTATTTCTCAAGAACGGATCAAAGAAATCAACCGTATTTAGCATCAGTCACGGAGAACGGGAAGCAATCATCAAGCAGCGATCACTGTTTGCCAAAAATGGTAAGAACTCAAGGATGCGTGTGGCATGTGGACTGGGGCCAGCTAAGCAAAGGTTCCATGACATGCGGACCCATCACGCGAATCTAGTCACGCCGGTCCACCACGTCGGCACTATAGGTCATGTCGACTCGTACGGAGCCTTGCTGCAGGTAGGTGACGTACCCGTGGACCGGACCACACAAAGCTCATAATTGGCAGTGTCGAGTGTCGACGTTATTATACCGACATTTCTCTTCGAGGACCAGATGTATACAGTAATTTGAAGCCTGCCCCTGAGATGGTTGATTCTGATTCATAGAATTTAGAGGTACTAATTATTGGAGGTTACCTCCTCGGACAAAAACTAGTCACCACGATGAAGACTCCATGGTTAAATACCTAGATTTTTTGGAAAATCCAAGAAATATAAATAACCAAACTAGATGCATGGTTGAGATTGTGTAATCCTTCGGCACAAAATAAATATGGTTTAGCTAGTAGTTTTTGTTGTAAATACTTGTCCGTTTTATTTTTTTCTAGTAAAAAATTTCCATCAAAAATACCCTTTTAAACGCTTATTAATTTTATTACTTAAAAAGATAATATACAATTGATAGGGGTAAGCTATTTTAGTCTGAAAAGTTCATTTACATACACTACTACAGAAGAGGCTATACTGGACGGCTACATCACAGACGGTTTCATACGGAACCGTCTGTGATTAAACTGTCACAGACGGTTTATACTGGCAACCGTCAGTGATATTTTCACAGACGGTTATTAACACGAACGATCTGTGATAAATGAGACATCATAGACGGTTCGTATTACTAACCGTCTGTGAAAGTTCACAGACGGTTATTAACACAAACCGTCTGTGATGTCTAAAATTATCACAGACGGTTTCTGTTAATAACCGTCTGTGAAAATATCACAGACGGTTATTAACTGGAACCGTCTGTGATAATTTTAGAGATCACAGACGGTTCGTGTTAATAAACCGTCTGTGAACTTTCACAGACGGTTAGTAATACGAACCGTCTGTGATAACTGAAACATCACAGACGGCTCGTATTAAGAACCGTCTGTGATATTTATTATCACACACGGTTCGCGTTAATAACCGTCTGTGATAATCACAGATCACCAATAATTGGCGTGTGATAATCACATGTTACCAATAATTGGCGTATACCCAGGATTTTGATCTCACCGTCCATTCTCTCCACATCGAATGGCAGGCAACAGTTCCTCCCTCTGCTCGAGCCCTATAAATAACGCCCCATCTACCTTTCCACCGGTACTAGTCACGCGTGAGTTCATCCACTGTGAGCATATATAGCTGTAAGTGTGGTAAGTGTGTCTTGTTCACCCGCACCGTCGTTCCATGAAGAGTTCACTAGCTTGTTATCCTGTAATAGATCTAATGTGTTGTCGTGCTTGCCTCTGTATTTGCATGTTCCTCGACGATGCCGAACACTGCCGAGATGTGATGTCCACTCCGACAATCCTTCTTTTTCCTGCAAAATTCAAGGCAATTTTATTACAAAGTTCAAAAAAAAGACATTTCCAGATTCTTCGGTGAGCAGCCGACTTCTTCGCTGAGCGACTATCCATCTGCTTCTTTCCATTCTTTTCTTCATCTCTGGTATCTGGATCACGTACGCCAGTAGCGATGATTCGTCTGTGATACTCGTCTATCACAGACGGTTAGTAATAAAGACCGTCTGTAATGTGAGTTATCACAGACGGTTCGGGAACCGTATGTGATAACCACCAACTATCACTGACACCTAAACACTGACGGTTCAGGAAACCGTCTGTGATGGCGGTTCCGAACCGTCTGTGATAGGGCTGTCTGTAGCAGTGATAGAACTAAAACAAAATCTAATTTTCTCTAAAAAACTTCTATTTTGGAGCAAAAAAATTAAGTACTAAAATTATTTCTGCATACCAGAGCAAGCAATATGCAAGCAGCTTATGGTGGACGGTTATGATTAAGATCTTGTGTTGTGATGTAAATATGCAAGCAGTTAAATACATTCTTTTCAATATGCATGTTCAGATCACTCTCTCTTTCTATTTAAGTAGCAAAAGAGAACTTTGAATGATTCTGTATTATTATTGTGTACACTAACTAAAACATTTCATTGATCATGTTCATGCCGTTTCCTCTGGTTTTCCAATCAATTGATGGGCACCATTTCGCGCGCGTATTCTGTGCGACCAACTTGCCGCGACGGCGGTGTCCATGTGAGCAAACCCAACGCCATTAGTTCCATTAATCCCAGGATTATTAGGACCTAATTTTTTAGCTGTGACTTATAATTTATGACTGTGGTTTATGACTTTTGACTATTTCATGAGAGAGTATTAAGTAAGAGAAACTCATGTGCGATTTTAGCCAATATAAATAAAACCTCCACAGTGTATACTACAATTAATTTATATACTCGTCTTGAAAAGACACTTCTTTTGTAAAATATTAAAAAAACAACTTTTAGAAGTTAAAAAAAAAAGATAGTAGACAAGTGAATGATTTACATGCATGCATGGACGGTCATATAATTAAATAAGCTCACCGACGCTCATATGTAGTACTAACATCTAGCATGACTTAAGGTGGTGCTCGGTTTGAAAAAGCTTATGTTTTTATTATAACTAATTTATTTTTTACTGTATCTGATAGTGGTTTCTTCGACGTAATTAAATTTAAAAATAAAAATAAGTTAACCTATCAGAGATAATGCGAAGGAATACGAAAAAAAGTCAAAACACAAAAAACCAAAAAAAAGACAAAATAAAATAATAGTGATTTAAAATCTAAAAGAGATGCTGAAACCAGCTGGTCTAATCTGCTGTTCTGACCAAAATAAAGAGATTCCCCCGGTTCGTGCCGAGTGCTGACACAATGCATGATTCTTGTACGCACGAGAACTGGAGCCCGAGAAGCACAAGCACACACATATAATGGAGTTAATTATACCAAAAATATCACACCCACACTAATTGTGCTGTAATACTAGTTAAGCACATAATTAATCTAACATGAGGACACTACGGCCGGTCTCTAACTATCCGATCGACCTATCAATGACCTAAAAGTGACCATGATGATCAAAATAATACGATTTGATGTCTTACGTACAATTTTGCATCTTGACAAGAACCTAGATCGATCGATGGACCAAGGGCATATAAAGGTAATATGTAAGCTGAGAATATGAATGTTTTTCTTTGAAAGTATAGCTGAGAATATGATTTCATAACTGAACCAGAAGGCCGGGGTGATATGGATAGTATCAGTGTTTATCCGCCAATGGTAATACATAGGCGTACGGCTACATAATCGATCGTGGGCGCGGCGCGGCCAGGCTGACATATCTCGGTCGCCTCAGGCTGCGGCGAGGGTCCCTCCGCCGGCAGCGGCGGCAGGCTTGTCGGAGCCGGCGCTCGTGGGCTCCACCGGGTCGGCCATGGACCGCGGCGGCGGCGTCGCGAGCGCGCACTTCTCCTTCCACTCCTCGAGCGTCATGTGCTGCTGCCTGCACTCCAGGCTGCAGAACGCCGTGTCGCCCCTGCACACATATCGAGAAGAAGAAGGAATCAGCACATCTGTTTGTGTAGGAGGCCATGGATCTTTGCAAGAACCAACCGAAGGAAAAGAATGGTGTTTCCTTGGCAGGCGCACGTACTTGTAGATGAAGGTGTCGCGGCCGGGGCCGAGGCGGCGGTTGCAGAGGCCGCAGGAGCGGAGGAACGTGGCGGTCTCGACGGCCGACAAGTCCGCTGAGTTCCGCCGGTGGCCCACCAGCGCCAGCGCCGCGCGGGCCCGGTAACGCCGCCAGCCATTCTGCCCTCCCGGCGGCCGCGCCGCCGCCGATCCACCCGTACGCTATCTCCTCCGCCACCTCCTCCTGCGCCTGCAGTTCCGTCTCCTTGTCGCCCTCCTCCTTGGCCACGTCTGACGGCGCGAACTTCGTCATGCTCGTGGTCCGCCGCATCGGGTGCCTCGACGGAGACGGCTCTCCCAGACCTCTTCGTCCCCAGCATCATCATCTCTCTGTGTGGTTCTTCTCTGTATACCTATGTACGGCTGCGGAGAGAGAAGAGGTGGGTGAAGAGGTAGGAGATCTGGGCGGTGGGAGCAGGGGCGAGAACCGGAGGGAGATAAAAGTGGTCGCTTTTGTTAACTGTAGCTGTTGATGATTTTTATTAAAAATAAATAGTAGTTGTTAAAAGAAATGAATTTAAGAAGAACGTAAATAGTAGAGAAAGTAAGAGCGATATGCATGAGATAGAAGTGAGAGTAGTGAAATATATGATACATCCGTAATCTTGTCCCGATAGCGAAAATAGTGAATAACAAGTTTCGAAAAAGCAGCCTGAATAGAATCAAAAGAAGGGAAGAGGAATCGGAGCCGTTGAAAGAAATCTCCGAATCCATCGGATCCACGTCAGCCACCACTCAGTGTTATTCCCTGGACCGTTTGTGTCGTTTGTTTGCTTGAGTCCAACAGACTGTTTTTTCCCCCTTTGATTTGATTGACTGATAATAATTCGTTTGATTTTTTCAAATCTTTGTTATCTTTATTGGGTTAATTTTAGGTGAACATATGTGATTTAGAGGGACTAATATTTATGATTTTTTTAGTACAACATACCTCAAAGACATCCATTTGAAGGACATGTGAAATGTTGCCGAACAGTCGAGACCAATAACATTTTTTTTGGCTGTTAGAGCCGACTATAACCATTGCACCATAGAGTCCAAGAAAATTTCCCTAGAGCAGAGTCGATCCAAGTAGAAGCTTTCGGTTCTAGAAACTTGAAATATAGTTTCTTGCCAACCTTGGCCTTTGGCCGTTGCATTCACACAGCAATTATTGCTAATTGAGTAGACGTTGCAGTTAGTCTATAAAAATCAACACAACACAATACTGAACAACACTTCCATCCAATTCAGTTTGAAGAATACAACACGAAAAAGTTTATACGGGACATGGATCCCTCAAGTGCAGCAGCAAATTTCACAAATTTGGTGAACTCTTCTAGCACAAACCAAGATGCAAAAACTCAGTAGCCAATAGTATCAACATTTCCCACCATCCCGTTATCCCAACCTTGCACCCTCTCAATATGGCCCCAATTTGCAGCCTCATCAGTACCCACAAAACTTCCTTCCTTGTGGTCATCAAACAAGCTTCCAACAGTTTCCATTCACATGAGGAAATTTCCAAGGAGTTCCATACTAAAGCAATGCTAGGCAACCAACACATGGGATGTATGGCAGAGGTTGCAGCCGGCCTTTCATCATCACCGGTTGAATCAATCGGCTTCTTTGCAGCTGCTGGTGATGGATCCGCCTCTCCTATGTCTGATGCTGCACAAAAAAACAACCTAATGTGGATGTCAAAGAACGGAGTGATACAAGTTCAGATGAAGGAGTAGAAGAGGGTGCAATAATTGCACTAAAGAGGAGAGCCGGGCTGGTTATTGCTTTGTTAAATAATTCCAACATCCCATTCATGGCAATGCAAAGAATGGAGACTTTTATTGGAATCTGTTGCAGCTTAATACAATAAGAACAACACTCCAAATCAAAGATCAGTTGCCCAATGCATGAGCCACTAGAACAAAACTACTTTGTTTGTTACACTCTTCAATACACGATGGATAAAAGCGAATAACATGCATGCTAGTGGCCAATCAGATGATGGATTTATGGAGAAAAACCTGTAAATTATGCATAAATGCAAGTAAAAAGGAGAGACCCTTTGCCCTTGAGTATTGATAGAAACAGGTGAAGGATTAACGCAAAAATGGTTTGCCATGTATATGAAAGATGACATGAATAGTAAGAGACAAAAGTTAAATGCTCCTGGACCTTACACATCATCTTTAAATCAGGGCAGTGAACACACAAAAGTAGTTCGTGAACAATGACCCCAAGCGCAGAAGGCAACAAAGGCTGCGTGCAAAGGCAAAGAGAAGGACACCACATGGAATTCCTCAATCTAGAGTGATTGCTTTCCTTTCGATGGTTCCAATATCCTCGAGTCTCCTTTCATGGCGAGATCAAGGCACACCGATCGGTTTGACTTGAGCCATGTTATCGATGCAGAACTAAATGACCACTTCGATTGCATAACATTCAATGATGCTGCCCTTCAGCCGAGACTGATTCGTACATAGGACTTGATAATTCCATGAACCTCTCAAACAAGTACATGTTACATAGCATTATGGACTCGTACATATTTATCTCCACATAATGTGAACAAAGAGATGGACCATGATATCAAAAACGACGGATGAAAATACCTCTCAAGATGACATAAATACTTTTAAATACAACAAAGAGTATCTATATCATTAGCACATGGCAATCATAAGACTTCATGCTAATTAACTTCAAGTCTTCCATTATAATAAGTTTCTTCATGTTGACTGAGTAACCAGACGGAACTTTCACATCATGCAAGCACTAGTATAGTTTAGTTCTCTCGATCTTGGACAGAGTGTAACAAGCATGGAGAAAATATGTTCGTCCTTTATCGGTCTTTGTCGGTGCTAATTCAGGTATGATGTCCATATCAACCAAATCAAATCGTGTATTGATATTATCCTTTATTTGTCATGAATGTTCAGTAAGAGACCAATCAACCTATCACATACATTCTTCTTTACATGTATGATGTCGATGTAGTGGCGAACTTCTAGGTGCTCCCAATAAAATAAGTTCTAAAATATTGATCTTTTCTTCTAGATGCTTTTCTCATGGGTCCGTGATTTACATCTCTTTTTGAGCATAATATCTAAATCCTTAATTATATTATAGACCTCTTTTTCACTTAAATGCCTTGCAGTTAAACTATTCTTCTTCAAATTGTTTCTTCATACTTGCGGTATGGGTGAGCCCTCTGAAGTAACCTACAGTGACACATGTACACAGTTTTGCATGAGTGCTTCAGCCACATACTCTCGGTATCATCTAAGCAATGAGTACAGGCTTTGGCCCCTTTTGTACTCTGGCCCAATGTAGGGACCCAGATTTTACAATCCGGATTCCTCTGTGATTCCACCGCACTATTCCCTGGATCAGTAGATAGTGCTCATAGATTATAGTTCTGAATATCAAAATACATATCATGCGGAAGCGTAAATACAATAGTAAACTTACTCATGGGCCGATTAGGTCGAAATCATTGAATTGCAGCAGCAGAAGAACGAAGCACACAGGTGGGACCTTCAGGACATGCCCACAGGCAGCCAACTGGAGGTTCACGGCCTAGCCCTTGACGACTTCATCATCTCTGCCATCTTATCCAATCGTGTTGCTGAGGCGAAGTGATCTGATTCCTGATTTTGGATTGTTGTGAAAGCGAGTGTGAGCACAAACAACCGTGCTCCGTGAGCCAATACACAGAATGCAAATAAATAGTATGCATGGCTTATCAAAGGAGAGGCTCGGGTTATTTTATTTGCCAAAAATCGCTTTTTGGTAGCATTATTAATATTAAATCATAGTGTTATTAATTCTATCTAAACTCCACACGGCGATTGCCATAATTGACTTAATCCACCAAAGACACCTTTTACTTACTGATTGCTGTCTAAGACTCTAAACAGCGAATATCTTCATTACTTAATCCACCGAACAACCTCTTTCCAAATTGATTGCTGTCTAAGACTCCAAACAGCGAGTGACATCCTTTAATTATTCTATCAATCATACACTTTCTATATTGATTGCTGTGTAAAACTCCAAATAGCTAGTGTCATTATTTATCTAATATCATTTAATTATTCCACCAATATCTTTTGTATTCTAAATTCCTAACAATCCAATCCTTTTGTTATTGATCCACGACCATAATTTGCTCTTCTAATAAACAACCTTATTTTTCATTATCTATCTCTAACTAATTCCCTATTATACCTCCACCAAAAATATCATTGTTCAAGTCTACAATTCACTAGTATTCATCCACCAAGAATATCATTAATCAAGTCTACGATCCACTAGTATTTATCCACCAAGAATATCATTGATCAAATTTATACTCCAATAAGTGATATCATACCTCCAAATTCCCAATAATTCAATTCATCCATCCAGTAATTAATCAAAGCCTATTAATCCCATTATCGCCAACAACTCCCAAGAATTAATCCAGCAATTATTTTCACACTCCCTAAATTCTCCAAAAAATCATTTAAATCATCTATCTAACCTATATACTCATTTAGACTCCACCAATTTATTTCTCCCAGAATCCACACTATCATTTCCTTTTTCTGATCGACATGAGTCCACCAATATCTTTATGTTTTTACCACAAATGTCCATCTCCTTTACTCACGACTTTATATATTCCTCCCTATATTTCATTTTGTAAGAAGGGAAAACATTTTATTTTTGAAATATGATACATTAAAATTTCCTGAGACCTAGCAATTTTGAACAAAAACATAATGTGTAGAGAATGCAATAATAATAGCGATCCAGACTCCATCCACCGTTACATGGCATCTGCACCATATAGCATCTTTCAGCGTTATAGCCGCTTAACTTACCACTGGGACAAACACCCAGGACAATTCAAACCAGGGCTTTCCACTGCCCTTCCACTTTTCCAATCCCATCCATAAAGCATTTTGAAATAGAACTATATTTGGTTAAGTTCCCATGTCCGTCCTTGACCGTGGGCACGGCTATTCGAATAGTTTTGACTCTGCAGAGTTTGTACACTTTCACCACAAGAGACAATCAACTCATTGCCCCACACGATTCCTTAGAAGTGTAGTTGAGCAGACCATCACAGTGACTTTTCAAAGTATCTAGTCCCTTTTCTCATTTACCTTATGGGAAACTGCCCACTTGCGGTGGGTCTCATCTATGCGCGGGATGTTCCCCCCACAGTTACTAACGCAGCCGGGCTTCTCAACTCCCCGCAACGCTTAGAACATCTGGGAAAACTTCACCCTACACTGGTGTCCCTTCTATCCATTATCGGTGAGATGAGTCCGGGGATTTCGATAAATTTACTTAGCCAATTTGTACTTTACAGACTTGCGGTTGTACTGTTTTACATAGGAGGTCATGACAAGATTTAGTCCTTAGTGGTATCTGGGCGGTCTACCACTAACCCACTTTGTGCATCCACTGCACCACACACATACCCTCAAACCATCCGCCCAGATATTTAAGCAAGTTGGGGTGTTTGGGAACATAAAATAATCATGTCCAAATATATACCAGTCGTTCCCACCATGACTGTCCAAACCAGTTTCTCATGTTTAAAAATGACAATGATGTCTGAGGCATTTCAGCGCCCCCTGAGTATCTATGCAGTACTAAGCATAGCATATAATTAAGGACATATTTTTGAAATGTTACTATTATAATTTTGCTAGGGCGACAAGGTTCACACATTCAAATATTCCAAAGGAGGGGTAATATTATTCAAGGTAAACAACGGGCACATAACTAGAATATTAAATTAAACATGTATTTGCATATAAAATAACAGCATGCAATTTGATAATTTAAAACAAAGTAATTTGCAGAAAATGTAGGTTCAACATGATCAAAGTATTGACTCGCCTGGCGCGGTTTTACCGTAGTCTTGAGCTCACGCAATGCTTTCTCTTGAGCTTTTGGTCTCTATTTTCACTTCGAGCTTGATCTCGCTTGATCCATCGAACCTTCACGACTTCCAATTTCTAATTACGCGGCAACCGACTGAATCCAAATAAAAGCAAATAACTCAAAAGATCCAAATAATTCCGAATAAACTCAATTTAGTTTTATTATGAGTTAATGGGTGATTTGGGGTTATTTGAGGTAAGGTCGATGGTAGCATACGATGAATTGATCTTTTTATTAACAATTTCTTTTATTATTTTGGTATTTACCAAGGAAGTTCCATGAGTTAGGATGGCCCCATGAGTAGGTATCATTTTGTCGAGCGTTACTTTTCAGGCATGTTGGCTTACCGGATTAATTTTTGAGTCTAGGTGTATAGCATTTTATGGGGTGATATTTTATGTAGCTTTAGTTTTCACTAAGCCTTATTCAACTTGAGTTAGGATTCACTTGTATGGGCCATATCTTGTTATTTCATGCCCATCATTCTTATTTATTAAATCTAGCATTAAGATTTAAGTAATGGGACCATTATTATTTTATCTACGCTTTAGTTACTATTATGCTTAACTTTATTTCAAACTTTAGTTTAAACTTAGCAATCTAAGCAATTCTTGATATGTACCATTCTATGCGACCCAATTTACTCGTGTTATTGGTTACACGTTTACGTTAGAATATCTATATGTCTGTGAGATTATTTTATTACTTGATGACCTAGGGCTATTATGTTAAAATATGTCACCGAGGTTTGTTTAATTGATGGCATGATCACTATTGGGCATATATGCTTACATGTCATTTAAGGGCCAGCTTTATTAAATATATACATTTATCCAAAGGCTGCTCCTCCTAATTAATGCCTTAATATATAACTAAATTTACAATGTAAATATTAAAGTTACACTAATTATTTATCATGACAATCTAATCCGAATTAAATTATACATAAACTCCCTAAAACCTTATTTCAATTTTGCTAGCTTCTCTAAATTATTTCCTAATTTTTCATGATTTTTATCGATTAAAATGAGCTACAAAAAGTAGTGTAAAAAGGTGGGAATAAGGGTGCTATCGGCCGGATTTGAACCCAGGACCTGTGGGCTAACGAGCGGCGCGGCTAGCCAAGTGGGCAACGGCCCCTCTTGCGAATGAGAAGAGGTGAGGGTTATTTACGAGGTGCGCGCGTGGGGATAGCTCGAAACAGAGCAGGCCGGCGGTGCTCGGTGCGGGCTTGGCCGGCGGCAGGTGGCGGCCGGGGAGATTGGGACAACCCGCAAAATGGAGCTGGGAAGAGGTGAGGAGGCTAGTAGGGAGGCGGCACGGCCCGGTACGGCGGCGAGATGGGCGGGCGGCGGCGCGAGGCGGCCGGTGGTGAAGGTGGAACGGGGCACCGGCGCCGGAGGGGATGAGGGAGAAGTTTGGCAGAGGCATGAGCAGAAGGGAGGCTCTAGAAGTTTTACCGCACATTGGTCCGAGCCGAAAGGGGGTCGTGGTGGGCCGGCGGCGATGGCCATGGGCGGCGTGAAGAGGACCTTGGCGCCGACGACCTGGGGCTGACCTTGGCTCCAACCGGCGGTGGGAACGGCTTTGGAGAAGCGAGGGGGTGCTCCAGGTGCATTGAATTGAAAGGCCATGCACCGTAGAGGGAGGAGCTCCGGCGGCGGCGGTTTTGGCCGGTGTCGGGGAGGATGGCCGGCGCGCGTGCTCCAGTGGACGAAACTTCAATCGGCTTGAAGAGGGGGCAGAGGGGAGGTGCAGACACGCCGTGACGTGGGTGGTTTATGGGAAGAGGGTCGGAGCGGCCGGGCGGCGTGGAGGCGCAGCGGCGGTGCACGGGCGGGGAAGGGGGAGAAGGTGGGGAGGAAGGGGAGTGGTGCTGCGCCGAAAGGAGAAGGACGCCTGGGTATTTGTAGTCGCGGAGGGGCGGAAGAGGCGCGGTGGCGGCAGACCAGTCGGTGGCGGGGGACCGGGCGGCGGGGTGGAGGTCCGGCGGGCAAAGACCGGAGGCGCGGGGCTCGGCGCGCGATGGCGCGGGGCTCGGCACGCGTAGGGGTTAGCCAAGGCAGGAGCTGCGCAGAGGGGAGAGAGAGGGGAGGGTGCGGCCGCTCGGGCCCGCTGGCAGAGGGATGGCGCGGGGTGGAGGCGGGCCCGCTGGCCAGAAGAAACGGTCGGGAGGGGGAGCCAGCGTCCGGGCCACGCGGCGACGGGAGAAGAGGCGCGGGTGGGGGCGCGGGCCCGCGTTGCAGGGAATCAGGGCGGCCCCACGGGCAGTGAAGCGGGAGAGAAGGGGAAGGG
Organism: Dendrocalamus latiflorus; assembly: GCA_017311315.1. Taxonomy (NCBI): domain Eukaryota; kingdom Viridiplantae; phylum Streptophyta; class Magnoliopsida; order Poales; family Poaceae; genus Dendrocalamus; species Dendrocalamus latiflorus. The sequence goes on along the minus strand of CM029670.1, from coordinate 16,281,958 downwards.
AGATGGGCCGTGAGCGGGAAGGGCCCAGGGGGGGATTGGGCCGGATTGATTGCCGGCCTGATCTCCTTCCTTTCTTCTTTTTTTATTTTTATTGTGGATGTATTGTATATTCATACATAGGTAGGTATATATATATATACACATATATATTTTTGATTATTTCTATTTTTGTATGGGTGTATTTATTTATTTTATTTATATATATGTACATACACACACACACACACACACACACACACACACACACACACACACACATATATATATATATATATATATATATATATATATATATATATATATATATATATATATATATATATACATCTTTATTTATTTGCCCATTCATTTTATATACATATTTGCATATAATTTATATCTTTATTTTGTTGCCCTTTTATACTATTATTTTTAAAATGAAATTTTATATTCTAGTTTTAAGTTTCTACCTCCCTTTTAGATTTGAATCTAGAGTTTTTGTTTTCCCATTATGTGCATCTTTCCTTTTTATGACATTATCATTATTAGTTTTATTTTTTTTTAAAAAATCTTTTCTTAAGTTTTTGAATCCTCCACCAAAATTCAAAAAATCGCCATAAAATCCAAATTTCAACAAAACTTATTGCAAAATAATTTAAGAATTTCATATTTTCGAATTTAAAATTTTCAGGATGTTACACCCAACAAGTTAGCAAGGGCAGGACAATCATTTATAGTGCAGAACAACAAGGAGCATATAGTGAAGTTCTCTCGTTTGTACGCATCCTATACCTGGACCCCTTTGATCCACATCATTTTTAGATCTTCCATCAATGGTGTTAGGTAAACATCAATATCATTCCTAGGTTGCTTTATCCCTTGGATAAATATCGACATCAAAATATACTTCTACTTCATACATAACTAAGGAGAAAGGTTATAGATACAGAGAGTTATGGGCCAAGTGCTATGTCGGTTGCTCATATTACCGAAAAGATTCATTCCATCTATACTCAATCTAAACTTTATATTCCTTGGTTCTGCACTGAAATCTGCAAACCTCCTATCGATGTTTTTCTACTGGGCAGAATCAGCAAAGTGTCATAGCTTTTCATACTTTTTACGATCATTTGACTGCCAATGCAGCAGTTTTTTCTCTGTTGGGTTCACAAAAAACCACTTCAAATGCCTCCTTTTTTCACCTCAATTTTCTCACCGTCATTTTATTGAATCTTATGCTTGTATTGAGATATGTTGCACACTAGACATACATGTATATTTGCGTACTTTTTATGGTAGAGGATACAGTTGTTTAGACATGCATGTATCCTTTTTACTTCCATTCCCAATGGACAAAGAACATTTTTAACTTTGTAGGTGGTTTTGGGAAACCCATTTCCCTCTAAAAGCATGGCTGCTAAGAGATCTAACAGCGCTGTGAAACTCTTGTCGGACCAACCTTTGTTGCCTTCAATTTCAGCAAGTCAAGCACAGCTTACAACCTTGTGTACTTTGACTTGCAGCATATGAACAAAAGTTTCTCTGAGTCCCCCATCAAGCTCCAAAATTTTACATACTCACTCTTATCATAGTTTCCTTCTGCATCTCTAAGCATCTAATCTAGATTATTGTCATGCAGCCTATCAGAATCGGAACCATAATCAACATCATTTGACAGTATATCATTAATTTTGTTGGCGATGTCATTATTACTACCTTCTTGTGTAGTCTGCTCTTCACCGTGACTGGTCCAACGTATATATCCCTTTTTGAAACCCCTTCGAATCAAGTGTGTTTCGATCTGCGCCCTATTCTTAAACATCTTTAGATTATCATAGTCAATGACAATACATATATTCCACTCCCTTATTCAACATATCCTCCTCAGCAGCTCTTACAAAAATAGACACGTCATTAATGTACTCTTCACTCACATAGTTTTTAGCTATATCCAGCTTCAGTCCTATGCTATGCATATAACAATTTAGTGTTAAATTTTGAATTAATTAATTAGTATACTATATATGATCTAAAGTAGCTATATGTAGCAAGAATTAATTAAATTGAGTTAAATAGAAATAGACTATGAATTAGCTAAACCCTAAACTATACTAGATGTAAATAATTTTCTCTCTATATCAAGCTAGATCTAAACCATCTTCAATTCTCCCTTTACCAAGCTAGATCTAGAATATAATGTAATTAGGAATAAATTATTAACCATAGATAGTCAAGAACAAATGGATTTACAATCACTCTTCCCAAATCCACGATTTTCTTTTACCAAATGGCCTCAAAGCCCTACCTCCTCAAAGCAGCAGCCTGTGAGAATAGATTTGGAATTTAAGATAGATTTGTGAGGGTCGGATCTGTAATAAGCAAAATTATCATAGATGAATTTTAATACAAATCGTCTGTGATGAGTCACGGGAAGAATCATAGATAGTTTTAAGAAAAAAAACGTTTATGATATTTAGTAATATCATAGCTAGTTCTTATGCATTACCGTCTGTAATACTTCATAGATGTTTTTTTAACATGAACTGTTTGTGATATTGCCTCTTCATGGATGGTTTTTTGTGCAGCCAGTAACACAGACGATCGCTGAACCAAAACCATCTATGATTGTATTTAATACTGATAGTTTTGGTCACAGTTGTAGTATTAGCCTTTTTGTAGTAGTGGCTATATGCTTTTACAACTTTTCATGTAAAAGTAGACACCAGCAGTAGCGAACCCAGCATCAAAATTTAGGGAGGGGGCTAATGGGGCTTACTCATCGATTTACCAAATGCCGAGTTACCGACTTGCGGTAGCCTACCACGTTGCCGATGAGAGATAAGAAAATGGTATTGTGGCTATAGTGGGCTATCTTGGAACTCCCATATAATCCATAGAAACTAAATAACTCATAGAAAAGAGCAAAATTACTCATAATTCCACCAACACCTCCTATCAGTAATGGACACCTTCTAAGATCATTGACTTTAAATACCGCAACACCTGTTATTAGCAACTGCAAACAATAGAACTATCGCACATTGTTGAAGAATAAAAGAAAATGAAAGCTCAGCATTTCTACTTACATGTTCTGATAAAAAAATAGCTAACATGACATACTCTTTATTCTAGTAATGATCTAACTCCTTATCATCATTACCTTGAACAGCCCAATCAAAATTGACACTCTGGCAGCATCAGATGCAACCACAAACCAAATAGTCTACAGAAGTATAGAATATGGAGAAATTGAATTATATGCATCAAAGCAATTCAGCAATATGAGAAACTAATATTCCTACTTCCATTTGTTCTATATTAAAAGGAACCATTGACCAATTCCAAGAAAAACAAAGGTACCTGAAGAATAGAAGTTGCATAGTACAGAATAATCAACTCATTGTTATCTACCAAATAAGAGTTTAGCTTACTTGATAACATCAATGCATCAAATCCATAAGCACTAAAAAAGAATTAAGTTTCATCAATCTTTTGAAATTTAAGAAAGGTCCAAACAACATAGGTCCATATAGCATGAAATGAATAGACAATTAGTTTTATGAATTTTTCTACTAGGGACTGTCCCATAAATTCTAGTAAAGAATCTCAAATGTGAGAAAATAACTTCTAAAGCCAAAAGTCTTAGCTTAGAGCAGGAAATATATTACAAACAAGAACATTTCACTTTACTTTAAAGGGGCAAATAATTTCAATCCAGTAGGAATTGCTAAACATTAGCCGAATGATTTTGGTTTTTTGGTAATCAATGAAAATTCTTACCCTTTGATCTGCTTGAAGATTTGTGATCTAGCAGGGCAGCCATCTTCTCTGATGGCATGAAGATTGAGAAGCGCGGGTGCAGTCGTCGCAACCGGTGAAGCCAAGCAACACACAAGCACCGCCACCAAATGCCCCATCCTTTTCCTTATATTAAGGAGATGTGCCGTGTCCCATCGCCCAAAGCGATGGCAAGGAAGAATTGAGGGTGGATGCAGCGGCGCCTCGGAACGACACGGTGACAGGAGAGGACTGTTGGGAATAGCCTTACATTGGTTATGGGAAAGAAAAAAAACATAACTTATAAGTGTGAGGGAAACCCCACCCGTTAGACTAGTCTTTTGGGGAGAAGGCCCAATACCACTTATGAGGTTGTTGCTTTATAGATTGTATATGACAACCCATGGGCTTATGTGTTCAGCCTATTTGGACCTGTGGTCCAAGAGGAAAACTTGGTTAGGGTTAGGCATACGGCCAGGATTCGATCTGTCAAGTGGTATTATAGCCCAGACGACTAACATCTCTTTGGTTACAGAAGTACAAAACCAATGTGTATGGAGGAGAATGTTGGGAATAGTCTCATGTTGGTGTGGGAAAAAAACACAAGATAAGTGTAAGGCAGCGCCGGTCCTAGGGTTTTGAGGGCCCTTAGGCGAACTTGTCGTGACGGGCCCATTAGACCATATATAGAATTTTATAATATATAGGTGCTAATTTTACTTGCAAAGCGAAAACGAATCCAATAATATATTTTTAATTTAGCATGTCTGATAATTATCAACGAACAATGTAGACTAAAATAACAATATATTTGTACTTCTAGAACTAATATGATTACCTTAAGGAAGAATAGAACTCCATTATATCCATTGCTTCTCATACAATGATACTTCTTCGGGCATTTCTTGATGCAAAATCATCAAGGACGGTATTGAGATCAATAGTGTCCAAGACATCCTTCTCGATGGTGCACATAGCCAAGCCATTTAATCTTTCTTGTGACATAGTTGATCTCAAATAGTTCTTCAACAACTTCAATTTTGAGAAACTTCTTTCAGCCGAAGCTACAGTCACAGGTACAGTTAAGAGGATTCGATAGGCAACTGAAACATTTGGATAGCAATCTGCAGCCATAACAAACTCCAGAATAGGTAACATTCTAAAATTCTAACACCTAAATTAGAATAAAAACACGACTATATGAGTACAGAGTACTAGAAGTCTGAAATACTGTACAAAAAATTAATTTGGATTAAAAAAGAATAAGGAAAAAAATACCTAGGGTCTGGACTCTGAATCTCTGATTGAACCACCGAGCAACTGATGAACTGATCGGCTGATCGCAAGAACCAAGATGCCTGATTGATCGCCGCCGCCGTGTCCGCTACAGGATGGACAGAACCCATCAACTCCTCAAGGATGAGATGTTCAAATATGTAATGCGTTAACGTGCCTGATAATTTTATCAATGAGCTTGCAGTCTTGCACTTCTATCTCGATTTCCATCAAAGATCAAACACGTACGTGGCGGGGACAAATCCTGATGGATGGACACTTCCTATCCTCTTGGCGAGGGGCGACACACAAACGAAGTATGGTGGGACGTACGGATTCGAGGAGACAAGGACCGAGGACGGCGTCGTAGAATAAAACCTGAGATCGGCAGATCGCCGCCGCCGAGGGGGCAGGAGACGCAGAGCCGCGCGCCGGGGCGGAGGTCGCAGCAGCGGGCGTCGTCAAGGGGCGGGCTCAGCGGGCGTGCGTCCACTCGTCCGACGTTTGGCCTTCTTGGGCTCCTGGAATCAGAGATTCATTATTTTGCTAATGGAGTAATGGACTATACGTCTATACGGTAATACGGCCTGGCCGCCTGGGGTTTGTATACAAACCGGTTTGGGCCCCTCCCTCGCCTGGGCCCTCGGCGGTCGCACCCGGTGCACCTCCCTAGGGCCGGCACTGGTGTAAGGGAGACCTTACCCATTGAACTAATTTTTTTGGGAGAGAAGACCTAATACTACTTATAAGATTGTTACTTTAGGACTTATATACGGCAGCTGTGACCTTAGGTGCTCAACTTATTTGGATATATAGCCTAGGGGGAAAATCCGATTAGACTTAGGTATATAGCCAGGATTCGATCTGTCGAGTATATCGTGGCGACGTGGGTAGGAGACGCGGAGCTCCGGTAGGCCACGCTATTTCCGGTGAAGCGGCATGCGTCATGAGCAGGGACCGCGAGCCGGCTGGCGGAGGCGCGCGCGGTGGGGCAACGATTCGGGTGGCGGTGTTAGCTTTCTTGCGATGGATGCTTTTGGGCTTAGATCCGAGCGTGCCTATAGTTTAATGCACCATGGCAAAGGATGTGCTTCTATGGTACCTAAGTAAATTGCTAAACGAAAATAACAGGGCATGTATGGGTGTCAATTTCTCGTAGGTTGTGTGGTCGTGACGTTCTAGGCGGTCTTACAAGTTTACAGTTTTATTTTCAAGGGGAAACTGATCTGCACAAGTATGCCACTGGTAAAACTAGAAATTCAGGTAATCCCACTATATCTGGGGGAGTTATCTGCAGTAAACAAGTAATTCTGATAGGTTTATTTCTCAAACGCTTGGGGTCCTTAGTTTTTAGTGAAGTTTTCACGTAAAACTCTCTAGTTTAAAGAAGTGAAAGAAAAGGAGAGCTTCGTTTCTTGAAAACAGAAAAATATTGGGCCTGTTTGGGAGAGCTCCACCAGCTCCAGATCCACGAAAAACAGCTCCACTCCACGAAATTTTACCCAAACGCTCCAGCTCCACGAAATCTGGATCCACCAAAATCCTGGATCTGAGGGCTAGATCCATGGATTTCATGGAGCTCCTCAAGGGGTGCTCCACCGTGGAGTTGGGTGGTAATTACCCACCAATGCCACTGGTTACACACCCCATCCCACCAAAAGTGGCAATTCCCACCAAAACCTCAATTTCGTGGATCTGGAGCTGCTGTACAAGCCAAACACTCCATGGTGGGATCCCAGATCCACGGTGGAGCTGCTACTCCAGATCCACGTTTTCAGTAGTGGAACTCTCCCAAACAGGCCCATAGGGGTGTCCGTAGCTCGATGATTTGGATTAGTCTAGGATACTCTGCATTTGAAAAACTAAAATGTTTAGTGCTAACCGAAATCGGCCCAACATTTGCGTCCCAATGTTGGCCTATAAAACGAATTCAAACAGTAAGCACAGAGAAGCCGGCGAATAAATAGTGTTGGGCATGCATTCTGGCCCATTAACAGGGCATTCGTTAGCTATTCATTACCTGATTAGACCAAAACTATAAGGCCGATGTACACGCCTCGAGCCACCATTGCGTAACCCAATGTTTTGGCACCTCGTCTGGTTAATGATCAAATTTTGATTTTGTCTCTGATTTGGGAATGGCGCGTATAATCGTCGAGACGGATGCTTTGAACCTGCCATTTCGCCGGTGCGCCCCTCCGCAGCTCCGCCTCCGTCGACCGTCGTCCGATGCCCTCTGCGGCTTCTGCCCTCCGCCAGCCCCCTCCCTGTAGTCAATAGATGAAATAAAAGCTCTCATTACAGACTTGTTGCCTCTTCAGGTTATTAAGTTTGCCTCGCCAACATCTGCTGGAGCTGACTGCATTGACCCGGATTACAGCTGGGTTGAACAATGGTTTAGGGTTTGCATTGACCCTGATTAAGTTTTGCATTTCTGGTACTCTGCAAAATATGTTTGCAATAAGTTGGTATATGAAACTTATCAACCTGTTTTCTGCAAAACCCATTCAGGCCAATGACGATGGCGCCGGCGACGAGGGCCGCGGCTAAGAAAGGTGCCGTGACGTGGTCATAGGCGCGGTCGGAGACAGCGGCGCTGAAAGAGGCGACCCGGCAACGTTTTTGCGCTTGATCCAGCGGCGGCAACCATGGGATGGGCTGGTGCAGTTGCGGTTCAAGACGACGGTGGCAGGATCCAGCAATGGATGGAGTCGCCGAAGTAGTCAGGGCAGCTCCAGTTATGGTGTCAAACTCAAGCAGACCTACCCCGTCGACTTCACCGTCTATGACCACCTCTGCGACTCTTGCGGCTGCGCCCAGTCCAACACCGACCGATGGGTCGCCGTTGTTCAGCTTCGCCAGCACGTCCCACACCGTCGCACCTTCCTCTACCTCGAGTAGCTCCTCCTCAAGCACAACCAGATCGCGCTCGCGCTCTGCGTTGCCTCGGAGCCTGACGGCCTCGACTTCTTCTTTGGCTTGCGCTCCCATGTCACCCGCCTCGTTGATTTTCTCGCCGCCATCCTCGCCATTGGGGCCACTCCCATGCCCTCCTTTCCTTGTGCGACCGAGGGTGGGGTCCACCTACAGGTGTGCCGACCAAGTCAATTAGATGGCACAACAAAATAAGTTTGGCACACCGCCTAGCAACTCGAGGATAAACTGCATGTCCGAGAGGGGTGTAATGTCATGGGCGTAGGAACGCCCATGGATCCAACCCAACCGGTCATTATTAGGAAGTAGAGATTATTTTCTATTTGTTAGAGATATGATATTAGTTTCTATTTGTTAGAGATATGGTTAAGATTAGATTTTATCTGTTATGGGGAGCTCATCTATAAAGGGGGCTTCCCCTAAAGATAGAACGCGGAGGCTACACCATGTGGCAGCGTACCCGGCGCAGGCACCGCTGGAGTGGGCCCAGCACGAAATCACCTTCACGCCTGCTGACGCTGAGGGCGTGAAGTTCCCTCACCAGGATCCCCTGTTCATCCAGGTCGCCATTGCGGGATGCGATGTCAAACGCGTCCTAGTCGATGGAGGTAGCTCTGCGAACATCTTGTTCGCGGCGACCTTCGACCAGATGGGGATCCCCCGAAGTCGCATGGGTCCCTCGGGAATCCCACTACAGGGCTTCGGGGGTCAGCCGCTGAAGGCGCTGGGCTAGATATGCCTCCAAGTCTCCTTTGGCCAGGGTGACAACGCAAGGAACGAAGACGTCACCTTCGACGTCGTCGACATCCCGTACCCGTATAATGCCATACTGGGGCGCCCAACCCTCAACTCCTTCGGGCAGTCCCGCACTATGGCTTCTTATGCATTAAGCTCCTAGGCCCGCAAGGTATCATCACCACCCTCGGTGACCAGGACCTCGCCCGGCACATAGAGTTGGGGCTCGGGGCCGCACCACAAGGCCCACCAAGAAACCTAGGGCGAACAAGACCACGCAAGGACTTCCGACGACCTCAAGAAGCACCTCGCGGGCCCTCCCGCGTTGGACGCTCTAGCACCAGAGGCTCGCCCCAACACCAGAGGCTCCTCGCTTGCTCTACCTCGCCGTCACAGCAATAGCGGCTAGCGTCGTATTGGTCCTCAAGCGATAAACGGTTAGTACCTTTTTTCTAATTGCTCACCCGCGCAAACGGGACTTTAATAAAGTCCGTTCATTTGCGAAACTTGTCTCATTTTTTGTTAAAGACGCGCGGGGCACGCCTCCGCGTGCACTCTGCAGAGTCTAAATAAGACGCATGAAGGCATGCCTCCGCGCGCACTCTGCGGAGTATAAATAACGTGCAGAGGCACGCCTCCGCGCGCACTTTCCGTGAGTATAAACAAAGATACGCGGCTTCCGCGCGTACTCTCCGTGAGTATAAACAAAGACACATGGCTCCTGCGCGCACTCTCCGTGAGTATAAACAAAGACACGCGGCCTCCGCGCACACTCTCTGTGAGTATAAACAAAGACGTGCGGCTCCCGCGCGCACTCTCCATGAGTATAAATAAAGACATGCGGCCTCCGCGCGCACTCTTCGTGACTATAAACAAAGACACGCGGCCTCCGCGCGCACTCTCCATGTGTATAAAGAAAGACACGCGGCCTCTGCGCGCACTCTCCGTGCGTATAAACAAAGACATGCGGCTTCCGCGCGCACTCTCTGTGAGTATAAACAAAGACACGTGGCCTCCGCGTGCACTCTCTGTGAGTATAAACAAAGATGTGCGGCTCCCGCGCGCACTCTCTGTGAGTATAAACAAAGACACGCGGCCTCCGTGCGCACTCTCCGTGAGTATAAACAAAGACCCGCGGCTTCCGTGCGCACTCTCCGTGAGTATAAACAAAGTCACGCGGCTCCCGTGCGCACTCTCCGTGAGTATAAACAAAGACATGCGGCCTCCGCGCGCACTCTCCGTGAGTATAAACAAAGACACACGGCTTCCGCGCGCACTCACCGTGAGCATAAAATAAGACACGCGGTCTCCGCACGCACTCTTCGTGAGTATAAAATAAGACATGTGGGGGGACGCCCCCGCGTGCACTCTACGGAATATAAATAAGACGCAGCGGAGGCATGCCTCCGCGCGCACTCTACGGAGTATAAATAAGACCTAGCGGAGGTACGCCTCCACGCGCACTCTACGGAGCATAAATAAGACGCAGCGGAGGCACGCCTCCGCGCGCATTCTACGGAGTATAAATAAGACGCAGCGGAGGCATGCCTCCGCGTGCACTCTACGGAGTATAAATAAGACGCAGTGGAGGCACACCTCCGTGCGCACACTACGGAGTATAAACAAGGCGCAGCTTTCGCGTGCCCCGGAGTATCGACAAAAGGCGCCAACTCCGCGGCCACCACTTCGAAGGGTAGGGGGACGGAGCGCTCGAGCGACTACCTCGACTAGGCATCAGCTCCGCGGCCACCGCTTCGAAGGGTAGGGGACGGAGCGCTCGAGCATCTACCTCGACTAGGAGCCAGCTCTGTTGCCCACCACTTCGAAGGGTAGGGGACAGAGCGCTCGAGCACCTACCTCGACTAGGCGCCAGCTCCGCTGCCACCACTTCGAAGGGTAGGGGACGGAGCGCTCGAGCATGTACTTCTACTAGGCGCCAGCTCTGCTGCCACCACTTCGAAGGGTAGGAGACGGAGCGCTCGAGCGTCTACCTCGACTAGGCGCCAACTCCGCGGCCACCACTTCGAAGGGTATGGTACGGAGCGCTCGAGCGTCTACTTCTACTAAGCGCCAGCTCCGCGGCCACCGCTTCGAAGGGTAGGGGACAGAGCGCTTGAGCGTCTACTTCTACTAGGCGCCAGCTCCACTGCCACCACTTCGAAGGGTAGGGGACGGAGCGCTCGAGCGTCTACTTCTACTAGGCGCCAGCTCCGCTGTCACCACCTCGAAGGGTCGGGGACAGAGCGCTCGAGCGTCTACTTCTACTAGGCGCCAGCTCCGCTGCCACCACCTCGAATGGTAGGGGACGGAGTGCTCGAGCGTCTACTTCCACTAGGCGCCAGCTCCGCTGCCACCACTTCGAAGGGTAGGGGATGGAGCGTTTGAGCGTCTACTTCCACTAGGCGCCAGCTCCGCTGCCACCACTTCGAAAGGTAGGGGACGGAGCGCTCGAGCGTGTACTTCTACTAGGCGCCAGCTCCGCTGCCACCACTTCAAAGGGTAGGGGACAGAGCGCTCGAGCGTCTGCTTCCACTAGGCGCCAGCTCCACTACCACTACTTCGAAGGGTAGGGGACGGAGCGCTCGAGCGTCTACCTCGACTAGGCGCCAGCTCCGCGGCCACCGCTTCGAAGGGTAGGGGACAGAGCGCTCGAGCATCTACCTCGACTAGGCGCCAACTCCACTGCCACCACCACTTCGAAGGGTAGGGGACAGAGCGCTCGAGCGTCTACTTCTACTAGGCGCCAGCTCCACTGCCACCACTTCGAAGGGTAGGGGACGGAGCGCTCGAGCGTCTACTTCTACTAGGCGCCAGCTCCACTGTCACCACCTCGAAGGGTCGGGGACAATGCGCTCAAGCATCTACTTCGACTAGGCGCCAGCTCCGCTGCCACCACCTCGAATGGTAGGGGACGGAGCGCTCGAGCGTCTACTTCCATTAGGCGTCAGCTCCGCTGCCACCACTTCGAAGGGTAGGGGACGGAGCGCTCGAGCGTCTACTTCTACTAGGCGCCAGCTCCGCTGCCACCACTTCGAAGGGTAGGGGCCGGAGCACTAAGTCCTACGGGTTGATCGGAGGCAGGCGCGATCATGAAAAGTGCAACGGGCACATGTACTCCCAACCAAAGACGTCATTGCACTAAAAAATGGTTACAAAAATTCAGCGTTACACTTGCGAAGAGCTAGCGTGTACAGGTGCCTTCGAACGCCTAAGGTCACTACTCGTCTGGCTCCACCTTGATATACTCCCACACCGAAGTCTCGCCCGCTGATGACCGGGCTGCCCAAAAGTTGAGTGTGTCCTCAGCCCACCCCCAATGCTGAAGGCGCTGTCGGGTCACGAGCTCATGGACTAGCAACCGGTCCTTCTCTAGCAGCTGCCTGGGGCAAAAAATAGTAAAGTGATAAGAGCGCGGGGGCGATCTCCACTTCATTCATAAAAAGGGGGGAGCCGTAGGGCCCCAGCTTACAAAAAAAGAGAGCACATACACCGCAACACACTCCTACATTCTAGACCCCGACATCACACCTATGGGTCCGCGCCATGCCCCGGGGCAGCGGCACTATCTTCGTTGCGCCGGGGAACTTCATCAAGCCATTGGCCCAAGTTCCCCTCGCCGCGCAGGGTCCGTCGTAGCGCTACATTCACAGCGGCCTCCCCAATGTAGCCCCAGATCCGGTCCTGGAAGGCCTGGACAGTGCCGCGGACAGCGCGCACGCCACCCGATATCACCCCAGCCCCGGCTGGTATCTCCAGCTGGGGGTCGGCCAGCTCATCGACGTGCTGAGCGAAGGCCTTGGTCACGGAGGAGCAGTGGTCACCGAAGGCCTTGGCGACGCTGAGCGCCAGGCCGGAAGCTTCTCCGATTCGACAGAGTGTCAGCGATAAGTCTTCGGGACTGAAGTCGCGAGGTGGCACATCAACGGAGAGGTCTTCAAGGGCACCTTCCAGAGCCAGCATGGCATCCCACGCTGCCACTGAGGCATCGCCCAAAGCCCGGTCCTTCTCCTCGATAGACACGGCGAGGCGACCCTTCTCCTCCTCCAACACGGCGATTTGCTGGAGCAAGCCATCGCGCTCCTCAGCGGCCACACGCTGTGCCTCCGCCACGAGCGCCTGAGCGTCCACAATCACCTTCGCGCTCTCTGTCTCTAGGAGTCGGATGCGATCGTCTTTGATGGAGTGAGCCTTTTCGGCCGCGCACAGGGCCTCCTCGACAGCCCGTAGCTGGTCTTCTAACACCCCCCGCTCGTGGGCGCGTGCCACCTGCAAGGCTCATGTAACGGCGAGCGTCTACATAGCACAGTTGTCAGCAACATTCTTAAATTGAGGGCAGCATCATTGAAGTCGAGCACTCATCCTCATCTTCGAGGCCTCTAGCGCGCCCTCTAGGAGCTCTGGCTCGCACGCCAGCAGCGCTGGCAATCCAAGCCCACGACCACGCTTTCCGCGGCCCCTTGCCAGGCCCGGAGCATCTCCTACCGAGGGACGAAGTCTGTCAACATTGTTGCGCGACCTCCACGGAGACAATTTCCAGGGCGCCGACTGTCAATGCCACCCCCGGAACGTCTCCATCTCCTGAGGGTTGCCCACGGCCCGGGGATCGCGCCTCTGCTAATAACAAAAGGCAATGGTCAGACAGCTATAGGGAAGCCCCGCATGATAGTACGGAGGAATCGAACTTACCTTCAGCATCAACCGGCGGGGCCTGTAGAGGTATCCCCTCGGCCTCACAAGGAACCATGACAACATCAGTGCCCCCTGGGGTGGCCGGTTCCTCGGGTAGGATGGCCTCTCTGTCGAAGTCATTCCCCCTGACCCCGTTGACCTCCACGACGGGCGCCTCGTGCGGCCCGGAGGGTAACCCCCCGGGCCGGATCGCCTCCTCATCGGACCTAGAATCCTTTGCGACCCCGATCGCCATGGCGAACCCCCTCTCCGGTTGGGAGGGTGACCGCGTCAACGGTCGCTTCACTTTCAGAGACTGGGGTGAGGATTCCCCAGCCTCCGCAACCGACGTAGGTGAGGATGCTTCGCCTCCTGGTCGTCCGCACCGCCCCCTTGGCCCCTTGTATCGCCCAAGGACTCATCGCCCGCAGCCACCCCCTCCGCCCTGGCCTCAAGGTCCGAATCGGCATACTTCGCCAAGTCGGAGGTAGTGGCTGTCACATCCTCGGCTCCGGTAGAGTTGCTGGGAACGGCTGCCGCCTGGCTGGATATGGCCGCGGGGGACCGGGCCCTCTGTCGAGAAGGCAACCCCTTCCCCTTGTCGTCGCCATCACGACGGCGAGGCCGACTCGGGGCCGGAGCAGCGTGCTCTGGCACGCGAATGCCCAGAGCTTCGCACACCCGGTTTATCCGCCCTAGCTTCGCCTTCGCGGTCGTGGCTTCGCGCAGGCTGTGCTCCTTGGCCGCACACGGCCCGAAGAACACGGCCACCGCACGCTCCGTGTCCCAGGAGAAACCCTACAAGCAAGATGAAGCGGATTCAACTTAAACAAAAAAGGGGGGAAAGCAAGGCTCCACCCCAAGACATACGAGGGTTGGAGGGCCTCGGTAGCGAGGACACGGACGGGCGGACACCGTCGCGCCGAAGGCCCCCAGGCTGGACGCGCCACCCATCGGCAAGTGGTGTCACACCGTACATGACGAACTCCTCGGCGAGGTCGCACATGTTGAAGCGGGCGATGATCCCCACAAGCCTCCGCGCTCTCCGCCTGTCCTCGTCGTCGATTGGCGCGCTTGGTGAGGTATTGAATGACACCGGCCAGCTCGTGCACTCGAGGCCACTGCCGCTCACCCCGTGGTGGTAGAACCACCGTTTCCCACTTCGTCCGGGTCGAGTTGGCAGGGAAAATCTTCCCGCACTGCGACCGTAGGACGAAGTTGACGCTGCCGAAGTTGGAAAACGTCCCCCCTTCCAGCTTCTTCGGCTAGCACTGTGCGTCATGGAGGAACGCCAACAACGAGGTGCTAGGCCAGCACGCCTTCATACGCAGCGCCCAGCTGTAGATGGCAAGTCGGGCTATCGCGTTCGGAGTCAATTGCGCCAGCTCCAGCCTGAAGGTCCGCAAGACGTTGCCGACGACCATGGCCGCCAGGATTCGAAGACCAGCTTCAAAATAAGCAACGAAGACGATCACCTCCGACTTCTCCGGGTGTGGCTCTGTCTTGTCGCTGGCAGGCAGGTGCACCTCGCGGCGGTCCGACAGCTTTCCTTCGCGCAACAGAGTTTGGATCATCTCCTCCGTCGCGAGAGTTGGGCCCAATACGTGGGAGCAAGGACCCTCCACCTTCTCCGTCGCCACCCACCGCTTGTTCATCAGTGATGGCTCGCGCGCCCTCGAGTGCGTATTCCACCTCGATCGACGACGATCGCCGGGATGGGGCGTCACTGCCGGCCCGGTGAGCACGTTCTTCGCCACGGGCCATTGTCCTCCGGGAGCTAAACGGGGACTTGCCAGTAAGGGCACAGTGTGCAAGAGAGAGCAACCAAGCAAGAGGTATGCAAAGGAGAGCGCCGGCATGGTGCCAAAAGGGGTATATAAAGCCCCTTTACCTCCCACACCGCCGGTAAGTGCAACCAGCGGAAGCCGAATCGCTCGCCTCCCCCACGGTTGAGAAGCGTAACCGATGGAAGCCGAAGCGGCGCAGCCGCCCATGCGCCCCCCGCCCTGTCAGAAACGGACGCACGGCCGCGGTCATGACCGCCTAGCGACGCACAACGTGCCAATCCCGCGCTGCCACAAGTCCCGCCTCATCGGAACGAAGCGCGCGATGGCAGTCGTGCGGTAGTCTGACAGCGCACAACGCGTCAATCATGTCCTGCCACGCGCCCGCTCCCTCGGGAATGAATGCACGACTGTGGTCGTGCGGTCACACGATGTGGCCCACTTTCCATCGCGCGCCAGGGGTCGGCGCGATTCTCGGAGCCATCAATGCAGTGTCAGCAGGCCACTAACTGGTCGCTCCGACTTCGACGTCGACATGGACTCCGCCTTCGCAGAACGACTCCGACTTCGACTCTGGCTTCGACCCCGCGAGACGGCTCTGCCCGCAACTTCGACTCCACGATGGAACGTCCGTCGCGTGCGGCCACGCGCCCTACCCCATCGGGAGAAAGCGCGACGCCGCAAGACGTGCCAGTCGCATACCGCAACGTCTTGTGGAAGTGAAAGCAAAAAAGGGGATAGCACATTTCGCTATAGGCAAGCGACTAGGGTAAATTATGTGTCACTGATATTAACCAAGAACTTAGATAATATTGGAGTGCGCAAACACCAACTTAGTCAGCCAGACTTGTGTGAGACATAAACTACTAGAGACTAATCTAATCTCTGCCATCTTCACCATTAGCTCCTGGGACATCTAGTATGCAATGTCCTTGGTCCACAGGCTTTGAGAGATTTTATGACGAAGGTGAGCACAAGTAATAGTACCCCGCAAGCCAACACATAAAGTACAATATTTATACATACAAGGTTTTACAAGGAAGGTTCGAGCTCTTTTATTTACTAAAGGCAATATTTCAAAAACTACCAATATTAGACATTCCTATAATTTATCATTTAAACCAAAACATATTTTATTAAAGAGAGTGAAAATATGCAATATTTATAATGGTTCAGGTTTCCTCCACCTGTTACATGATTCCATCCACCATATACTAGTTTTTATTACAAGGGTTATATCCACCCAATTATCAATACTGGGTTACATCCACTCAAGAAAACCCAAAATCAGGTTTACATCCACCCAACAAGTTTTCATCCCACCCACAAAATTTTTGAAATAAAAACTAACTCAAGTAAGTTTCCCTCCCCACCCTTGACCATGGGCACGGCTGTTTGGATAGTTTATACTCGGCGGAGGCTCTGCACTTTACTCACAAGAGATAATCAACTTGTTATATTTCACATATTTTCTTGGACATGTGAATTAAGAAGATCAACATAAAACCTTTACAATGCATACCTCAATGATTACACCGACTAAGGTTTCATCTAAGGGTGGTTACGTCCACCACATCTAGACCCCCTCTTGCGTCATACGGCGGCTGCTTCATCGTGTAAAAATAGCACACCCGCAAGTGCACGGGTTGCCACTGAAATAGCGGCGAGTGTCGTGTTCTCCACAGGGACTAGACTGAGGCTACCGGTGCTCGGCTAAAGCTAGGTCAATCGAAATGGGGGAGAAAACTAAACATAAAACGACTAAAACGACCGAACGAACTATCAAATGACGACGAAACGAACGACCGTACGAATGGAAGTCGTACGACCGACCGAACGACACGACGAGAGACTAAACGAACGACGCACAAACGACACTAATGACAACACGAACGAACACTACTACTGAATGAACGAACAACGATGACTACACGACGAAAACAACTACCGACCGACGACCTGAATAACTATCGACCGCAAGAAAGAAAGAGGTAGTCGAGAAGCACTGAGGGAGGGTTTAGAAGCACTAGGTGGGTTGAGAGGGAATGAGAGGGAAATACGGTCAATGGCTAACTAGACGACGACGGCACACGACAAACACATAACTACGCACGCTCGCACGACTTAACGATCGAACGACCGCTGAGAAAAGCAAAGAGAGAGGGTTTAGAAGCAAAGGGAGGTTGAGACAGCACGGGGAAGGGAGACGGTCGTCGACTAGCTAAATCGCGCAACACAAGCACACACATATACTAACAGACAATAGGACAAGCATTGACTATAAGCACGGACTAACATATCAAGATTAACACTACTAAAAATACTACTAACATAACACATTGCACAGTTATCTCACAGAGCATTAATCTCTATAACAGAACTCAACCTAACACAGCACAGTAACAGAACATGCATCACAATAACAGGACTCAGATTTACAGATCACAATAACATAACCACAGATCATACATCCAGTCACAGGAAATAATCCATCATTTATCATCACAGTGCGCAATTAAGAGGAAACAGAGGAAGAATTAAACCTAAATGAAGATGAAGCGTAAGAGCAGCAGATGAATTGAGGCTCGGTGAAGTGGATGCAGCAGGGAAGCAGATGTCGCGGTCGCTGGTGTCGGTGATGTAGTGGCAGCCGGCGACGGTGGTGAAGAAGAGGGCCCGGTCGTCGAGGTTGGTGAAGACGTGGCGGTGTGGAAGAAGACGGCGTCGGTGTCGATGAAGGGAGTCAGCCGAGTGAGGACGGTGCCGGAGGGAGCTGGTGCGGTGGCGCACGGGAAGAGGAATGGTGGAGGAGCGGCGGGAGTTGATGGAGAAGGAGAAGGCAAGGTGGAGGAGCAGATGCGGCTCTCGCCGGCGGTTGAAGAAGGGGAGCGGTGGAGTATGTAGAGGAGAAGCTGCGGAGAGAGTCGACGGCTCCGGTGGAGCTCGGGAGGCGAGAGGAGAGGCGGCGGTGAGGGGATGGCCGGACTGGAGGAAGAGCAAGGCGGTAGATAGGATGGAGAAAGAGGAGTAGCGGGGCGGAGAAGCGGTGGAGGTGCGGCGCGGGTGAAGCTCGGGATAGAGGCGCGGTGGAGCAGGGAGGGCGGGGCAAGAAGAGGGGAGAAGAGGGAGGACACACCGGCGAGATGAGGCAAGAGGAGAAGGCGGCGGTGGATGTGAGGAGCGGGTGGCCGGAGATAGAGAAGAGAGGAGGGGAGAGCAAAGCGGCGGCGTCAAAGAGGAGAAGCGGCGGCTGGGTAGAGAAGGTGGAAGGAGGTGGAGCGGCGGAGAGATGGTGGCCGTGAGGAGCTGCGGGGTGATGGCGAGTGGAGAAGGAGAGGATGGGAGGGCACCGACGAGCTGCGGCCCGGCACTCGCCGGCGGCCGGATGTGGAGAAGGAGGGGGGAGAGCAAAGGGAGGCCAAGAGCAAAGGGAGGCCAAGGGCAGCGGCGGCGGCTGGATGAAGGAGATGGGGAATTTTGGCAATTTTGCAGATTAGCCCTCAAAGATTCTAGGGTTTACAAGGAGGTCCTTCCCCCATTAGTGTTTTCTTCTGTTTTGGCCCTTGGAAAGTCCAATTTCATCGCGGTTTGATCGTACGCATCCGTGACGACGCGCACAATTGTACGGAGCAGTCCCAAAATGCCAAATTTGTCATTTATGCGCCTCGATCGCGCCGGCCTGTAGAAAGATATAAAAACATGTAAAATGGTCCATTTCGAGCAATTAAATATGTAAAAGCGTGTAAATGATGATAAATGATCCCAAAATGCGAAAAATAAGAGGGTAAAATGGCATGTAAATATATGCACATATGACGCATGTCATACCCCCAAGCTTAAACTTTTACTTGTCCTCAAGTAAATGGCATGATATTATCGAACCCGGACAACAAGTCATAAGGTAAAAGACTAGTTAAATGCATGTAACAAGTCAAGAGACATACAACAATGTAAAATGAGACCATGTAACTCGAGTTTTGAGGACCATCCAAGATGAGAATGAATATTCAAGCAAAGATACCAAAGTGATAACTATAGCATTTGACCAAATCAAATTACACACTCAAGTGTTGAAATACACTAAATGATCACATGAATCCAACCAAAATTGTAAGGCGTCGGAACTAGGTATAACATCAAGAATGAGCATAGCAAATGGTCATGCTAAGGCATATGCTATTTGAGACAAAGAGACTAGTACTTGCATGAAATTTATGAAAAAACCCACACTTGAGCCATGATACCTAATTTTTGTTGATTTTTAGCAAATTTAAAACACAATGGGCACTTGTGCCACTTATTCAAACCCTTGGGCAAACTTTGCCGCTTATTCACACTCACACTTCACTTGGGCAAAACTTTGCCACTTATTCAACATATTTCCGAACCAATGTGACATAGTCACTTATTTTACACACTCACGCATTGCAAAACAAATTTTTTTAGTTTTGATTAAGCATCTTTAACCGGTTTTCATTAATGCTAAGTAACACGTGTCTCGAGACATGGATACCTAGATAAATCAACCAAGTTATTGGCTCAAGATAGGACTACCTCTTTCACAAATTTTACATTCAAGCAAAGTATCAATATCTAAAATAACATATGCCAAAGCATGAAACTAAGATATGATCATTCAAAAGGCCATGACTAGAACCAATTCAATTCGCAAATGGTTAAGACACATACGTAACTCGCAATGAATCAAATGCTATAGGATCACAAGGTTTCTAAGCACATCAAAGATAATAAACAAAACTCAAGCTCTACAATATAATGCCAAGTGACTTAAGGCATACAAAGAACTAGTAACAATATAGCTCAATGAAAATTTCAGCATGACCTTTCTTAAATAATCATGGTATGGGCTCACATGGCCAAGATGTACAATAAGCATAATATGAGAGCAATAGTAAAAGCCATATATCATCAACATAAGCACAATATAAAGCATACAAATGACCATATATCATCAACTACACGACAACAAGATCAAATGCTCACAAATATAATACAAACATGCTAGAACATCATCCATGCACATACAAGTCCTCCCCCAAGCTTAAATTGAGCAATGAATCAAGAATGTGCTTAAAGGGGTAAGAAACAGCTCACCGGGTGTATATGATGTAGTGGAAGTGGACAAATCATCCCATGGCTTCTCGCATATACAGGGATGAAGATCTAGCACGGGACCTGAAATAAAAAAATAAAATAAAATAAAAATAAATAAATAAATAAAAGAAAGAAAGAAAAGAAAAGAAAAGAAACCAACAAAAACTAACAAAAGGAATGGAAATAAAAAGATAAAAGGATGCTCATTTGGATGTTGCGGGAGGAGGGCCAAGGACGGGATATGGAAAAGGCACATGTCCGCCCTCCACATGAAGCAGCATGCCTCAAAATCCACCTGGATCCCAAGGGATGTCGACTCGAGTCAAGTCCGCTCGTAGTCGATGGTACACACGTAAAACCCTGCAAACAACCTCAAAGATATGGCAAGTATGTGTGATAGGGTTGACACCCTCTAAGTCATCAATAGAATATCCAATCACACATGCATATCGATAAGGTATATCACGAGGACTGCAGGTCTCAACATAGGAGATAGGAGCAACATCAACAATAGAATATGTCTCGTCAGGGCCAATGAAATCAAACCTGAGGTGGTCGAGGAAGAGTTTCCATACTACCCGAAGTGTAGGTGAAGTAAAGCGTACGGTAGTAGAAACCTCCAGAGGGGCGATGTCAACGAAGGAAGTAGCTGGTGGTGGATCAATAGAAATGTGCTCCTCCTCGACATCGGAAGCAGCCCCCTCATCATCAAGAATGAATATCTCCATCTCAGGCTCAAAGATCAAATAATCATCTAAGTGGCCCACATCCTCAAAGGTGAATCTCTCCATATCGGTCTCAAGAAGCACTGGATCGAGGTCAAAGCAATGAGAGCCTACCATATCAAATCTCTGAGTCTCAAGCTCGGGCTCATCAACACAAGTATCAGGGTCCATATATGGTGAGTCCATGGTATCAAAAGTGACTAACTCTAGCTCAGGTCCATCAATAGAAGGATTATCATCAAAGCGGGGCACCTCTAAGGGGATAGGGAGCATCTCAGTGGCACTAAATGAAGACTGTGATGTGGCATGATTATCCAAGCAACTACTCAATGACTGGAGTGAATTTCTATGATCTTCCATTTCTGACATCAATGTGCTCAATGCACTCAACTGGTTTTTTACGTCACTAAACTGAGTGTCCACCCTAGTAATATCTGATGCCAACATCTCCTCCATCTTGGACATACAATCAGATTGAGGGGTAGGAGGCGGATGCTGAGGTACAAGATAGTGCTGGTGTGACCAATGAGAAATATCCTGATCTCCATATCTAAAACCCTGCAATGGTATACTAGAAGAAAATGATGAGATATCAGGGTCGTTGTTTCCATATGACAGACTCGAGTACTCAGGCCATCCAGGGTGATAAGTGTCAGGGTATGGCCCACTCGACTGAGCAAAGCTCATCCCATAACACTCTGGAGTGGACAAATAACCACGCTGGCACTCAGCGGGTGAATGGCCCTGAAAACCACAAGTCTGGCATATAGAAACATCTAGAGAGTAGGCGCCTGATAAAGAACTATACTGACCATGCCCGCTCTCTAACACAACTCCTCGCTCTAAAGCATAGCGTTCTAACTGACGAGACAATAGATTTACCTGTTCTTGAAGAGTATCATAAGTAGGAGTGCTCATAAAACCATGAGAATCATAACAATAAGCCATAGCCTCAATAAGTACCTGTATCAATCAACCTACTAGAATGGATACGACAAATCGTGCAAGAGAGAAGTAACTAGAGAAAGGGTTAGGGATTAGCAATATATCACCAATATGAACAATAACGAAAAGAAAGACAAGTCAGCACAAACACAAAACAAGCAAAAGAAAACAAACAACGACCTAGTCTATAGCCTAACACTGTCGCTCTAAGCTAGTCCACGGCAACGGCGCCAAAATGCTTGATCGTGCAAAATAGCACACCCGCAAATGCACGGGTTGCCACTGAAATAGCGGCGAGTGTCGTGTTCTCCACAGGGACTAGACTGAGGCTACCGGTGCTCGGCTAAAGCTAGGTCAATCGAAATGGGGGAGAAAACTAAACCTAAAACGACTAAAACGACAGAACGAACTATCAAATGACGACGAAACGAACGACCGTACGAATGGAAGTCGTACGACCGAACGAACGACACGACAAGAGACTAAACGAACGACGCACAAACGACACTAACGACAACACGAACGAACACTACTACTGAACGAACGAACAACGACGACTACACGACGAAAACAACTACCGACCGACGACCTGAATAACTATCGACCGCAAGAAAGAAAGAGGTAGTCGAGAAGCACTGAGGGAGGGTTTAGAAGCACTAGGTGGGTTGAGAGGGAATGAGAGGGAAATACGGTCAATGGCTAACTAGACGACGAAGGCACACGACAAACACAGAACTACGAACGCTCGCACGACTTAACGATCGAACGACCGCTGAGAAAAGCAAAGAGAGAGGGTTTAGAAGCAAAGGGAGGTTGAGACAGCACGGGGAAGGGAGACGGTCGTCGCCTAGCTAAATCGCGCAACACAAGCACACACATATACTAACAGACAACAGGACAAGCATTGACTATAAGCACAGACTAACATATCACGATTAACACTACTAAAAATACTACTAACATAACACATTGCACAGTTATCTCACAGAGCATTAATCTCTATAACAGAACTCAACCTAACACAGCACAGTAACAGAACATGCATCACAATAACAGGACTCAGATTTACAGATCACAATAACATAACCACAGATCATACATCCAGTCACAGGAAATAATCCATCATTTATCATCACAGTGCGCAATTAAGAGGAAACAGAGGAAGAATTAAACCTAAATGAAGATGAAGCGTAAGAGCAGCAGATGAATTGAGGCTCGGTGAAGTGGATGCAGCAGGGAAGCAGATGTCGCGGTCGCCGGTGTCGGTGATGTAGTGGCGGCCGGCGACGGTGGTGAAGAAGAGGGTCCGGTCGTCGAGGTTGGTGAAGACGTGGCGGTGTGGAAGAAGACGGCGTCGGTGTCGATGAAGGGAGTCAGCCGAGTGAGGACGGTGCCGGAGGGAGCTGGTGCGGTGGCGCACGGGAAGAGGAATGGTGGAGGAGCGGCGGGAGTTGATGGAGAAGGAGAAGGCAAGGTGGAGGAGCAGATGCGGCTCTCGCCGGCGGTTGAAGAAGGGGAGCGGTGGAGTATGTAGAGGAGAAGCTGCGGAGAGAGTCGGCGGCGCCGGTGGAGCTCGGGAGGCGAGAGGAGAGGCGGCGGTGAGGGGATGGCCAGACTGGAGGAAGAGCAAGGCGGTAGATAGGATGGAGAAAGAGGAGTAGCGGGGCGGAGAAGCGGTGGAGGTGCGGCGCGGGTGAAGCTCGGGATAGAGGCGCGGTGGAGCAGGGAGGGGCGGCGCAAGAAGAGGGGAGAAGAGGGAGGACACACCGGCGAGATGAGGCAAGAGGAGAAGGCGGCGGTGGATGTGAGGAGCGGGTGGCCGGAGATAGAGAAGAGAGGAGGGGAGAGCAAAGCGGCGGCGTCAATGAGGAGAAGCGGCGGCTGGGCAGAGAAGGTGGAAGGAGGTGGAGCGGCGGAGAGATGGTGGCCGTGAGGAGCTGCGGGGTGATGGCGAGTGGAGAAGGAGAGGACGGGAGGGCACCGACGAGCTGCGGCCCGGCACTCGCCGGCGGCCGGATGTGGAGAAGGAGGGGGGAGAGCAAAGGGAGGCCAAGGGCAGAAAGAAACCGGGCTCGGTTTCCACAGGCAGCGGCGGCGGCTGGATGAAGGAGATGGGGAATTTTGGCAATTTTGCAGATTAGCCCTCAAAGATTCTAGGGTTTACAAGGAGGTCCTTCGCCCATTAGTGTTTTCTTCTGTTTTGGCCCTTGGAAAGTCCGATTTGTACGGAGCAGTCCCTAAATGCCAAATTTGTCATTTATGCACCTCGATCACGCCGGCCTGTAGAAAGATATAGAAAAATGTAAAATGGTCCATTTCGAGCAATTAAATATGTAAAAGTGTGTAAATGATGATAAATGATCCCAAAATGCGAAAAATAAGAGGGTAAAATGGCATGTAAATATATGCACATATGACGCATGTCAGCGGCCTACACCAGTGACACGACTCATGGGACACCCCAATGGTGCAACTCACACTAGTGAATACAAATTATTTAGCCAAGTCGACACCATTATAGACTTGTGGTTGTACTGGTTTACATTAGAAGGTCACATAGGATTCAGTTCTCAAAATTATCTAGACGGTAGATGTCATAAACCATAATTCCTCATGCTACATCCGCACCATCATACCATCCATCTAGATATGGTAACAACAAGTTTTAGAGTTTTTAGAAGCATAAAAAACTAAGTTATCTTAAAATACCAGTCATTTCCTTCCAATGACTACTCAAAACAAGTTTCATGTTTAAAAGATGATGTTCAGGGCAAATTAATGCCCTAGTACTCAAGCAAGACTAGCATGACGTTTAAATATGACCTATAGCTAATAAAGTTACCATTAAATATCTAGGATAACAAGGATCATGTGATTCAAGTGTCAAATGATGGCATAATAACATTACAATATCAAGTAGGTATATATGTACCTTAAGTTTAACATACATTTGCATAACAAATTAAGCATGTAATTTGATAATTTAAATAAATATAAATTTGCACAATATAGATTTAATATGATCAAAATGTTGACTCGCTTGGCTCACAAGCAGGTTGATCTTGACATTCTTGCATTATCTTGAACTAGGGCTCTTCCGCATCCTCGTACTCTACTCGGACGATCACATCGGAAAATAAACAACATGCGAGCAAAAAAATAGATACAATTGAAAATTTAAATGAACTCTAAATTGAACAATTCCACTACCAATAGATAAATCTTGAATTTAGAAATAAATTTCATTAAATTAGGAATCAAAATGTGTGAGAACGAGTAAATTCAAGAATTAATAGAGGTGAGAGAATTTCTCTCTCTAACAGTTGGGCCCACTGGATTTAAATTAATTTTCTATTGGGAATGCTCACTGAGACTGATAAGAGGGTCCCACAGGATTTTAATTTAATTTTGATTTATTTTTCTAAAAGAAAATGGCTGAGGGGCTAACAAGTGGGACCTATTTACTGTGCAAACAGTAGCTCGGGCCCACTTGTCAGTTACTTTAACTTTTAAAACTAGTTTAAAAGGATTTTAAAAGACAATGGAGCCCACACATTAGCGAGGCAGGGCTTTAATTAAATGAGGAGGACCCACGAGTCAGCGATGGATTAACTGAAGCTAAGCAAGATCATTAGGCAACTAATTACGCATGGTTTAATTAATGGTGTTGCTGCAAGGCCTTCTTCCCCACCAAGAAGAGGCTAAGCTCATCGCAAGTGAGGGGAGGGGTGACGGCTAAAGGTGAGTCTAGGGCGGCCAACAACGAGCTCACATGGTGACACAAGACCGAACACAACACCATGGCACTGTAGGGCACGAGAGCATAGTTCTTTGCTATGGAAGCAATGGCGAAGCTTGGGGACAAGGAGGTTGGGCTGGAGTCAAAGGACCGAGGTGGTAGAGAGGGGGTCAACATGGAGGGTTCACCAGAGAGGACGACGTCGCTCAGTGATTCTTAGGGAAGCTTGGGATCCTCGAGTAGTACTCCACGCGCAAGCAATTGGACGGAGCTGTAGTCGTTCTTGCTTGGCCTCGGTGGAATGGCTGAAGGTTAGGGAGAAGACAGTTTGGGTGGCTCTCAAAGATGATTAGGTGCATGGGGTGCAATTAGGGGCAATGCGATGTTGGTTTGAGGCTTTTATAGCCACAGGGGAAGGAGACACTGTTGGTTGCCTTGATGGCTCGCACAGAGGCCGAGGAGGGAGAGGTCAGTGCACAACACGGTACAAGATAGGAGGGCGGAACTGGCGTGCGGCATGGAGGGGAGTAATGGTGCAGAGCGGACGCTTTGGAGGCAACAGGCGGCTGAGAAAAGCGGGCACGTGACGTGGCACGGCTTTGGCGAGATGTGGGAGTGGCGGGTGTGCGGATATGGGAGGGAGAGGGGGCTAGGCATGGCATAGCATGAGGCTTAGCTCGTCACGAGGGTGGCATGTGCTGTAGAAGAGCAGTGCGCACAGGGGAGGCGGCACCAGGCGCGAAGGCCAAGGGCCAGATGGGTCGGGCTAAGTTGGAACGGGTTGGGCCAAGCCCGAGCTAGGGTTTCAGGTTTGCGAATTTTGAAATTTTGGGAGAAATTTGAGAGGGACTTCTTGAATTCAAATTCAATTTGAAATTTTTATTCAAGAAAGTTTCACATTCCCAAAAATGGGATGTTACAGAAGTGGTGTTCCACAATATAAGTCTATTAAGAGAATTAAGTTGTAGTTATTGTAATATTTCCACTCTATACCTCTGCTTTAATGTAGAAAAAAGTGGTTGAATAGTTATAGTGTGCCATTTAATAGGGGTATGTATGGTCCAATGACATTAACATTTTCTTAGATTTAGTGCTTCTTTGGTCTGTGTATATGTTGGGCTTAGACTTATATTGTGAGACAGAGGGAGTAGGGAATTTACTTATATTGACAATGTCAGCCTAAAATAATAAAGAATCTTTTTCCTTTGTCAATCACCGTATTCCCTAGTAGGGAAATTTTTGCCTTCTATATGGTTTTTACTAATTCTTGGAGTCAATTTCCATAGATGTTGTAACTTCACCCAAAAGTTATTTCTCATATGTTAACTTACGCTCTATGGTCGCATCAGAACAATATATGCACACGTGGCATATTATCTCTTCTCAGCAAGTCAGCATGCTTATGCTTGATGCCTGATGTTGCACTAACAAATATATATATATATATATATATATATATATATATATATATATATATATATATATATATATATATATATATATATATATATATATATATATATATATATATATATATATATATATATAGAGAGAGAGAGAGAGAGAGAGAGAGGAATGTAGTTCTGACTTCTGAGTTCTAACATTCAAGTTTTCAGATGAGGAATCTGGTCTGGGCAACAACCAAGCATGATGTTTATACAGTGCACAACCAATCAGTGACACACTGGTCATCATTAGACCAGATAAGCACTGAGCTACTCGATGCTGATGTTAAAACTTTGTTAAGGAGAAAACACACATATTACAGAATAAACTGAGAGAACACAGAAGAATTTCTGAATTCTTATTTGTTCCTCCTTTTTTCCTTACCTTTTTTACAAAACTGGCTACAAGCCTCCTCAATATATAGGCTAATAATCTCCTACTAGTATATGTATTCGGACTTCAAGTTGGACATAACTTCAACTTGAGTTACACATGGAGACAGACTCTACTACGTCTTGAACCCTAAGTCAAGATTATTTCTAACAATCTCCCCCTTAATCTAGACTTGACATACTCTAACCCTCACATGTCTAAGGAACCACAACCAGCTATCGTAATTCTCACTTTCTACAAATGCGATGGCCAGGGGCATAATTTGATTGTTGCTATCAACACCAATAGCCATAAGGATTTGTCCCTTGTATTTGCCGGTCAAAAAAGTCCTGTCAACTGAGATCACGGGAAGTATATGCCTGAATGCCTCAATGCACACATCGAAAGCTACGAAGGCTCTCTGCAACACCACAAAATCTGGTAGCCTTGTAGATTGCTTGTCCTTCACAGCAATGTATGTGCCTGAGTTTCTGTCCTGCAATACCTAAAGCATACGAGGAATGTTGTTGTACACCACCTTGAAAGACCCGAACCATTTTTCCAATGCCTTCTGCTTCGCATGCCACACCTTCGCGTAGCTAATCTTGTGCTTAAATTTCTTCTCAATAGCTACCATGATGTGAGTGGCCTTCATGTCCTTCTTCTCCACTATCGCTTCATACATCAGATTGGCTATAAAGGCGAACGTTAGGTTACGATGCCTCGGCAAAACACTATTGAGAACGTAGGAGTGCGGCTCCACTTTCGACACAATCCTGTGAGTGTCATATTTCAGTCAACATGTGTGTACCCTCCAAGGACAACCGGCCTGCTTGCACTTCACGGTGTACTGCTCCTGGCTAGCTTTCACGACTCTAAAAATCCGCTGCATGGACAGGGCCCACAACTTGATGGAATCCTGCAACGATGCCTTGTCAGCAAACATCGAATGTAACTGAACTTCTGTGCCATAATACTCCCATGGTGATTCATGCTCGTCATGTGCATCAACACCCTCAACATCAAACCAATTTCATTCCTGTGAGATAGGAGCTTCATCCTTATCCGAAATGTCCTCGTCATCCTCCTGTACAACTCCCTCTTCAGCCCAAGCCATCTGGTCATCACTCTCCATTTAATGCACTATGTACTCCATATGCTCCCCTTCATCAGCTTGTCCTGTAGCCTCACCATGCCGTGACCGTTCTTCCTCTCCTCCAGGTACCACATCGGTCTCATCACGAGCAACTTTCTTCTCTTCACCAACATGCGGGGCACCCGAGCTGCTTGCACCTCCCAGATGATAGCTGTCTGTATGACCTTTCACAACTTGTATTGGGCATGGTTGCACAAGTATCACGCACTTGTATCCACGGCGCCGGCACCCTTGCACAAATTCCTTCCACGTAACAGTGCGCATCAATATTCTCAATTCCCATCTAATGTCCATGGGAGACCGCCTCTAAAGCCCTTGTATGACGACGCTACACACCTTAGGATCCAAAGAGAAACTATAGGTGAGCCATCATCACATCTACGATTCGAGTATTCTCGCCGTTCGGGTATACCAGAATGGCTTGCACAAAATCGCTCAAGTCAACATCGTTCGGACTTTCACGAACGGTGCCAACACCGTAATGCACTTTCAATATAGTGGGTATCGGTATTACTGATGTTGCTTGTATATATTTTCAATATTTCAACTAGTCAAATCATATTACACATTACGAAAACGGTGCCAACACCGTAATGCACTTTCAATATAGTGGGTATCGGTATTACTGATGTTGCTTGTATATATTTTCAATATTTCAACTAGTCAAATCGTATTACACATTACGAAAGTACTGATGTACTATAATTTATATTTCAATGACCATTCACCTATCATAAGCAACTACACTACCCTCGTAGCATTAACACCTATCGGTAGATCGTGCACCGACACCGCTCTTGTCTCGCTGCTCGAGCTCTCTCCTACTGCAAATAATTCTTAATGGGTTTCAACAATTTACATGGCATATCAATTTAAATGCCAATATACCAGTTATAACGGTACACATGATTTTTCAATGTACTAACGACATTATATTCATTCGTAATTAATCATAAAGGTTACATATTATTATTTTTCTATAAAGAAAATTATTAAATTGTTACAAAAAATATTAACTAAATTTTGAATAACTAAAAAATTTTACGGAGGCTTAATTTTACATAACATTGACTAAATTTTCTGCAACTATAATTTTGTACAGATGCTAATTTTCTATAACTATGTTCACTAAATTTTCTACAACTATAGGTTACTACAACTACTAATTTTATATAACTGTATTGACTAAATTTTCTATACTAAAGTTGTACTATTCTTTTCTACATCTACAATTTTCTATGGATACTAACAATAAATAAACTATCTACTTCATATACAAAATATGAACTACAACATATAAAAATATTTACCTCACAGAAGTCGCAAAATCTCTCATTCTTTCTCTCCCTCTCCTCTCGTCTCCTCCTCCCTCTCCTTTTCTCTCCTCTCCTCTCTCCTCTCCTTTTCTCTCCTCTCCTCTCCTCTTCTTTCTTTCTCCTCTGCTCACCTCATGGCCTCTCCTCTTCTTTCTTTCCCCTCTGTTTACCGTGTGGCTGAGTGCCCACTCAGTTGTGCGGTCTATTTATATGTGCCTCCAGTCATGCAACCCTTCGACGATTGGAATTGCAATTGCCTAACCGATAGGCGACTACAATTATTTCACCCAACAGCCAGCGGATTGCTTGCGTGTCACGCGGCTGTTGGGCGATAGGTTCCAGTCGCCCAACGGTTGGGTAACTAGAACCCATTTCTGTAAAAAAAAATGTTTGCGCAGGTATATTTCTGTTATTTCAAATAAAATATGAAATATTTATAAAAAAAATTCCTATGATTCTTATGCAGATTATGGCAAATCTCATGAGATGGACTTCTTCGGCGAGATAGCTGGTTTGTCATTCAGCCCAGACACTGAGACCTTTCATGTTGGCATAGCAGACCAAACATGTGTGTGTGTGTGGGGGGGGGGGG
This sequence comes from Dendrocalamus latiflorus, assembly GCA_017311315.1. Lineage (NCBI taxonomy): Eukaryota > Viridiplantae > Streptophyta > Magnoliopsida > Poales > Poaceae > Dendrocalamus > Dendrocalamus latiflorus. The sequence goes on along the minus strand of CM029670.1, from coordinate 16,251,400 downwards.
GGGGTTGGCTCATAGAGTTCGACAGGAGGCATCAGCATCGATCATTACGTGAACTGCTTGTGGCGGTGCTCTTTATCTAGGGCAATGTGCTTTCGCAGTACATTCCTAAGTGGAAGAGCATCAGATGCGATCGTTCAACGTGTAGTTTTTTAGATAAAAGATATAAAATCCGGCCTCTATATCCACAAGGGATATACGCAGCCAAGGTTACACGCAGCCAAGGTTACACGAGCTCTTAAGCTCAAAACCTCAAAACTGAGGAACAAAAAACAACAAAGAAGAGCGCTTAAGGACTATGAAAAAAAGCTAGAAAGACTAAACTTCAGAACTTCTTCTCCATCCTTGCTTTCAATCAAGTCTCTAACCCCATCCGACTGTGCCATCACAACTTCGGTCTACTTAGCGGTGAATAAGGACCTCCGAGGCGACGCCTCCAAGAAGGCGACTAGGGTCGCCGACGCCGCCTGCCTCACCGAGGCAAGGTTTTCACCTGGAGATCAGCAAACATGAGGGCTATGGAGTGCCATGACAACACCTCCAGGAAGGTAAATGGCGCCCGAAGGCGTCATCGTTGTCGAGACCGGTAAGATCACCGGTAAAACTTTCGCCAGCACCTCCACAGCACCCCACGCACTACCCAGCCACAAAATAGACCGCCACGTGTAGTTGAGAAGGCAAACCGGTAGAGAAGCTCATTGAAGCATTTGCTGCTCTTTCGCTGCAGCACCGGAAGCTTCTTCAGATAAATGATCTGGAGCTGTATAAAATTCTGTGCTTTTTCTTTCTTTTTTCTTTTTGGTCCGGATTAATTTGTTGGTGTTTAGGAATTGATGGAGGTAGTAATATGTATAGCCTTTCTATTTCATTTCACCAAATTATTGTACATATTGGTGCTTTATCAGTTTATCTGGAGGGTGCTTTTCCCTCTATATAGCTTGCACATTGTCCACAAGATGACACATGGCCCAAAGTTGGTATCTTCAGTGTCGAGTATTCTCAGTGTGAAAAAAAATATTATGCGAGTAGTAATAGTTCTTTTCGTCCTCTTGACTAAATTGTGCAAGTATATAAAAAGTTCAGGAAGAATATATGAAAAAAATGTTTGGGTATTTGACATGTTCTACTCGGCTGTTCGGCTATTATTGCTGAACGCAAGGAGCATTTGCAAAGCAGCAACTTCCCAAAACGTCAAACCCACAAACAAATGGGAATGTCTATGTATCATTCGGATATTTTCTTCTTAACTATCATTTAAATTTATGACTCTTGGATTAGAGATCAAGGCGCTTCTTGTTTTTGAAGGAGGAGATTTTTTCAAGAGGAAGGGGCAGAATTCAAGGGGAAGGAGGAGAATCCATAGCCATTGGATCTCTAATCGAACAGTTCTAAATTTGGATGATATTTAACAACACCCCAGATGTAAGGGTGATCGGTTCGGCTGAAAAGCTCATGGCTTATGGCTGAAAACACTCTAGCTGGCTGAAAAAAGCACTGTAGCTGACAGAGGCTTATTTAGCATAATTAAATTTAAAAAATTTAAAAATATAAAAAATATGTTAGCCCATTACATATAATACAAACAAATACGGAAAAAAAGAGCCGGCAAAAAAGCTCAACAAAAAGCTAAAAATTCAGAAAAAGACGAAACTTATGAATAGTAACAAATAAACCTACAGCCAGCAGCTGCAGCCATGTTGATCGCTGCCAAAAAGGCTCAAGAATCTCGGACGTCGCATCGGTGCATGCATTATGCATGAACCCAGCTAAACAAGAGTGTAAAAAAAGATCAAACAAAACAGCCACTGGTGCAGTACTGTCCTAGTACTACTATTTTATCAACACGATGCAAAAGAAAGAGCACCGCCAAGCCAAGAGAGGAGACAAGAAAATCCGAAGCCTCAAAACTCGAGAAACCTCTCAGTCCAGGACGTGGTTCATGCACCTAGAGATGTGCAAATCTAGCACTTAAATCAGGAGGCACGAGCTGCACCAGATACAGCGTTCCATGCATGGAGCGAGTACGTTAAGCGAGGAGGGCATCCGCCAAGTGCTTCTCCCATTGCTCACATGGCCGTGGACTGAAGTCTGCGCCAAGATTCCCAATGCCTCAACTAAATAAATCATCGGCCTGTTCTTTTCCTCTGAAGTTAGCAACTTTTAGTTTTTGCTATAATACCTAACTTTCAAACGGAGTATTTTCTCAAGACAAGATCTACAAGTTAAACGATGTACACATTAAAAGTCCAACATCTGTACCAGCCAAAATCGTAAGTGAGTATCTCTCTCCGTAATCTGTACCATAAACAGTCAAAATTCAAAATTTTCAATCAAAAACTGTAAGCCGCAGCCGTTAATTGCCAAACAGGCCCATCATCAACTGGGAGCAACGAATCGTCGTTCCATTCGGTACGCCGGCCAACGTTTCTCTTTTTCCTTTTTACTCTTCTTTCTTTTCCATTGCTTCATATGCAAAATGTTGTACACTTTCTAGTTTGGACTGGTAGCGTTCATCTTGACAGCTGTTTGGTTAGAAAATACATGTCCGGAATCATAGTTGAAGGTGAGTGCGAAATAACTTTCATGGACAAATGCAGCTTCTAAGGAGAGCAATGTATACGTGCATTTTCTTTGGTAAGGCAAGGGATATATTTTCTCCAGTTGATTCGTGGATGTCCGCTGTATGAACGATTGGAAGATTACACTAATCATAATTGCTCCATTCAGTTTGTAAAAGAGTGGCATTTTTTATATAATACTGTCAAAATTTATAATCTTTGGCTATTAATGTCTTTACAAAAATCTAAATTGGACATATGAAAATAATATATGCTGATTTGCTCCGGAAATTGCTTTCATAATATTGTAATTTTATTAGTTTTTATAAATATACCATAATAAAAATTAGTGGTCAAAATTGTGTTATAGAGGACTATGTTAATGTCTAAAACGGCACTCTTTTATGACCGGAAAGAGTACCTCGACCCAGTTGGCAGCTGCTCTGTAGTTAGAAAGCGCATGTCTTGGATCAATTGAGAGTATAAAGTTTTATTCTTTTGGGCTATGGCTAATTGTTTTTGTCTACGCTTTTAAGATATCAACGGATGGTGGGGTCATAGATATGGATAACACACAGTTTTAGACTCAAGAAGCTGTTTGGGAAATCCGCTTTAAAAAATCTTTCGTTTCTTTTAACTTTTAAATAAGCCAAAAACTCAAAAGGACATGAACTAAGTTTCTCTCTCCAGTAAATGAAATGGCCAATAGTTGGACTTGCGATGCGCTTCGTAGTTTGACTTGGCTAGCCTTTTTTTCCATTAGGCAAGGTTTGTTGTGACCTTCATTCGTATTAGTCAATATATATAACAAATACAAGTAAAAAATCCTTTGATGTTCATATTCAAATATGACATGCTGCATATAAAAATGAAGGGGAAAGATATAAAAAATGCAGTGATGAATTTTCTTGTTGAGACGAATAAGCGTTTTCAGTGGGCTATGGCCTATGGAGAACCATATCTGGTCCATGCTGTGGTGACTCCTAACAATGGAATTTCCGGAAGCTCCTTCCGCGAAGGCTCCGCGGGAGGAACATGCATGGAGGATCATTGCTTTCTGCATAACAATTGAGTAATCAAATGAAAGGTATTTTGGAACAAGAACAAGATGCCTAGTCAAAAGATTATGAGACCCACCATGTGAATGAATGAATTTACAATCAGACTTCCAGTCTTCCTCGTGTGAATGAATGAATGTACAATCAGACTTCCAGTCTTCCTCATGCTATTTGTTGTCATACGTCGACTTTTACGAGCTTCCAGTCTTCCTCATGCTAATGATAGGACGATAACCAGAGTTTTCAGCACAAAATTTTCTCCTTTCTTTTGAGTTGTTCTTGGAAAAATGTATTCTCTCAGGGGTGTTTGGACGACGATGATTGCCTTGAGAATTTTTAGTATTTGGATCTAAATCCCCTGTCCAAATAGGCCCTCAAGACTTCCATTACAGTTCTCTACAGACGTTGGTCTAAAGTCAAAACATCAACATTTGTTCGAGAACACCCTAAACATCTACATTAAAAATGTTTTGAATTCACAAATGCTAATTATACTCTGGTCACAACTACTTCTTGTTTTGATATATGTGTAGTCAAACTTTTAAAAGTTTAGCCATCGATATCTTTTTAAATACTTAGACCAATACATAAAAATCATACGTATAGATTTATCTCAAAAATTATTTTTATAATATTATAATTTTATTTGGTGTCATAACTATATTACAATAAAAATTAGTGATCAAAATTATATTTTGTAAATGATATCAATGTCCAAAACAACTGTATTTGTGACCGGAGGAGTACACCTCAAGACAATCCGTCGTGGCCAAATTGTTACCAAGGCAACTGATTGCTCGAGGAGAAGACTATCTAAATCCAAAGCTAGCAGTAGTGTGGTACAAATGGCCCTATTTATATTAGCTTCTAAAATATGTTTTTCTATAGTAATTAACTTTTCCACACACTATTAAAAAAGAGTTATCATAGATGGTTCGGAACTGTCATCACAAACGGTTTTCTGAACTGTCTGATTTATGTGTTTGTAATAATAAGAGGTTATTACAGATGGTTAGTAAACCGTCTGTGATATCGCAACACAGATGGTTTATAAGTAGAATTGTCTGTGAAGAACACTATCACAGACGGGTTGAATCAAAAAACGTCGGTGATACTCACGCATCATTGACGGTTCTAGCTACTGATCGTCTGTGATGAGTGAGTATCACAGACGGTTGGTATATAGAACCGTCTGTGATACTTTCCCATCACAGATGGTTGGTTGATAGAACTATCTGTGATGTATGAGTATCACAGATGGTTTTTGGTTTAAACTATCTGTGATAATTCTTCACAGACGGTTTATACCACAAAACCGTCTATGATAGTTCATTCTATACCTAATTGTTTTTTCTATTTTTCGGCTAGCCTCAGAAAATGTTAACTATGCCATCTGAAAACAAGCAAATACAACAACAAACACAACAACACATTCTATTTCCATTAAAATTAGAATCCACCATTACAACATCACAAGATAATGAGTAGGTTACCCATTTAGCTAACACAGCAAGAACATGAAAAGAACACATCTCCTAATCCTGCGAACATAACTCTTAAACATAGCAAGAAAAGAGAAAAAACAGATATTCTAGTAGACAGTAGAAGCTCAACCGCGCTGATAAGTTCTCTATGTGTAGGCTCTCTTGCCCCTGATACAGCGTGCAAGTTAGATGTCCTTGATTCCCACCATTGCTAACGCCGACTTGAGTGTTGCCTTGGTAGCCAGCTGCTTCCGCAAATGTCTTGCCTCCCATAGACTTGCGCGTTGCCTTAGTAGCCAGCTGCTTCCGCAACGCCTTGCCTTCCGTAGACTTACGTATCGTCTACTTCGTACAGGATGACGAGGAGCTAGGTTTGGGTGAGTATTTATAGGGGAGGTTGAGGCGGGAGTGTGAAAATTTTTGACGCGGGGATGGAGAGGTGGAGCTACGATCTGTGGGGTAGGAGTTAGTGTGTTTCTATTAGCTAGGATTGAGTTGGGGAGGATCGATGGGCCCAGCGGTCAGGGACATAATTATCATAGACAGTTTGAACCACAACCGTATGTAATACATAATTATCATAGACGGTTTGAATTAGAATCCGTCTGTGATACATAATTATCACAGACAGTTTGAACCACAAATTGTCTATGACACATAATTGCAATATATATATATATATATATATATATATATATATATATATATATATATATATATATATATATATATATATATATATATATATATCAAAGTTTTATATGACTTATATATGCTCGTTTGAAATGTTTCAATGAGATCTACAACTTTGCAGTTGAGGTGAACCCTAAATTCCAAAGTAAAGATAATTTTTTTTGGGTAAAAATATAAATAAAAAACTTGCGATGTAAATTTGAGACTAAAGGTGGCCGATTTTGAGGGTCTTTGAGGGCGACTCGCGCAAACGGATCATTTTTTTTTATCGGCCACATCGTTACCTTTCCAACGAGTACAAAAAATGCTCATTCTGCAATTGTGTGTTCTTGTTCTTTTTCTAAGAACCGTTTGTTGCATTTGATAGTTACTATTGGTTTCAACTTGAGTATGTCTTATGATAGAAATAATAAACAGTTAATTGTTTCCTCCTAAAAAAACAGTTTTCCACTCTCTGAACACGTAAATTAAGGTCTTATTTGGCCAATCTTCGGCGGCTCCTTTTGGGCTCCAAAAGCCAACTTTGGTAGAACTTGCTGGCTTCTAAAGTTGTATAACAAGAAACGAGGTTGTTGCACAATTTATCCAAAATATTTGCATTGGACAATTTTACTCTTCATCATCTTCCTAGGGACGGCGACGGACAACGGGCATCCTAGGGACGGCGAGGCTCCTGATTGGGGCCAACGGCAAATCTCGGTGAATCGGTGACGATCGGTGTGAGGCTCCGGTCATGACTCATGGCCGAGCTTCCTCCATGACGCGATTCAAAGTTTACTCCCGGCGACTGATGGCCTCGAAGACCTATGAGGTTGTGGTCGTTCAAGCTTAATTAACCTTTTGGCTTTTAACTTCTTAAATTTATTTTTTCTATTTTCTATTTTCTTCTTATTTCTTTACATTATTTATAATAATATAACTTTTTATTATTTTTTTAAAATCAATTATCGGCTTCGCTTCTCCTTTTAACTTCAGCTTCTGGAATCTTCACAGGAGCTAAACATGGGAGTCCGGGGCTCCAAGCATTTTTAGCCAGGCAGGTTCGCCGGCTCAGCCAAGAAGACACTATGTGAACTTTTCCGTGGGAAAGTCAAAGATAACATCATCTAGAAAGTGATAAGATTTTCTTTACGTGGGAAGTTTTTAGCTCCAAGACGAGGCTTACAACTGGAGCATGAAAAGTTTGAAACGTATTATAAATCAACGGCAATTTTCTTTCAGTTGTATATTTGACATCATGTTGCCACGATAAAATCATCCAACTCATAAGAATATAAAAGTAGGATAGAAGATACAAGCTGTAGTCCCAAGTTTTCTCTCAATTTTATTTCTCTTTTTGTCCGTAGGCTTATGCGTATAATATATAATCTCTATCCCTCTTTATATAGAGAATATGAGGTGCCTTCAAAATAGAATAAACTACGCTGATAAGGCTCGTCAACCGGCTGTATTTAACGGATTTTGTTTAAGTAAAGTAAACGGGTCCATATTCAACACTTTCATAATAAATCAACAACAATTCTGCACAGTAGCGAAACTAGGAAAATTTAGAAGCCTAAACGAGTATAACTATAGTCAATAAGCGCGAACAAGTCATTATATTTATGACAAAAATAAAGTTGATAACTACAATAGTTTTAAACTAAAAGTATAATCTAATACATATGTGAATGTTCATTGTAACCAAAAAATTCCTATTTCTGAAATTAAACAATTGAAATACTCAATATTTTAGGAAAATAGTTGAAATGAACACGGAGAAAAAGTGGATTTGCAGTCACAGAGTGCAAAATTCGGAACAAAATTGGAACTGTTGTGGGGATGACCCCCACCTAAGCCTAACAGGCATGTTAGAAGGTTGTGAGGCCCAAAATGGGACATGTATAATGACATAAGTGCCCCTGAAGGGGATACTCAAATGTAAGGGTACTATTGTAAGAACACTCCCCATGTGGATATATATATATACGATACAGGCCATGGGGAAAAACCCTAAGCACTTGCTCCCCTAACTCTCCACTACCATACTCTCTCTGTGTTTGGTCTGTAGCCACAACAGTTGGCGCCGTCCGTGGGGAGGACAAGAGCAAGCCTTAAGATCCAAAGGAGGATGGCACCAAAAAAGCTTCGTCGTCGGTGGCAAAGAAGAAGGCGGTGGAAGCGACGAAGTCTCGCGTCAACACCAGGGCTTCGGCGTCGGCAGCTACCGACGCGGGCGGCGACAAACACCGGCGCGCATGTCACGACGGTCGACCCCGCCACCGTCCTCACGACGACCGACCCCGCCACCGCTCTCACGACGACCGACCCCGTTACCGCCGCTACGATGGCCGACCCCGCTACCGCTATCGTGACGGTCGACACCGCCCCGCGCGGGACGGGCGACCCCGCCGCGATGAGCGGGGGCGGTAGCGCCAGTGCTCAGGTTGGCATGGCCGCCCCCTCACACCCGGTGCGGAAACGACGATAGGTACCGGCGGCAACGCGGGCCCCGTCATCGACTCCGGAGCCCACCACGCAGCCACGGCAGGCAATCCGGGGGTGCAAGCCGTGATCGCCGCTGTTCCAGCCGTGCAACCAGGTGCGCCGGTTGCCCCGGCCACGACTACAGTGGAGAACGCCTTGTTGATGGCTCTCAGCACGTTCCAGCGGGAGTTGGCGGATCTCCGCGGGGCCGTGCGCGATATGCAAGAGGCTTGGAGTCAGCAGACCCCGCCGACGGTCGTGCCGGAGCCCACGCTAGAGCGGGCGGACAGCCGCGATGCTCCCACGTCTAGTCGCGTCCCGCTGCAACGCGTGGACCCAGAGTCCCTGCTCTCTGCAGGTTTGCAACAGGCGGCATGGCCGGATGATTTCAAGTTCCCTAGCGCCATCGAGTCGTACAAAAGCGACACGGACCTTCGGGAGTTCATACGCGTGTACGAGACCGCCGGGGGAGACGACACCATGAAGGCGAAGGGGCTCCCCCTCGCGTTGCAAGGAGTGACGCTCTCTTGGTTTTTCACCATAGAGCGAAGCTCCATTTACGCGTGGGAGAAGATCCGCGACCATCTTTATAACAACTTTTAAGGAAACTATGTCGAACGCGTCGATGCGGATCAGCTCTTCACGCTCAAGCAAAAACCCTCGGAGAAGCTCCGGGACTACTTCAGACGCTTCGCGAAGGTACGCTGCCAGGTCAAGGATGTCAATGAGATAGGCATCATCAACGCAGCAGTACAGGGTCTTCGCCCGGGGCCGTTGGCCGAATACATCGCGCGGAAGCCAATCAAGACGGTGGCCAAGCTCTTCGACAAGATGGAAGAGTATGCGCGGGCAGAGGAAGATGCGCGAAGACGAGAGGGTGACGACTCCGGCCCCATTCAAGCGGAGGGGCGGTCCCAAAAAGGAAGCGTGGGGAATGACTCCCCGACAGGAAAGCGCAGGCAAGAGTCCGCGGGGGACGCCCCTGAACGCAGTGACGCCGGGGGGCATGAGAGCTCATCAAGCGATAGGCGCAAGCCCCGACGTAATCAGCGCAGGTCCCAGAAGGCTCGCCACGTCCTCGGCATAGAGGACGCCCCCCAGGAGCCTACCCTCACCCCGCACGGGAAGGGCTGGGGAGGCCGGAGATGGGGGCGCGGAGGCGGCTGCGACGGGAGACCGCGCGCCGAGCAGGAAACCCTGAACTACGGTAGGTGGTGCGTAATAAAATAGAATGTATTTATGCCTAATCCGTGTATAGGTTAATATGGTCATTTGCATGAAAAGCAGAAATTAGGATGAGATTTGAATGGAAGATTGAATAACAAAGAAAAATTCAATTCAACTTGATCGGCTCATGGTTCACCCGAGCCTCACCGCCTGCCTCGCGCCCTTGCTCCTTGCTGGCTTGCACCTTCCCATGCCCACACGCCCTGCAGCCTGCGCTAGTGCATGGCTATGCTCTGCCACTACCGGCTACTGCGTGCGCCCAGGCCCTTGCCACAAGCATGGGCCGCCTGCCGGTTGCCACTCCTCACGTTCGTTGAGCTCAGAGTGTCGCTTCGCGCCACTGTCATGCCAATTTCCAAAGGTTTTGGTGGGGACTAGGGAGCAGTGATGAGGACCGAGGAGCAGACGAGCGACTAGACAATTGGAGATCGAATGATTGTAGACTTGGAGAGTTAGGGTGGGAGACGAGTGCCTGGGGTAGCTAGGCTCGCTAGCTTGATGATGCAAGGATGCAGCCCATCAAGGCCTAGAGCAACCAGGCGCAAAGGCGTGGCCCAAAAATCCTGAAGCACAACCCAATCGTCAACGACACGTCTTGCCGGGGAATCACTGGTTGCCACCGTTACCAGTGCCTGTAAGGGAACATGGGAGCTCAATGGGGGCTTGCCAGTAAGGCTGGCTAGCTGCTTAGAGTCGACGGGAGTATGATCCGTCTCTGATTTTTTCCTTTTCATATTGGCTTGTAAAAATTATATTTTTATAATAAATGATTTATCTACAGTACCTAGCTTTTAAACAGAGTGTCCTTTTCATATAGAGTCTACTAGTCAATTATATTATATACTATAATGACTTTATTTATATTGACTAAAATTAGACATAAATATTTCTCTATAAATTAATATTATTTACAAGCTAAAATAAAAAACAAGACAATATGTGAATGGGCCCTTCTTCACGGCATCGCAGCACTGTCTGCACGTCTGCGTGCTCACTGGTCACTAGAAAAACGCGCATAACCGATCAGTAGTCACACATCCAACAGCGAACACACAAACGCTCACATCGATCCGCGCCACGTAACCGGAACTGACAGTACCCGGTCGCCCCCCGACACGTGCCGTGATCACCACACGTGGCGTCACCCCACTGGCCTCGCGACCTGTTTGGCACCACGACGGGAAGGCGCGATGATCCAACCGTGTGGGGCCGAGGCCCACCCGTCAGCGACCTGAGGAAGCTTCGGGCGTGCAGCCTTTGGACGAAAGAGGCGATTAACCGGGTGATTAGTACGCTAAATGAGATAAGATGAAGAAACCCTCCTTGCTCTTGCTGGCTATAAAAGAGCTCCACCTCCATCGGTGTCCCTCAAATCCCTAAGCCAAGACTGAAACCTCCACAGCAGCAAGAACACTTCCCAAAAAAGCCAACCAACTACCCAACCAAGCCCTAATCGCCCACACCAACATCCGCCATCTCCGTGAGCTTTGAGCGAGGTAGTTACAGCCTAGTTAGAATCTGAGCGAGTTCTTGCGTCTCCCAGGTACAGTTCACTCTCTCTCGCAATCTACTCATCTTAGGATTAATCTTCTTGTTCTTCTTTGGACTTCTTGGATTCAAGAACAGAGCTCCAGAGCCTTTTAGTTTCTGCGTTTCTGATTATTCCTTTTTTGTCTAGATTTTTAGATAGCGAAAAGGGGGTTGTTTTTCTACACCTCCTTGTACTCCTTGTGTAGTGATTACTAGATCTAAAAAACTTATATATTTTTTGATTTGTCTGCCCATTCTTGGATTTTGGCAAAGAACCAGGCTATCTACTATTTTCTTTCTTTTTTGTAAAAAAAGCTCAAAGAAGAATTTGCAAGTAGATTAGTATATTTGATGGCGGCAGCTATAGATCGGCCCGGGGATCTGATGCGAGCACTCGAGCCTTTTATCCGAGATGCTCCGTCGCCTCAGATCCAGCCGCCGGCGTTTACCCCCACCGGAGCCCACGGCTACAACTACATGGGCCCGGCCCATGCCCAGCTCAGCCCGGCCCAGTTGCAGTACATCCAGGCCCGCCTCCACCTGCAGCGGCAGGCGGGGCTGGGCCCGCGGGCCCAGCCCATGAAGCCCGCGGCCGCCGCGCCGGCGCCGCCTCGGCCGCAGAAGCTGTACCGCGGCGTGCGGCAGCGCCACTGGGGCAAGTGGGTGGCGGAGATTCGGCTGCCGCGCAACCGCAGCAGGCTCTGGCTCGGCACCTTCGACACCGCCGAGGAGGCCGCGCTCGCCTACGACCAGGCCGCCCACCGCCTTCGCGGCGACGCGGCGCGGCTCAACTTCCCCGACAACGCCGCGTCGCGGGGCCCGCTCGACGCCGCCGTGGACGCCAAGCTCCAGGCCATCTGCCACACCATCGCCGCGTCCAAGAACTCCAAGGCCAGGGGCTGCAAGGCCACGCCAATCAACGCGCCCGCGGCGGTGGCGTCCATCCACTGCTCCTCCGAGCACTCCGGTGGCTCTGCCGTGGACGACGGCTCTGAGACGTCGTCGGCCTCGCCGCTCGCGGAGATGCACCAGCTGAACTTCAATGAGGTGCCGTGGGACGAGGCCGAGAGCTTCGTGCTCACGAAGTACCCGTCCTACGAGATCGACTGGGACAAGCTGCTCTCCAACTAGTATGATGTGATCTAGCTGCCATGGCCGGTGCAGATGAGGTTTTAGACATTCTGCACGGCCAAGTGATCATTATAAGTTTGTTGTAGAATTTTTCCGTTGTTGTAGTGGTTGAGTTCCCGGAGGATGCTCGCCGGCGTCGTTTTTGTGTCCGGCGTCTCCGGATGTAACCGTGTCTAGCATTTAGCAAGCAGTGGCTTAGGTGGAGTAAGTGCAAACATTGGTGTGCTGTAGATCTTTGTAGGCTGTAATCAAGTGTTGTTAATGCTAGTACTTGTACTACTGTGAATTAACGTATGCGACTATGCTTTAGATCTTGTCTTCTGATGCGTGTTCGTAGAAAATTTCATTTTCTACTGAAGTTGTGGATTTAGCTGGTGGTACATGTTGTGGGGGCTAAAATGAACCGGATGAACGATCGTCCTGTACTTGTCTGGCGAAATGAGTTCCGGCTAAAGATCAAGAACACTTGTGGTATGCCTGAGCCAACCAACCAGACTTCCGGTAAGATTGTGTTACTTCACATGGCTCGATACGAGTCTGCAACGGCTTTGTGAAGGCCTGAAGGGGAACAGGCTATTTGCTCCTTCGATCAGCACCTCCTGAGATGGTTTTCAGATGAATCCATCAATATATGGTGTGAACTGCATAACGCACTAACGGATTGTGGTATTTCTCCTTACAAAGACGAATTGATCTCAACTCTGATTGTACTGAGGTCCAGCTCCGTCACATGGCCGGTCCTCTTGCTGCAGACCAAGCCAGGCCACTCCATTTTGCAGCATGTCTTCCCAGCGCTGAATCAACCAGTTCTTTTCAACTTATGATTTCTTTTAAATAAATAAATAAGACTATTTCTTCGCTATTGTTTTAAAGCGGTTTATCGAGATAACCTTTTTAAAGAGACTTATCGATATTTAATTCATTTATATAAATATTTATATAAGAGCAAAAAAACTATAGGCTATAACCATAAGCTACAACTGAAAAAAAAGCACGCAATGATCAAGCGATGTATGCATTCTCTCCGCCCCCAGGCACAAAGTTGGCTGCAACGTGTGAGGGCGGATCTTGCCTCCAGCAAAAACAAACGCATGATTGCAAGGACTATAGGTGAAAGACCTGGGGCTCAAGTTCGACGAGCCATTCCTATAAAAATTTTGCGAAAAATGTTAAACATCCGTGGCGTTTTTTTTTTTGCGAAAGTAGTATAGATTTTGAGCTTTCGAAATGCTTGATGATTCCTCCGGCCGGCTTATACTTCCATTTCACCGGCGAGGTCTAGCGTGCGAGCGCCGCCGCCGGCAAAGCCGACTCATCTTCTTCGCCGCCGAGCGCCCCTCCAACGGACATACGCTCCGACGCATGCCCCCCTATCTTTTCCTTATATTAAGGACGATTGGATCCGCCCAAACTGTCAAACTGGTTGTCCAATGTTTGCGAGATATTTTTCATGTTTTTTATGTAAAAAACTGGACTTGTCATTCTCTATGACGAAGACTCAAAATTTTACAAAATGAATGAATCGTTTAGGTTGAACAGAATTTCTTCATTAAGTTACTCAAGGGTACGAAGGTAACTTGATATAACCAAACACCCGGCACAAGATGCGCAATATTTCACAAAAGAAAGTTCAACATGATAATTTTGCTACAATATCTAACTTTCAAACGGAGTATTTTCTCAAGATGGGATCTACAAGTTAAACGATGTACATATTAAAAGCCTAACATCTGTACCATCTAAAATCACAAGTGAGTATCTCTCTCCGTAATCTGTACCGTAAACAGCCAAAATTCAAAAATTTTAGCCAAAAGTCATAAGCCGCAGCCGTTGCCAAACAGACCTAGAATTTGGTGAGAAATGGGCTGATGATGTGCGATCTTATGGATTGTGGGCTCCTCGGCCATTAGGCCCAGTAATGGATGAAATGTTCTTTTGTGAGGAAGTGGGGGAGAAACGGATCAAATGGGCTTGACATAGCCTTGAAAAAGCATGTCCACAGGATTTCTAGCATTTAGCAAGCAGTGACTTAGGTGAAGTGCAAACATTGGTGTGCTGCTGATCTTTGTAGGCTGTAATCAAGTGTTGTTAATGCTAGTACTTGTACTACTGTGAATTAACGTACGCGATTATAGTTTAGATCTTGTCTGTTGATGCGTGTTCTAAGAAAAATTCATTTTGTACTGAAGTTGTGGATTTAGCCGGTGGCGCATGTTGAGGCTAAAATGAATCGGATGAACGATCCAAGTAGGTTAGTTGGACAATTTGCCGATGCTGTCCGGTACTTATCTAGCGAATTGAGATCCGGCTGAACGCCCTGCTATTTTTTGATTCTCTGAACGGTTTCCTAAGTCAAAAACTATCTACATCAGTCACATCGATATCGTCGATGCTCGCTATCATTTTAAAAAATATAGAAAAATCTATCAATCACAGCTAAAAGTCACCATTCTAGGCTTGTTCTTTGTAGTCGTAGTTTATGGCTTTTGGTTAAATTTTTTGAATTTTAGCTATTCACGATAGAGATTACGGAGAGAGAGATGCTCGTATACGATTTTGACTGATACAGATGATGATCTTTCAATATATACTATAATTAACATGTAAGCATCATCTTAAAAAAATACTCCGTTTGAAAGTTAGGCACTGTAGCAAAAGCTAAAAGCTGGTTTCAAAAACCGGATAGAACAGACCCTAAAAGAACAGGGCTAAAGATCAAGGATAATCTTACCCCAAAAGTCGAAACAAACGGAACACTTTTTTAAAGCAGATTCTCCAAATGGTTTTCCGAGTTTAAAATCGTGTGCGCCGTCCGTATCGATGTTTCTGTCATCTATTATCATAGCCAAAAACTATTAGCAGTAATCCAAAAGAATATAGCCAAAGATCAAGAACAGTCACACTTGTGGACTGTGGTATGCCTGAGCCAACCAACCAGACTTCCGGTAAGATTGTGTTACTTCACAAGGCGTGATACGAATCTCCCACGGCTTTGTGAAGGCCTGAAGGGGAACAGGCTATTCGCTCCTTCGATCAGCACCTGCTGGCAGATGGTTTTCAGATGAATCAATCAATATATGGTGTGAACTGCATAACGCACTAACGGATTTTGGTATTTCTCCTTGCAAAGGCGGATTGATATCAACTCTGATTGTCCTGAGGTCCAGCTTCATCACATGGCCGGTCCTTTTACTGCAAGTCAGTGGCGGATCTAGAATAAAAATGATACGAGAGTCTTATACTTTATGTATGTACTTATCAATACATCTATCAATAATGTAGTAGATAGTAATATGTTCTAAATTTATAATATCAACTAACTTCATGACAAAGTTCAATGGTAAATAATTGTTCGGTTGAAAACAACATCTGGCAAGTAAAATTTCAAGTAAAAGAATAACAAAAGTGAGCTGATCACCGAAACAATAAGTGAGTAAAATTTCAAGTAAAATAATTACAGAATAATCGAACAAAATAAAGCAAATTACATTTTATAGTTGGTTTTGATGACTTTTTAAATTCTGGAAGCGATCTATTATAGAATCATTGGTAATTTCCTTCATTTCATGTTTCTCCATATAGCAAATAAGACTATCACTTATGAGCTGATCACCGATGTGATTGCGCAAAACTGTTTTCGCAATTTTCATGGTTGAAAAGCATATCTCAAATGTAGCAGAGACGATAGGTAAAACTAGTGTTAACTTCAAAAGTGATAAATCAAATGATAGCAAAGGTGTTTTCTTGTCTCAACCATTACCTGAGAAAGTAACTTAATGGTCTCTATGTTGAAGAATCTATCATCTGCTCGCACATCAGTAATATAGAGGCAAAGATGATAGTTGAGATCCCTCAAATCCCCAGAATTAAAATCATTGGGATAAAACTAGTTAGCTTCATCAAATGGTTCAAATTAAAATCATAGAATGATAGATGTTTTTCTTTTCTTTTCTCCCTTATTTGTCAACGTGTTTAAGCCATCTTTTTTTATATAGATGTAGTTCTTGCATGTGGGGGGTATTAGTTTTTTTGTATGTGGGGACACACACTATGTAAATTTGGACTCTAAGCAATAAAAATTAAAACCGGTGTGGGAGCCTATGCCCCCATCCCTCAACGTGCGTCTGCCCTTGCTGCAGGCCAAGCCAGCCCACTCCATTTTGCAGCATGTGTCTTCCCAGCGATGATGATTAGGTGAATGTAGGACCGAATGGCAACAGAGGGAGTGTGAATGGTGTCGTCCAAAAATTTTCTCCAAGTATTCTTGATTCTCTTCTCAAATAAATACAGAGTTATAGGGAATAGAAACCATAGACAAAATCCCGAAGCAAAAATACTAAGAAATCAAATTATGGAAGAAGCAAACCCTGGAGGTCTGACCTCCAACTACACACCGGTCTAACCGCTATAAACAATGATTTTAGATAAGTGAATAGAAAAATCAGCACTATTGCGAATACAAAATTCACGTATCTTTTGTTTCAATGATCCAAAAGTCATAAAACTTTGCACACACCTTGCTCAAGGTCTCAGGAATCTATTCCATCCATGGATCGCAGAAATCCATGTTAAAGTTTAGACCTTTTTAGATTTGAGCAGTATTGCAAAAAACAGGTAAAATACGAAAACTAGTGAATATGACTTTCTCGTGGGTAGAGGATGGTCAAGATGGCTTTAGATGTATTCTCACAAGTCACATCAAGAAAGAACACTAAAGAAATCAAGCCAAAAATCCTCAGACCATGAAAACACTTGGTGATGCCAAAATGAAGCAAAACCAATATTGTTTATGAACTTGCTATTAAAGTATCTAGATTGATGGAGATTGATTTCCAGAGGATATCTCCATCGCTTATATGCTCTTGGCATAGCAAGATCAAGAAGAGAAGAGAGAAGAGGAAAAAACCAACCAGTCAAGAGTAAATCAATCAACACAAGAGAGAATCACAAAGATGAACAAAGATTGATGTATTGTTACTTAAGAAAGAAAGTTTTACAGTCACTTCACCTTAGAGGACAATAAGCACACCACAACACTTTTCTCTTAAACCCTAACCCTAACACATGAATACTTGGTCTCAAGAGAGGATAGTTGGATGGTAAACTATAAGCCTCTATCCTAACCTATTAAATAGATGGGCTAGCCAGTCACATACCCACATCTAACCCTTTGTAGATAGTATCCACTTAGTACAATGGAGAAAACCCAATAATCCCACACATACAGGTTTTAACTCACATACTATACTTATGCACACTTCTCAAAATGTATAAGTCTGAATCTGCTAAGTCATTAGCCTTGATCCATCTTGATCTTCTCAGATTCTCCTTGGCCTAAACTGCTCTTCCAAGCACCGCTCAAGCTCCGCGGTTTTGATCTAAGATAGTTTTTGATATTTTGGTCAAACTACCAAAATATCCTTTCTTGACCCAATCATCTTCTTCCATTGCAAATATCATCATGCTTGCAACATATGGTACACTACTAGCTTGCCACGCATCGGTAAGTCTCTTCCGTTCTGGTTTCACTGAACCATGTCTCATTTGGACTAAGCAAGCCACGTGATGCAACCCACCACTCGAACTTACCCTCAATATTTCCCGTCTTTCTCATGCCGTGCTTAAGCCCACCACCTCACCCGACATCTTTGATCGATCTAGGCTTCAACTACTCCATGAGGTAGCCCTGATTCTCGCGGTTGAACATAGTTGACTCCAAGTGATCCTGTACATTTAAAGACAAAGAAATCATTTCAGAGCATAAGTTCTTTATAACTTGACCCACATTAGGAATAACATGTTTCATGCAACATATAAACCCTGACCTAAGTCACTCAAACTCATCCCGTGACTCAAACCCTTATAAGTTAAAACCCTAGACAAGACTACTCTGTCCAGTTGGCCTAACCACAATTCACACCCGGTCAGACCGCTGACACACTCCTGTCAGACCGGATTTCAAAACAAGTCAGACCAGCCTGCCTGAAGACAGTTCTAGAAAAACTCCGACAAAATGCAATTCAATTCTCCGCCCTTTCCAAATTGCAATGGTTCATCACTACATACAGGACCCTCTCACATGGTCTTTCATTCTCCCCTTGATAAATCTATTGACAATTTCTTAAAAATGCAATTTAGAGGTGGTTTTAGACAATAGAGAGAACAAATTACAAATATATCTCTAAATGGTCAAGAGGGGGATGCATTGAGCTAAAAGTGACAATTTGAGATAGAGGTAAATTAAAACTACTGAAAATGACATGTTTCCTATAAAAAGCTTCAAACCCACCAAATGAGTCGAAAAGTCTCACTCTAGTCCATATGAAAGAATAATTATTCTATTTGACCTTGATTATGGTGATAAGAGATCAAAAGATGAGGAGAATCATAGTAAAAAAAATAAAAACTCTAATTTAGCGAGATTTTGCACAAAAACTCTAAATCATGCTCTAATATGCATTTTTACCAAATTTTCTCCCTCTTTTACAATGGAATCATTAAGATGCATGGAAGAAGATAGAATATGAATAAAACAAAGTGACAGTATTTCATTTACTTTTAGCATTAGGAGCCATGAAATTTATCCAAAGTGACTCTCAAATATTACACCAAACTATATTAAGTGAAGTAGTTATTCTAGATCATGCCAAATCATATATAACAAAGTTAAAGCTAAATAAGCAATAATATGAAATTAAATGGAATTTTAACATGTCAAGTTGCTTAAGATTATAGTTTAGCCAAAGGAATCTAAAAATGAGACAAGCCATGTCAAGAAGTTAAATGGAACAAAGAAGCTACATTGAGTCAATTTAGAGCGCTACAAGTTCAATGCTGAATCATTTTGTTCAAGCGTTTGGAATTGAGTATAATTATCATATTTAGCACTTGCTGAAATTTATTTTTGATTTTATCTTAGCAATTATTCTATTGTTTCACATTTTTGCATATGCTTGATGATTCATGCTCGGTAGGCTTCTTCCTTTTCCCAGGATAGGTCGAGCGCGAGCAAAGCTGGCTCATCTTCTTCACCACCGAGCACCCCTCCGACGAACATACACTCTAATGCATGCTGAACATCCTGTTTTCCAGTGTTTATTCGAAGCTTTTAAAAGAAAATTCACCATTTGATTTTTTCTGGATTTAATTCAACCTTAAAGTGAATTTTTATTATTTAAAAGGATTTAATATGACTAAAATAAAAATGAACATTTTCTAAAAGTATTTTATTTGAGTTTCTTGAGTCTCAAGGTTTTCCTTTTCTGGAATTTTTTGGTATTTTTTTAGATTTATTTACTATTTTCTAGTGTCAAGCCGGTCTATGCATTGTTCGTCATCTTCGACACAAATTCCACCACTGCTGCTTGCTAGTGTCCGCTGCGAACTCCGAGCCATGCTCAAGTCGGCCTTCCTCGACATCCGTGTCATGTGCGCCTTGGTCACCTCGGCGTCCCCAGCTATATAACCCGACCACCCTCTCGTGTTCTGCACCCCACAACCAAGTTTTCCGTGCCCCACCACCTTCATTCTGAGCCTTGCAGCTGAGTTCACTTGCGCTCTCACCTTCAGTTACCGCCGACGAGCCTCTCTATCACCGTTCCGTCTAGCCGCTGGCTAACCTCGCCGGTTTGTGCACCGATGATGTCAGCACCGATGCTAGCATGCACCAACACTAGCCGCACCTCCTCGTCTTCTGGTGGATCTTGTTCATAGTGCACCATCGTACTGACCAGGAGGGTCCCGTATGTCAGGCCAACTATTCTATGAACTCGTAGACCAAGCTGAGTCAGCATGCCACATCACCCTGTCACCTCAGCCCTAGTTGCCCAGTCACCCACCACATCATGTAAGCCAAGTATAGTGCACTGTTTCATGAGCCAAATTCACCGTAGACTAGCTTTACCATGCACTGAGTCCGCAGCACAGTATGTTTTCTGAATTTCTAATATTTTCTTTAGATTAGATTTTCCAAGAACCCGTTCTCCTCCGTCCTAGCTCCAATTGACCCAATTCTTTTTTTAAATTCATGTAAAATTGAGCTCTATCTTTTGGTTCTATTTTTTTTGAAGTTTTTAGAGTTCATTTGCATTTAATTTTTATTTTGTGCTTCATTTCATTTTCTCCCTCGTTAGATCACGCCTTCGAAGGAGTTGAAGCAAGATTTGAAAACTCAGAAATTAACTGAGCAAAGACAAGGCAAGTCATGCCCTTTGATCATGTTGAACCTAGTTTTCAAATCTATTATGTATTATTTTGTTTCAAATTATCGTGCATCACTGTTTTATTATAAAACATTTATCTTAGTAGTTAATGACCTATTTGATTAATTTCTCCTTGATAATTTGAATGCCATGATTCTATTGTCACCATAGGATAGGTATTTATCTAGTAATACAATATTAGTAGTAACATGGGTTGTACGTTTAGTATGCTTGTCGTACTTGTTGTATGTTGGGTTGTTATCACATGTGATCAATTAATTAATTTTGACTCAATAAGATATTAAATCGTGGTGGTCAGCCACAGTTATAAAATTTGTGCACCTTGGCATGGGTCTTGTCATTGGTGGTGATTATACAAAAATGTTTTCACTTGGGTGAATGATCGTGCAGTAAAGGGGGCAAGTGTGGTTAGCACTTCAAGGATGTGGATGTTTCACCTGAGTAATGTCTAAGGACTTAACTTTGTGCGTTATTGATCTGAGCCTTATCATACAACCATATGTCTAGTATGGGATATATCTGGCATAATAATTTGTGAAGTTTCAACTTTGATTTCTCCACTAATATTTTGTTGGTGCAAGAGAGAGAAATTATCGACTAGGTGGTTAGCCTAGTCAACGGCGAAACCTTAGCGGACGAGATCAGGTTGAGATTGAGCATTGTAAAAGCCTTGTTGTGATTTTCTTTTACGTAGAGATAATCACATCATGTGGGTAATGTTGTGCAACCTCTGCAGAGTGTAAAACTATTTGAATAGCCGTGTCCTCAGTTATGGACAATGCTCAATGATTTCACACGAGTAGCAGAGTTTTCATAAAACTTAGTTGGATTAAGTTGGGAAGTGAATGGTTAGTTCACAGGGTGGTTTATTAGAGTGAATGGTCAGTTTACTTGTGGTTACTCTCAATTTTTTTGTTTATTTACTTATTAATCATTTTCAAAGTTTATTTTCAATCTATTTATTGTATTTACCTCAAATTATTGCTTTCTACAAATAACCACTCAGACATCATTTGGTAAGCCTTGCATACTATATTGCATTCTTTGTTACAAACGACTTACTGAGTACCAATGTGTCACAGCTTTATACCTATTGTTTCTCAGTTGAAGAAGAGGAACCATAATAGTAGAAGGTACCTGAAGGAGGATACTTTGTTGCCCATAGGACTTTGCTCCCCAGTCGATTGCCTATGGGCATGTCAAATGGCTACTATACTTATTACTGTTTTTCTGCTGCAAGTTTCTTAAGCCTTTCAAGGTATTATCTATAAGTTTGGCAATAAGGTCACAACTATGATAATTAATAATATTTGAGTCTTTTCTTAGTAAGTCATGATGTGATTGATATTTCATCTATGTTTACACCATGTGCACTAGCGTGATTCTAGACTAGTGCGGTATACATAGGAGAGTCCGGATTTGCTTATTCGGGTCTCGACAGAGGTGGTCAGAGCCATATCGATTGTAGGACAAAGTCTTAGTTAGAATGGTTGCCTTGGCAGAATTAAAAAAAAAACTATTTTCTAAATCAAACCAACCAAATTGGATATTTAGTAATCTCTCTACTCTCTTCCCCTTTCTTAAGGTTCTTACTCTTCGCCTTATTCTAAAAAGTTATTTTCAAATCTTTAATCTGACTTCTCTCCTTGTAATACTGTAGATGTCTCAAGTTTTCTATAGCCAAACTAGAGGATGGCGAGGACTTCTTTGTGTTTTGTTGTGGATTCTTGGATTAAAATGGACACCGGTTTACTTCACCATGGATGATAAGGCGAAGAGCCAATGTGTAACACCCCAGCCAAACAATGATCTGGAATGCTACCCAACTAGAAGTAAAGCAATGTTAACTAATTGCGTTATACAAAATTTCGGCAGAGCCTTCTTTGTTTATCTTTCTAAATCAGAGATTTCACAAGCAGTATCGATTATAATAGACAATCCTTAAGTAATAAGTTCAATGCTAAGCAAATAGATTAAAGATTACTAAACCATTCATGGATATAATACCTAGAGAAAGACCATGAGCATCATAAATATTCCAAACTCTTATTACAATTAAAATCCAAGGGTAATAATCAAATGGTACTTAAATAGTCCTTGCGTCTTATATTTCATTTTTCTTCCTTTATTTCCATTATGGGTGGAACGTGCAAGTGCAACAAGACTAATCCTTCTTTTTCCCCATGCATGCCGACCTCATAACGGTACCTAAAAAAACAACAACAACAAGAGTGAGTCGAACGACTCAGCAAATATAATAGATAGTAACAAGAACATTCATGAACTTCACTTCACACATTCATCCATCAACCATATAAATAAGCCATGCTATGCAAGATGATAAAAAAAATCTCTTTATCTCTTTCTCTTTCGCATTTTACCGGTAATGCAAAGTGTGCATCCGTCGATGCACGGATGCACACCCATGCCTGTACCATCTGGTACAGGGACCAATTGCCCATACTCCACAAGTATGGAGACCTTTAGCCCATCATGTCATCAACATGACGGGGACCTCGGCGCTTAGTCATCTCGTGACCAAGACTTCAATAGATCAACATGATGCATATGCGTGAATGTCTCAATAAAATAAATCTTGCATTCACATTATCCATGCACCAGAAATACTCATGAACATTGTAAATTGCAATCACCCATAAACAGGACCAATACATCCTTACCACAACCATGAACACATATATTCATATTATAGATCGAACATCAACATTCCACACTATCAATTTTTAAACCATCATTATACTTGCCTTAACCGCGAGAAAACGGGGGACGTGCAGAAGGTGCCGCCTCTGGGATCCGTCCTCCACCTGAATAATAATTATAGTATTTTCTAAGATAACAGTAGCGGACCTTTGCCCAAATAAAAAAAATCACGAACTAGTAAATTCGTCTAACTTGGTTCCAATTCCCAAATCCTACAGGTCATCCCGCCCCCTCTGTGGATAGTCAACTTCAAAAATTCATATCTATTAGTACAGGAGTCCGAATATGGTGTTCTTAGACTTTCTAGAAAGATCATTAAATTATATAACTAAACCTAGTTGGTGAGCCTCCCTGATTCGGCCATATTCTACCCGCACCATCCAATTTTCTAAAACATCAATTTCACATCGGGTTCTCTGGACAGAGCAGTAAAAATGCCATAACTTCCAGCCCGTGTGTCCGAATCATGATTTCTTAACCTTCCTGGAAAGCTAAGACAATTATCTACAACTTTCATAATACAAGATCCTCTTATTCTCCCGTTTTCTAATCGCCCAATCCAATCTACCAAAATCTGACAGAAATCTCCCGATCTGCAGAACAGTTCTAGTAGAAAAATCATAACTTCTGCTAAAAAGGTTAGAATGACATGTTCTAGAACTTCACGGAAAGATAACGACGTCCTCTACAACTCTCTAGGAGAAGTCCAGACCTGAATACCCACGAAACTACCCCAAAACAGCCGTCCAACGAAATCTGTCCTAGCTGTCCAGAATACCGACATTGCTACCACAACTAAAATATACATCTAATTGGGGGGAAAACAGGGTTACCCTTGACGAATCGCTGTAGAACACGACGAACACCCCATGAACTCCTTCTCTTTTCCTTTCCCCTTTTTCCCTTCCCCTTCCCTTCCTGCGGATCCAAACGCCTCGCTGCGATTGATCTCCTTCCTCCGCTCGACCGGCAGCGAATGGAGATCTTTTTCACCAGTAGGGGGCTTCAATGGAGGAGAGGGGAGGGAGAGGGGCTTCTGGACATGGGAGGCGCAAGGGGGAGAGAGGGGGTGGCGGCTAGGGTTTGGGGGAGGGGTGCCTCCCCCTTTTTGGCCAGCCACCTCTTGGGCCAAGGCCCAGGCCTAGGTTGCCAGGATTTTCAGATATTCCCCCTCTAAAAAAAATCTCTATTTAACTCTTTTCTATATGGTCCTTTCCTCCAATTAATCGATTAACTCTCGAATCACTTTTGGGGTATTACACAATGTATTGGATGCATTATTAGATTGTACTTCACCACAAGGATTAGTAGCTGAGTTCTGCACCGTAGTTTGAAGTGTAGTAGTGCTTGTGGGGAGTGGTCCACGCAAGGAGCCGCACACAAGGCTATTTGACGCCTCTGCAAGCTGTACAAGATCAGTATGTCTAAGCTTATTCGGAAGTTCAAGGAGCAATATGTACACACTCCCATTGTAGCAGAACAAGAAGAACCTCAACCGCAGCTGCTAGTATATCTACCTTCACCTACGCCACCCAAACCGGAGGAGAGACGATACATAGCAGGCAACTGCCAAGAGTATCTTTGACATTTCATTCTAGTTGTGGCAGAAGAGCCATCACTACAAGTCCGCAACTCTTGGGTGTTTTATAGCGACTCAGAGGAGGAGTCAAGTGATCCCTATTTGGTAGGAGACCCTTGTATAGCTTAGAAAGAGCGAATAGAGCATTTTGACTCTTATTTGCAATTGCTTGTGATATGAGCTACAGTTTTGCCCTTAAAAGCATTATGTTGTAGTCATATCAAAACACTTTATTGGAGTAATTTAATCACTTCTTTTGTTAGTCTTTCGGCTAAGTGTCTGCTTAGTTTAGGTTTGCCATTAGACCATCCCCCTTAAACTAGTTTACCTCTTATCTATGCTTTTCCCTCTCACCTTTTAAAGCCCCGTACAACCAGTTCTCAGCAAGTGGTCTTTCTCTTTCAGAATAGAGGAAAAATGGTTGACACTCAAAACTCAGCATGATGCTATCAGATGAACCAAGACCCAGATGGCAGCAACACAAATCAATCAACTCAGGGACTGCAAGCATCCCCAATGGGACTGGATCCGATCCTAAGTTAGTTCATGGTAGCTCATACTCAATTGATGAATGCTAGATGTAGAACATGTGAGAGTCCATGTGATTGTGACCCTATGTGTGTGATGAGTAATTGACATCGGTTTAGGAAAGTCGAGTTTGGTTTGTGTGGTTCAAACCATGTCGTTGCGTGGTGCAATTGGCTTGGTTGGATTTGGTCAAACTTGGTCGAAGCGATTAGGATGCTTATTTTCTTGATTCGACATGTTTGGGCTCTTTCATGCGTAAGTATGATTCATTGATGCTATTTATGCTTACATGTGTCGAGCGGTGCTATTTGATGTGTTTCTTGTCTGTGATGGCTGCAGGACGTCGAGGCGGAGTCGTGGCGAGGCACGGAGGACCAGACTAGGCGCAGGTGGTGCCGAGGTCAGAACGGTCGAGATGTGTCGAAGATGGCGGAGACTCGAGGTGGTTGCGAGGATTGGATGACAAGGAACGCAGAAGCTTCCTGGAAGGTGCAGGAGGGGCGTTTCGGTAAAAGCGCAAAGCTGCACAAGTGGAAGCGGTTCCGTTCGGGTTTAGCAGGCATAACGGGTTGGAGACCCGTTAGTAGGAGCCTGTATAAGGAGGGGATGTCTTCTTGTGAGTGCATGTATTCTAGGGTTTCAAGGAGTTGTTAGGGTTTGCTTTAGTCAAAATGGCCTTTGGAGACGTTGTTTTGCTTTAGGCTTTAGTTGTTGAGAGCAGGAGAGAGGTGGCAGTGTCTTTCCCTTCGATGTCTCCCTGAGTGCTCATGTGTTCTTGAGTTGGGTTCTTGATTTTGAGAGTGGGAGAGGTTGGAGATGAGTTGAGGCACTATGTAATCATTCCTCTTGTATTAATCACGTATGGGGACGTCTCTGTGATCCTCAATATCAATCTGAGATGGCTTAGTTTGAGTTTGATTGAGTTTTTGAGCTCCCTCTGTTGTTTCTGTTCTTCGTTCTCCTCTTTGTTTGATTTTTGAGCTTTCGTGTTTTTGAGTTCTTTCTTCCTGAGGAGTAGCAAAATGGGTTGCTGTGATCTAGGAGATGCCCCAAAGCCATTGGCTAGTCAATCCTAAGGGCAAACCACGTTTAATTTCAGTTTTTGCATCTTGGCCTTCTCTGTTCTTGTTTTCTTCTCTAGGGTTTGATGTGTTTTATGATTCCCTCCATGAGATGGCCTGAAACTTGGCATGTTAAGTCCTGAGGCTATTAATTAGCTATTTTCAAAGTTTCATGAGCCAAGGATCTAAGGTTGGAGAGGAATTTGAGTTTTGGTTCAGTTCTTGCAAAGATTTCAGATTTTTGTCATAATATGATATTCTTGCTCTTTGGTTGAAATCTTTTGTTCCCTGAGGTTCCTAAGCTATTTGGAGCATGTTCTTGTTCCAGTAGTCTGAGGACATTACCTTCTTTTCTCAAATTTCTATGGAATCTAAAGTTTCGAGTGTTTTCTGAATTTCTGTCAGCCTGCTGCCTGTTCTGGAACCCGAGGGGCAGTCAGACCGCTTTGTAGTAGGCGGTCAGACTGGACCCAACATGGTGGTCAGACCGGTGTGGTCGGGCCGGTCTGATCGGCGGCAAGGTAGCAGTCAGACCGCTCGGTCACCTGCAGTCTGACCGGCCAGGTTTTCAAGCAGGTGTGTTTCTCCTTCTTGTGTTGGTTCCTCTCTGTTGTTTTGTCTCTGTGTTGGTTTGCTAGTTTTGAGGTTCAAGAGACTGGAACTTATCTCTTCATAGCTTTTTGTAGCTATTGGAGAGGAGTTCTATTTGGGGATCTTTTGGGGGCAAATTTTTTTAAAGGTCGACATTCACCCCACCTCTACCGCCATTTCGGTCCAACAACATGAATGCAATGATGAATCGGTAGAATCAGGAAGTAGTCGCACGCCAGCCAGCTCGCCAGCAATCATAGTTTGCAGAATTCATGAGGACAAGCCTCCCACTTTTTCCCGGTCTTCTAAAACCTTGGAGGCAGATGATTAGATTCATTCAGTGGATAAGAAGCTGAATCTCGCTCAGTGCACTACTCATGAGAAAGTGCTATATGCCGCCCACCAACTAGATGGAGTCGCTGTAGAGTGGTGGGAGAACTATTGCACTGCTCGTGAGGACTAGGACAACATCACTTGGGTTGAGTTCACATTAGCATTTCGACATGCTCATATCTTGGATGGGGTGATCAAAATGAAGAAAGAAGAATTTTGAGAATTGCAGCAAAAGAACATGTCAGTAAGCGAGTATCTCAATAAGTTCACTCAGCTAGCTCGCTATGTACCTGAGGATGTTGCCACTGATGATGCTCATCAGAAGAGGTTCAAGAAAGGACTAAATTTGGGATTAAAAGTTCAAGTTGTGGGCAATGACTATTCCAGTTTTCAGAACATGGTGGACAAAGCAATGCTCATTGAAAAAAGTCATCATAAGCTAGAAGAGTCTTGCAAAAGATGGATGATGTAGCAGGGATCTTAGATGCATCAATCCCAGAAGGCTCATTTCAATGCGTACTAGCCAGCTCATGTTCCTCAACAGTCAGGATTTAAGACCCCAGCGCCAGCGCCTCGTTAGTTCTAGTCTGGACCCCAGCTGATTGGTTTAAGCAATCAACAACAGAGGAATGCCACTCCTGTAACAGCAGTCACCTACTTCAAGTGCCATGAACAAGGACACTATGCCAACAAATGTCCATAGAATCAAGCTCTGACGCCGGTTCATTTCAATCTAGGAGCCACACTAGATCGAACCCCTGCTTCAGGATCAGGACACAGAGCATCTCAAGTGTTAGGACAAGCCAGTCGAGTGCCACAATCAATTATGTGAGGGCAAGTGAACCATGTCACTGCAGAGGAGGCTCAAGCAGTGCTAGATGTTGTGATCGGTAAGTTCC
Organism: Dendrocalamus latiflorus; assembly: GCA_017311315.1. Lineage (NCBI taxonomy): Eukaryota > Viridiplantae > Streptophyta > Magnoliopsida > Poales > Poaceae > Dendrocalamus > Dendrocalamus latiflorus. The sequence goes on along the minus strand of CM029670.1, from coordinate 16,223,322 downwards.
AAGTAAATTCCGTTCCTGTTACAATTTTGTTTGATTCTGGAGCTTCGCATTCATTTGTTTCTCAGAGTTTTGATTTAAAGCAATGATTGAAAACTATTGTTCTTGGATCTGTTCTCATGGTTCAATTCCCAGGCTCCGAGTTGAGTACAAACCTAGGTTGTCCTGAAATCAAGATAGCCATTCAAGGAGTGGAGTTCTTCATCAATCTTGTCGTGCTGGATATCCAATCTTTGGATGTAATTTTGGGAATGGATTGGCTTAAGAAACACCAGGCGGTGTTGGATTTTGGAAGAAAAGCTGTTACCTTAACCTGTTCAGATGGGAGTAAAGTGAAATTTCAAACCAACATGAGTCAATCGGAGAAGGTTATGGTTTGCTAGAGTAAAGGGATCATGTTAGAGGATGTGCCAGTGGTCAGAGAGTATCCCGATGTGTTTTCAGATGATCTTCCAAGAATGCCACCTGATAGGGAAGTGGAGTTCTCGATTGATTTAGCATCCGGTACTTCTCTAATTTCTAAGAGACCGTATCAGATGCCTGCTAAAGAGTTAGTGGAGTTAAAGAAACAAATACAAGAGTTGTTGGACAAGGGCTATGTCAGACCTAGTTCATCTCCGTAGGGAGCGCTAGTGTTGTTCGTCAAGAACAAGGATGGTAGTCAGCATATGTGTGTGGATTACCAATCTCTCAATGAAGTTTTTATCAAGAATAAGTATCCTTTGCCCAGAATCGATGATTTGTTTGATCAGTTTAAAGGAGCTGAAGTGTTCTCTAAGATTGACTTGAGGTTAGGGTACCATTAGATGAAAATTCGTCAAGAGGATATATCTAAGACAACATTCTCAACTCGTTATGGACTGTATGAGTTTACAGTGATGTCCTTTGGTTTAACCAATGCCCCAGCTTATTTCATGTACCTGATGAACAATGTGTTCATGGAGTATTTGGACAAGTTTATTGTTGTGTTCATTGATAACATTTTGATCTACTCCAAGGATGAGAAAGAGCATAAAGAACATTTGAGGTTAGTGTTGCAAAAGCTAAGAGAACATAAGCTGTATGATAAGTTCAGTAAGTGCGAAATTTGGATGAATGAAGTTGCATTTCTAGACCACGTCATGTCAGCAGGAGGAGTTGTAGTTAACCCTGAGAAAGTGAAAGATGTGCTTGATTGGAAGTTGCCAACATCAACATCACAGGTCAAAAGTTTTCTTGGAATGGCTAGTTATTACCGTCATTTCATCAAAGGATTTTCCGGTGTAGCAAGGCCGCTTACGCAGTTGCTAAATAAAGAAAAGAAATTTGCTTGGACACCAAAGTGTGAAAAGGGTTTCCAAAAACTGAAGGAGTGTTTGATCATTGCACCCATGCTAGTACTGCCAGACATTAACAAGGATTTTGAGATCTATTGCGACGCTTCCCACGAAGGTTTGGGATGTGTGCTGATGTAGGACAGAAGAGTGGTAGCTATTGCTTCACGTTAGTTGAGGAATCATGAATAGAATTATCCTACACATGATTTAGAATTAGGAGCCGTAGTGCATGCTTTGAAAATCTAGCACCACTATCTCACGGGCAATAGTTGTGAAATCTACACGGAACACAAGAGCTTGAAGTATATCTTCACTCAAGCCGATCTTAATCTCAGGCAAGGAAGGTGGTTGGAGTTGATAAAAGACTATAATATTGGGGTTCATCATCATCCATTGAGAGACCATGTGGAAGTATCCCTATGTTGGTGATGAGTAATTGACGGTTGGTTTAGTGAGGTTGAGTTTGTTTTTGGTATTCTAGGGTTGAGTACCTTTATTTGTGCTAATATTGATTATGCTGTTTCAGGCGGTGCCATGTGACGGTTTGCTTGTCTGTGTGACTGCAGGACTTCAGAGCTAGGTCATGGTGAGGCGAGGAGGACCAGGACTAGGCACAGGAGGTGTTGAGGTCCAGACGGTCAGCGATGCCGAAGATGATCGAGGCTGGTGAGGTGGTTGCGAGTCGGGAGACGAGGAACCGGAGCTGGAGCTACCGGTGACGGACACGACGAGCGACGATGAAAGAACCGAGACTAGGCTCAGGGAGGAGTCGGAGGTCCAGAACAGTTGAGGTCAGTTGTGGTCGTGCGTGACGGAACAAACCGGGACTAGGCTCAGGGAGGAGTCGAGGTCCAGTCGGTCAAAGGCGCCAGATGCAGGAAGCTTCCGGGAAGGTGCTTGAGGGTCAAATTGGACATTTGACCCAAGCAATGAGGTGGAGGGCTGGTTCTTTCCCTCCAAAAAGAATGTTTGACTTTATTGCCTCATGTGGATATGAGGAGAATGGGTGGAGGTGGTATGCCACTTCTTGATTTGCTAATTTGAGTTGAGTCCTTGCCTTCAAAAAGAGAAGAGGAGGGCAGTAGAGTTCAGTTCATCCATTGCAAGAAATGAGTGCATTCTGGTAGTAAGAAAGAGAGCTGAGAGAGCTCATTCCACTGGAGAGTTAAGAGCTCAAGTGTAGTGAGTGTGTTTGTGCTTTGAGAGCTCCTGCGTGAGTAGACTCAAGCATGTAGTGGGATAAATTTGTATCAATCGCGTATGGGGACGTAGAACACTTTCTTGTAATCATTCATGTCTCCGTATCTATTTGAGATGTTCTTTAGTTGAGCTACCTGATTTCATGTTCCTCTGTGCCTTGAATGAGTTTTTGCTGTTTTGCTCAGTTCCTTCTTGCTCTTTTGATATGTGAAGCTATTTCTTTGGTTGAAGGATGCTAAATGAGTTTGCTTTGAACAAGGGATGATCTAAAAGCCATTTGGCTAGTATATCTATGAGAACAAACCTGAATAGCCATGATTCTTCTAAAGATTCCCTGCACTCATTTTCCTCTGCTTTTCCCTGTAGCTAGGGTTTCCTTCCAGAGCATGTTGGAATCTTGTTATTTCTCTTCATTGGAAGGTTTCAAACTTATTCTGGGATATAGTGAGTCCACCTCCAGTTGAGTTTCCCAAGTTCTTGGCCAAAGATTTAGAGTTTGATGAGTAATCTGAAAACCAGTCCTCACTCTCAAACCTTTTCAGATTTGTGCCCAAATCTTGAATCCAAGCTTTTCTGGTTGCATTCTCTGGTTCCCTAGGCCCTTCTTGCTATTTAGGAGGTAGTCTCATTGTTTTGGGCTGAAAGTATTAGAAGCAAATATCTCAATTTCTCAGATTTCAAAAGTCTGCAGTTTTCAGCCCTATTTTCAGCAGAAGAGCTCGGGTTTTAGGGTTTGGGCCGGTCTGACCAGACTGAGCATTGCGGTCAGACCGGCCAGTGGCTTGCGGTTCGACCGGCGGCCATTAACCGGTCTGACCGGCCAAGCCATGGCAGTCAGACCAGCCAGGGGGCGGTCAGACCAGCCTGTTGCCTGAGGTCTGACCGGTTGGCCGCCTTCTCCACTGTTTTGCGTTGTTCCTTCTGTGATTCTTTTTCTTGTTTGTCCCTTTGAGATTTCCAGAGAGCATGAGTCTTTCCTTTCATAGATTTCATATCTATCGGAGAGGAGATTTTTAGTGGATGCTTTTGAGGGGTCGTTTTTTAAAGAGGCACCATTCACCCCCCCCTCTGTTGCCATATCCGATCCTACAATTGGTATCAGAGAAAGGTTAGCCCTTCTTGATAGATCTTTAACCGGTCTGTGAGCCATGGCAACGGATACGTATTCCACCAAGCCCCCGATCTTCGATGGGATCGACTATCTCTTTTGGAAGAGTCGGATGGAGACCTACATTCATGCCCAGGGCTACGCGATTTGGCGCAAGGTCAAAGTTCACTTTGCTGTTCCAGCCGATGGGAACATCAATGCCAGAAATATGGCTGATGTTGAGGAGAATGCTAAGACAAGGAACATCATCATCCAAGATTTGAGCCGAAATGAGTTTGATCGCATTTCTTATCTTTCGTCTGCCTTCGATATTTGGGAGACCCTCGATGCTTACCATGAGGGCACCACCCAAACAAAGACGGTACAACAGGACCAGTTCAAGCGAGATTACAACAAGTTTGAAATGCTCGCTGGAGAGTCCCTTGATGAGTGCTTTACGAGATTTCATAAGATTTTGAGCAACCTCCGAGCGGTCGGTCTCACATACCCCGACTTGGACAACGCTCGTCAAATGCTTTCGGCCTTGGATTTGCGTGTGTGAGAGATGAAGGTGACCACCATCAAGGACACCACGGACCTCTCAACTTTGACTCTTGATGCGTTGTACTCACGCCTCAAGACTCACGAGATTGACATTGTCTCTCGCAAGTCGAAGTCACAATCGATGGCGTTGGTCACTGATCCCAGTCCTGCTTCTTGTTCTTCTGTTGACACTCTCTCGGGTTTCTCCTTAGCTGCTCTGTGTGATATTGATGATGAGCATCTAGATCAGCTTTCGGAGACCCAACTAGCTCTCTTGGCCAGAAAATTTTCTCATGCTTACAAGAGGGCTGGAGAGAGAAAGAGAGGAGGACGAGTGATTTGCTTCGAGTGTGGTGGCCCCAACCACATTCGGGCAAACTGCCCCAAGCTGGAGGGCAAAAACGACGTCGGCGGTTCGAGCAAGAACGTCTACACCGACAAGAACCGCTTCAAGAAGACCGCAAGCAAAGGGAAGAAGTTCCGCAACCTTGGCAAAGCCAAGAAGCTCTTCCATCGCGTCCTCACAGCCTTCGACGACCTTGACCTTAGCAAGGTGGAGGGGTGGAGTGACGACGATGGGAAGGACGAGCAAGATCCCAAGGATGGCGAGGACTTCAGCGGCATGTGCTTCGTGGCCCTTGAGGGCGAGATCAGTGGCGTCAGCGATAGCGAGCTCTACTCCGACTCTGATGAGGTATACCCCTCCTATGATCAACTTAATGAAGCTTTTCTTAAGTTAGGAGGATTTCATGCTAGATCTAGAGCTAGGTGTAGCGAGTTAGAGAAGGAAGTAGAGAGATTGTCACGGGAGCTTACTTCACTTATATCTGCTCCCTCCCGTGACGATTGTGATACATGTTGTGCTTTGCTTGGTGACATGGAGAAATTAAGGACCTCTTGTAATAGTCTATCTTCTAAGCTTGATATGTCTAAGGTGGAGAATGTTAGTCTTGTAGCTGAACTAGAGATGAGTAGGACTGTTGCTATTTCATCTTCTATTGTTGAGACTACTTCTTGCACCTCATGTGAGGACAAGGAGAATGCTTTTAGAGGTCTTTATACCATGCTTCTCGATCTGCCCGAGACTTGTGAAAGCTGTAATAATTTAAAGATGAACCTAAAACGGGCAAATCATAAAATTGTTGAATTACAAGCTTTTCTACTTGAGCCTATTACTTCATGTGTGAATTGTCCTAAGTTGAATGCTGAGCTTGAATCTGTCTCTAAGCAGTTTCAAGAATTAGTTGATGACAATAACAAATTGGCTAAGTTTGCTTCTAAGGACCCTGTTAGCTCACCATGCAATAATTGTAACAAACTAAAATCTGACTTGGTTGCATTGGATGAAAAATGTGTGAAGCTAACTAAGGACCTACTAGAGAAGCCACCATCAGTTGCTTGTGATGTGTGTGTTGGGAAGAAGCATGAGGGTTTGGTAGTGACGCCTAGTGACGTGGACCAATTGGCTAGCAGTAGGACTGTCCCTTCTGAGTCGGCTGTGCGTGCACAAGTCATCCGTTCCTCTGCTATTGGTTCTTCTTCTACTCCCTTACCTTTTGATGTCTCTTCTTCCCCCTGCTCTTCTTGCACCTTTCTCTTTCGTAAGTGTCAGTACCTTATGAACACTCTCGAGAGGTTTGTAGGAGGCAAGAAGAAGCTTAATCTTATTCTAGACCAGTCAAAGATTTACAAATTCAATCAAGATCTAGGATACAATTTTTCTGAGGATATGAGGAAGCATCCACCTGCTATTCTTAGACCCATTGCAGCGGGTGTGATCGAGGTAGAGCCAAGATCTGAGAAAATTCAATTCAAATCAGTGGGCTTTGTCCAAGGGATCTCTGACGGCAAGGTGATTCCACTTGTCGCTTCGACCTCTCAGAAGGCGAAGCCTCATTGTGCTACTTCTACCTCTCAGAAGGTGAAGTATCACTGCACCTTCTGTCAGAAGGATGGACACTCGGTCGAGAGATGCTTTAGGTGCGCCAAGATTGCGCGTAGAGACCGTGTTGACGCTCTTAGGCGTATTCAGGGTCAGCCTCAGACCTTGAGTGCATCTAAGACCAACACAAGGTCTAGAGTTGCTTCTGATGGGTTTGGGTAGCATCAAGGACTTGGTTTTACTGAGTTGTCTGGTTTTCATCCTCGATATGCCCCTGGTCGTGACTTCCGCCGTTCTGAGGGTAGATCTCGTTTCCCCCGTCTAGATGCCTACCCACGGCGTGATCAGCGTGTTGTTGGTACTCCGACTCGCTCCCCCGTAGCAGTCGGACCCAGCAACAGCTTTAGGTCTACACTTAGACCTTCTACTTCTTTGAGCGACAGGGAGCGTAGGGTAGATAGAGGTCAGTCATGTGTGGCTACTTCTTCTGCTCCACGTGTTACTCAGTATTGGGTGCCAAAATCACTCTTGATTTATCCCATTACTGAGACCTTACTCCCTGCTTGACTCAAGTTTGCCGGGCTAGGAAGGGAAAGGTTTGGCTTGTTGACTCCGGTTGTTCTCGTCATATGACCGGAGACTCTCGTTGGTTCTCTTCCCTAGCCCGTGCTCCAGGTGATGAGACTATCACCTTCGGAGATGCTTCGTCTGGGCGCGTCATCGCGAAAGGTACAGTGCGCGTTAATGATTCTTTTATTTTGAAAGATGTTGCCTTGGTGAGTAAGCTGCAGTATAATTTGCTTTCAGTCTCTCAGCTTACCGATGACGGTTATGAGGTGAGCTTCAAGAAAAACAATTGCAAAATTCTTGATTCTTCAGGTAGTCTGGTTTGCGGGATTTCTCGTTATGGGAGGATCTTTCGTGCTGATTTTGTTGAGTCTTCTGGTGATTCTCTCAGGTGTTTAATTACTTCTGAGTCCCGCGACCTTACTTTCTGGCATAGGAGACTTGGTCATATCGGATTTGACTATTTGACCCGAGTTAGCGGCCACGATCTCATTCGTGGTCTGCCGAAACTCAAGATGGTCAAAGATCTTGTTTGCGCTCCATGCCAGCACGGCAAGATGGTTGTCGCTTCTCACTCTCCGGTCACAGTGACTATGACCGATGCACCGGGACAGCTCGAGTGCAGTCAGCAGGAGGGAAGTGGTATGTCCTTGTCGTGGTCGATGACTTCTCGAGGTATTCTTGGGTGTTTTTCTTGGCCTCGAAGGATGAGACGTATACCCATTTTTGGGGTTTGTTTAGTAAGCTTTCTGTTGAGCTCCCGGGTGCCTTACGAGCGATCCGCAGTGACAATGGCACGGAGTTCAAGAATTCTTACTTTGAGAGGTTTTACGGTGAGACTGGTGTAGAGCACCAGTTCTCTTCTCCATACGTCCCTCAGCAGAATGGTGTTGTGGAGAAGAAGAACCGTGCCCTGGTTGAGATGGTCAGGACGATACTTGATGAGTACTCTAAACCGAGGAAGTTTTTGGCTGAGGCTATAGCCACCGCTTGCCATGTTTCAAATCGAGTTTTTCTTAGGGCACACTTGCATCGCACCTCTTATGAGTTGAGATATGGGCGAAAGCCCAGCGTCTCGCATTTTCATGTGTTTGGATGCAAGTGCTTTATCTTGAAGTCCGAGAACCTGGATAAGTTCGAGTCACGTTATTGTGATGGGATCTTTCTAGGTTACTCGCCTTCTTCGCGGGCTTATAGGGTCTGGAACTGCGAGACTAGTAAAATGGTAGAGACCTGTGAGGTGACCTTCGACGAGGCTAGTCCGGGGACTAGGCCCGATATCTTAGGTTCTTTAGAGCAGTCCAAGACCATCTTTGTGGATGATGAGGACGATAGAGATGATGGTTGTCTATACGATCCAGTTTCTCATCCTCCACCCCCCTGAGGTGCCTTCTTCCACCGCACCTCGTGGAGATCAGCCCATGCCTTCTGCTTCCTCTGGAGCTAATGGATCTATTCCTACCTCTTCAGCTCATGAGGTAGAGGCCACTTCTTCATCTCATCCTGGACCTCTCCGAAACATCCAAAAGGACCATCCTTCTGAGCAGATTATTGGAGACCTTTTTGAGCGTGTCACACGCTCCAAGTCTGGACTGTCTCAGTTCTGTCTCCATTGCCTCATTTGAGCCCAAGGATGTTAGTCATGCACTATCTGATGAGTCTTGGGCCAATGCCATGCATCAGGAATTAGAGAATTTCGAGAGAAACAAGGTCTGGTCACTTGTTGAGCCCCCTCGAGATCACAATGTTATTGGGACTAAGTGGGTGTTCAAGAATAAGCAGAGTGAGGATGGGGTGGTTGTTCGAAACAAGGTTAGACTGGTAGCTCAGGGCTTCTCCCAGGTTGAGGGTCTAGATTTTGAGGAGACCTTTGCCCCTGTAGCTAGACTTGAGGCCATTAGAATCCTGCTTGCCTTTGCAGCTTCTAAGGGTTTCAAGCTCTACCAGATGGATGTCAAGAGTGCCTTCCTCAATGGCTTTATTGAGGAAGAAGTCTATTTCAGACAGCCTCCAGGTTTTGAAAACCCCAAATACCCAAACCATGTCTACAAGCTTTTCAAAGCTTTGTATGGACTTAAGCAGGCCCCTAGAGCTTGGTATGAGAGGCTTAAGTCCTACTTGCTTAGTCATGGTTTTGAGATGGGTAAAGTTGATAAGACCTTGTTCATTCGACGGCATGGCACTGATCTTCTGCTCGTCCAGATTTATGTGGATGACATCATCTTTGGCGGCTCTTCTCATGCTCTCATTTCACAGTTCTCGGATGTCATGAGCACCGAGTTTGAGATGAGCATGATGGGTGAGTTAGCCTTCTTCCTTGGCTTCCAGATCAAGCAGACTCGGGAGGGTACTTTCTTGCATCAGGGCAAGTACACTCGTGACCCCCTGAGGCGCTTTGATATGAGTGATGGTAAGCCAGTGTCAACTCCCATGGCATCCACAGCTTTACTTGACCCAGATGAGGATGGCGAGCCAGTTGACCAAAAAGAGTACATAAGCATGATTGGCTCCCTCTTGTACCTCACTGCCTCGAGACCGGACATACATTTTTCTGTGTGTCTTTGCACTCGGTTTCAGGCTTCTCCTCGTGCATCTCACCGCCATGCGGTGAAGCGCATTCTTCGGTACCTTCGAGCTACCATTGACTATGGTATCTGGTACTCTTCCTCTTCCTGTCTTTCCCTCAGAGCCTTCTCAGACGCAGACTTTGCCGGCTGTAGGATAGATAGGAAGAGCACTTCTGGCATCTGCCAATTCATTGGCACTTCTCTTGTCTCTTGGTCATCTAGGAAGCAGTCTAGTGTTGCACAGTCCACTGCAGAGGCCGAGTACGTTGCCACAGCCAGTTGCTGCAGCCAGGTACTTTGGATGGCTTCGACCCTACGAGACTTTGGGTTAGTTATAGACAGTGTTTCACTCTTTTGTGATAACACTAGTGCTATTAACATTGCTAAGAACCCAGTGCAGCATTACCGGACCAAGCACATTGATATTCGTTATCACTTCCTTAGAGACCATGTGGAGAAGGGTGACATAGTGCTCCAGTTTGTGGAGAGTGACCACCAGTTGGCTGACATCTTTACCAAGCCTTTGGATAGCTCTAGGTTTTCAGTTTTGCGGGGAGAGCTTGGGGTGGTTTGTCCTTATGGACTGTAGTGAGGGGGAGTTTCTGTGCTTTACTGCTTTATCATGTATATTATGCTCCTATTCTCATTTTGATTGTATTGCATTTGGGTGCATTGGGTTTATTAGCATAGATTAGAGTGTATCTCTTGTCTAGTGGCTTAGATTTCTTCCTCTCATCTTATGATTTAGGATGCTGCTTATTAGCTGTTTCTCTTCTCATTAGGTTGAGCTCACTCACTTCTTATAGGTTCTAGCAAGGGTCGGGCCACCCTTGGGTAGACAGGGAACGTGTTTGCTCCTTAGTGAGTTAGATGGACAGTTGATAGTCCTAGTGTCATATGGGGTAGATGAGAGTTAGTCTGAGCCATAGCATCCTCTGTATCTTGTCTATGCTTTAAGGACTGCCCTTTCTGTTTCTTTTCCCAGCTTCTCAGTTTATAGCTTTGGTTCAGGGGGAATTCATTTGGGAACTTCTAAAGCTTAATATTGACATAACTCAACTTGAACTAAAAAGTGCATTTAATGTTGAGGAGTTGGAGTTTCTGCATTTTAGCATTGTGCATTGTAATATAATTGCATAGAGCCTTAACTATTATCCTTAGTTGACATGTTTACAATGCTTTACATCATGCCATGATTTGTGCTTAATTGCTAGATTTGTCATGACTTTACATGTGTCGTCAAGCCTTTGCCATAATGAGTTAATTAAAATTGCACAACTTGAATTAAGACATGTCATGTTACTTCTTGAGACTAGTCTGTCTTTAGTTATCCTTTTTATGATTCATGCCATGTCAAATAGGCTAAGTTGAGCTTTGAATCTTTAATTGAGCCTTGGATTGAGCTATGATAGTTTCTTGATAAATCATGAGTTAGTACAACTTTTAAAAAGCAAAAGATATCTTTTTGTGTGCGAAAAAAACTGATCTCACCAATTCTTTCTCATGAGACTGCTTGCCGTTGCACTAGAGGCATGAACTCAGGGGGAGTTTTGGATGACCAAGATCATCTCCTTAAGCTTCTTGCTTGGAATGGTCGCATAAGGCTTGAGATCTAGCACATGACAAAAATGTTGGTTGGAAACGACCATAAGTTTCAAAGACAAATATGTCAATTGTGCTAAATTTGCTTGATTACATAAAGACTAAAAGTGCTTGAACAAATGATTCATTCTTGAACTTGTAGCACTCTTAAATGGCTCAATTCTAGCTTCTTGGTTCCATTTAGATTATTGACATGGCTTGCATCATCTTTGGATACCTCTAGCTAGACTTTGATCTTGAATGACTTGACATGCTCAAAATTTCATCTAATATTCAGATTCATGCTTATGTGGCTTGGCTTGATTATGCATATGTTGTCATGATATTGATAGCTTTCATATGCTTTATGGCTTGGTGTAATACTTGATAGTCATTTTGGATAATCTTCATGGCTCTAATTGCTTAGCATTGAATAAAATTCAGCCACACCATGATTTATTTTCCTCCAAGTAACTTGATGATTTTATTGCCAAAAGGGGGAGAATAGTTGGAGAAAAAGCCTCATTTTGGGAGTTTTGGGAGCTTTGAGGAAAAATTGCTCTTTCTTTTGCTCCTTGTGTCAACTTGGTCATTAGCATCATTCCCTTCCTGTGGACCATGTTTGACTTCCAACAAACTCAATTCTTATGCTTTTTCGGTGTTTGTCAATATACTCATCAAGGGGGAGATTGAGAGACCATGTGGAAGTATCCCCATGTTGGTGATGAGTAATTGACGGTTGGTTTAGTGAGGTTGAGTTTGTTTTTGGTATTCTAGGGTTGAGTACCTTTATTTGTGCTAATATTGATTATGCTGTTTCGTGCGGTGCTATGTGACGGTTTGCTTGTCTGTGTGACTGCAGGACTTCGGAGCTAGGTCATGGTGAGGCGAGGAGGACCGGGACTAGGCACGGGAGGTGTTGAGGTCCAGATAGTCGGCGATGCCGAAGATGATCGAGGCTGGTGAGGTGGTTGCGAGTCGGGAGACGAGGAACCGGAGCTGGAGCTACCGGTGACGGACACGACGAGCGATGACGAAAGAACCGGGACTAGGCTCAGGGAGGAGTCGGAGGTCCAGAACGGTTGAGGTCGGTTGCGGTCGTGCGTGATGGAACAGACCGGGACTAGGCTCAGGGAGGAGTCGAGGTCCAGTCAGTCAAAGGCACCGGATGCGGGAAGCTTCCGGGAAGGTGCTTGAGGGGCAAATTGAACATTTGACCCAAGCAATGAGGTGGAGGGCTGGTTCTTTCCCTCCAAAAAGAATGTTTGACTTTATTGCTTCATGTGGATATGAGGAGAATGGGTGGAGGTGGTATGCCACTTCTTGATTTGCTAATTTGAGTTGAGTCCTTGCCTTCAAAAAGAGAAGAGGAGGGCAGTAGAGTTCAGTTCATCCATTGCAAGAAATGAGTGCATTCTGGTAGTAAGAAAGAGAGCTGAGAGAGCTCATTCCACTGGAGAGTTAAGAGCTCAAGTGTAGTGAGTGTGTTTGTGCTTTGAGAGCTCCTGCGTGAGTAGACTCAAGCATGTAGTGGGATAAATTTGTATCAATCGCGTATGGGGACGTAGAACACTTTCTTGTAATCATTCATGTCTCCGTATCTATTTGAGATGTTCTTTAGTTGAGCTACCTGATTTCATGTTCCTCTGTGCCTTGAATGAGTTTTTGCTGTTTTGCTCAGTTCCTTCTTGCTCTTTTGATATGTGAAGCTATTTCTTTGGTTGAAGGATGCTAAATGAGTTTGCTTTGAACAAGGGATGATCTAAAAGCCATTTGGCTAGTATATCTCTAAGAACAAACCTCAATAGCCATGATTCTTCTAAAGATTCCCTGCACTCATTTTCCTCTGCTTTTCCCTGTAGCTAGGGTTTCCTTCCAGAGCATGTTGGAATCTTGTTATTTCTCTTCATTGGAAGGTTTCAAACTTATGCTGGGATATAGTGAGTCCACCTCCAGTTGAGTTTCCCAAGTTCTTGGCCAAAGATTTAGAGTTTGATGAGTAATCTGAAAATCAGTCCTCACTCTCAAACCTTTTCAGATTTGTGCCCAATCTTGAATCCAAGCTTTTCTGGTTGCATTCTCTGGTTCCCTAGGCCCTTCTTGCTATTTAGGAGGTAGTCTCATTGTTTTGGGCTGAAAGTATTAGAAGCAAATATATCAATTTCTCATATTTCAAAAGTCTGCAGTTTTCAGCCCTATTTTCAGCAGAAGAGCTCGAGTTTTAGGGTTTGGGCCGGTCTGACCAGACTGAGCATTGCGGTCAGACCGGCCAGTGGCTTGCGGTTCGACCGGCGGCCATTAACCGGTCTGACCGGCCTAGCCATGGCAGTCAGACCAGCCAGGGGGCGGTCAGACTAGCCTGTTGCCTGAGGTCTGACCGGTTGGCCGCCTTCTCCACTGTTTTGCGTTGTTCCTTCTGTGATTCTTTTTCTTGTTTGTCCCTTTGAGATTTCCAGAGAGCATGAGTCTTTCTTTTCATAGATTTCATATCTATCGAAGAGGAGATTTCATATCTATCGAAGAGGAGAGTCTTTCTTTTGAGGGGTCGTTTTTTAAAGAGGCACCATTCACCCCCCCTCTGTTGCCATATCCTATCCTACATCCATGAAAAGCCAACGTAGTAGCAGATGCATTGAGCAAAAATGTTTATTGCAATACGGTGATGATAAAAAAAAGTCAGCCAGCCTTAGATGAGGAATTTCACAAGGTTAGCTTAGAGTTGGTTGGGGAAGGATTCTTGGACACAAGGAGTTGCAGCTGACTCTGAATAGTCAGATTCGTCAAGCTCAAGTAGAGGATGAAAGCATTAAGTGGATCTAGACTAATATGAGTAAGGGTAAAGCATCAGGTTTACAAAGGATGACAAAGGTACCTTGTGGTTTAAGGAGTGGTTGTGTGTGCCAAATAAAAAGGAGTTGAAGGAGTTATTGCTCAAGGAAGCTCATGAGTCATTGTGCTCGATCCATCCGGGTAGTACTAAGATGTATCAAAATATCAAGGACAAATATTGATAGCCAAGTATGAAGCGTGAGATAGTAGAGTATGTTGCACTTTGTGATGTGTGTCAAAGGGTGAAAGCTGAGCACCAAAGACCGGCAGGTTTGCTACAACTGCTAAAGATTCCTAAGTGAAAATGGAAAGAAGTAGGAATGTACTTTATTATGGGATTACCCAAGACCAAGGATGATTTTGATTCAATTTGGGTAATTGTGGATCGTTGGACGAAGGTTGCTCATTTCATTCCGGTCAAGACAACATATGTATGAGACAAATTGCCAGAGATATACATGTCAAGAATTGTGAGTCTCCGAGAAATACCTAAGAAAATAGTATCAGACCGTGGATTGCAGTTTACTTCATGATTTTAGGGAAGTTTCCATGAAGCAATGAGTACTCATTTGAATTTCAGTACAACATATCATCCCCAAACCGATGGTCAAACTGAGCGTGTGAACTAGATTCTTGAGGACATGCTAAGAACCTGTGTGTTGGACCATGGAGCCAAGTGGGACAGTTGTTTGCCTTTAACAGAGTTTTCCTACAACAACAGTTACCAGACTAGTTTGCTGTTTGAAGTCTTGTACGGCAGAAAATGCAGAACCCCTATCTATTGGAAAGAGACAGGGGAAAGCCAAGTCTTTGGGCTAGAATGTTTATAGGAAGCCGAGGAAAAGTTTCGATTGATCCAAGAAAGGTTAACAACTACTCAGGCTAGATAGAAAAGTAATGCAGATACCCGTCATTGAGAGTTGAGCTTTGATCCAGATGATTATGTGTATCTCAGGATTACACCATTCAACGGTGTTAAGAGGTTTCAAATGAATGGAAAGCTTAAGCCTAGATATGTTGGGCCATTCAAGATATTAAAGTTCAGGGAAGAGGATGCTTACCAGTTGGAGCTACCTGCGACCTTCAGTGGGATACATGATGTCTTTCATATGTCTTAGCTAAAGAAGTGTTTGTGAGTGCCAGAGAAGGCAGTGCCAATGGAAGCTGTTGATCTTCAAGAGGATTTGTCTTACAAGGAGCATCCTATCAGAATCTTAGAAGTGTTCGAGCATGTGATCAGGAGTAATATTGTTCATCTTTGCAAAGTTCAACAGAGCAATCATTCCAAGGAGGAAGCAATCTGGGAGCGTAAGAAGGATCTCAGAGCGGAGTTTTCAAACCTATTCTCTTAGTAAGCTAGAATCTTCGGGTCGAGATTCCGTTTAAGGGAGAGGTTTGTAACTCATGTTTTCCAGACTTTATTTAAAGCTTTTAAAAAATTCACCATTTGAATTTTTCTAGATTTAATTCAAGCTTAAAATGAATTTTTATTAATTAAAAGGATTTAATATGACTAAAATAAACATGAACATTTGCTGAAAATATTTTATTTGAGTTCCTTAAGTCTTAAGGATTTTCTTTTATCGAATTTTCTAGGAGTTTTCCAGATTTAAATGCTATTTTCTAAAGTTCAAATGAATTTAGTTGAATTTTTGGAATTAAAAAATCTTAAGAAATCCCTAAAGGCCTTTGGGCTGAATCCTTAAAGCCAGCCAACCTTTTCCCTCGGCCTAGTCTACCCTGGTCATCTGATCGGGCACCGTCACGTGTCGACCATCGATACCCTTCGGTGCTATTCATGCGTGCCGTCTGCTGCCAGCCATCCAATCTTCAGTTTTCCATGCGTCGCACATTGGCCGGTCCATGCATTGTTCGTCGTCGGTGATGCGAACTCCGCCGTTGTTGCTCGCTCGTGTCTGCTGCAGACTTTGAGCCATGCTCGATTCAGCCTTCCTCGATGTTCGTGTCATGTGTGCCTCGGTTACCTCGGTGTCCCTGCTTATAAATCCCAGCTGCCCCGTCATGTTCCATACCCTGCAGCCGAGTTTGTCGTGCACCACTGCCTTTATTTCAAGCCCTGCAGTCAAGTTCGCTTGCATTCTCACCTCCGGTCGCCGCTCCGTCTAGCCGTCGGCTTACCTCACTGCCGCTTCGCTCCACCGCTGCATCGTTCCTCGATTCACGAGCCTATCGCCTCGGTTCGTGCACCCGGTGATGTTTGCACCAACGCCAACAGCGCCTCCTCGTCTTCGAGTGGATTGAGTTGACAGTGCACCGCCTCGCTGACCAGGTGGGTTCCCATATGTCAGGTTAACTATTATGTGCACCTGTAGACCAAGCCGAGTCAGCATGCCACATCACCTTACCTCCTCAGCCCTAGTCACCCACTCACCCGCCACATCATCAAAGCCATGTACAGTGCACTGTTTCACGAGTCAAGTTCACCGTAGACTAGCTTTACCATGCACCAAGTCTACAGCACTGTAGGATTTCCGAAGTATTTTCTTTAGATTAGATTTTTTAAGAGCCTGTTCTCCTCCGTCCTAGCTTCAATTGATCCGATTCTTTTTTCTAAATTCATCAAAAATTGAGCTCTATATTTTGATTCTTGTTTTGAAGTTTTGGAGTTCATTTGAATTTTATTTAATTTTTATTTTGTGCTTCATTTTATTTTCTCCCACGTTAGATCACGCATTCGAAGGAGTTGAAGCAAGATATGAAGATCCAGAGCAATTAATTGAGCAAGGCCAAGGCAAGTCATGTTTTTTGATCATGTTGAACCTAGTTTTTAAATCTATTATTTATTATTTTGTTGCAAATTATCATGCATCGCTGTTTTATTATTGACTAGGTGGTTAGCCTACTCGACGGTGAAACCTTAGCAGATGAGATCAGGTTGAGATTGAGCCTTGTTGTGATTTTCTTTACATAGAGATGATCACATCATGTGGGTAATGTTGTGCAATCTCTGTAGAGTATAAAATTATTTGAATATCCGTGTCCTCAGTTATGGACAATGCTCGGTGATTTCACACGAGTGGTAGAATTTTCATAAAATCTTGATTAGATTAAGTTGGAAAGTGAATGGTTAGTTCACTGGTGGTTCATTACATGAACAGTTAGTTCATGGGTGGTTCATTAGAGTGAATGGTCAGTTCACTTGTGGTTACTCTCAATTTTTTTTGTTTATTTACTTATTAATCATTTTTAAAGTTCGCTTTCAATCTATTTATTGTATACCTCAAATTATTACTTTCTACAAGTAACCACTCAGCCACCATTTGGTAAGCCTTGCATACTATATTGCATTCTTTGTTTCAAACGATTTGCTAAGTACCAATGTACTCATGGCTTTAAACCTATTGTTGCTCATTTGAAGAAGAGGAACTATATCAGTAGAAGGTACCAGAAGGAGGATACTTCGATGACTCTATGGATTAGGACTTCTCTCCCCAGTCGATTGCCTGTGGGCATGTTAAATGGCTACTATGCCTATTACTATGCTCCACTACAAGTTTCTTATGCCTTTCAGGCTATTATCTATAAACTTGGCCATAAGGTTGCAACTCCGATAATTAATAATATTTGAGTCTTTTCTTAGTAAGTCATGATGTGACTGATATTTCATCTATGTTTACACCGTGAGCACTAGCATGATTTTGGACTAGCGCGGTATACATAGGAGAGTACGAATTTACATATTCGGGTCTCGACACATGCCCCCTTTATTTTCATTATATTAAGGAGGATTGGATCTGGCCAAACTGTCAAACTGGTTGTCCAATGTTTACGAGATATTTTCCTTGTTTCTTTATATAAAAAACTGGACTTGTCATTCTCTATGATGAAGTCTGTAAGAGCCCAGATTTTAACATCCGGAATCCTCTGTGATTCCACCGCACTATTCCCTGGATCAGTAGATAGTGCTCACAGATTACAGTTCTGAATACCAAGGTACATATCATGCGGAAGCATAAATATAATAGTAAACTTACTCATGGGCCGATTGGGTCGAAATCAACAAAATGCAGCAGCGGAAATGAAGCACACAGGTGGACCCTCAGGACATGCCCACAGGCAGCCAATTGGAGGTTCGCGACCTAGCTCTTGACATCTTCATCTTCTTCGCCATCATGACCCCAAAAGTATTGCTGAAGCGTAGTGATCTGATTCCTGATTCTGAATTTGTGGTGAAAGCGAGTGTGAGCACAAACCACCGTGCTCCGCGAGCCAATACACAGGATGCAAATAAATAGTATGCATGGCTTGTCAAAGGAGAGGCTTGGGTTATTTTATTTACCAAAAATCACTTTTAGTAGCATTATTATTATTTAATCATAGTGTCATTGTTACTGCCTAAACTCCACCTAGTGATTACCATAATTGACATAATCCACCAAAATACACTTTCTTTATTGATCGCTGTCTAAGACTCCAAACAGCGAGCGACATTATTTATTTAATCCATTGAGCACATACTTTCTAAATTGATTGCTGTCTAAAACTCCAAACAGTGAATATAATTAATTATGCAATCCACCGATCAATTGTTGCCTCAATCTCCAAACAATGAGTATCATAATTTATATAATCCACCGATCAAGTGATGTCTAATGCTCCGAACAGCTAGCGACATCATTTATCTAATCCACTAATATCTTTTGTGTTATGAATTCCTAATAACCCAATCTTGTAATAACTATTCATCAACTCTTCACTTCTGAATTTTATTGATCCTCTAACGTAATTACTTTTAAATCCACCAACATCATTTGTATCAGGTTTTTCTAATAATTCAATCCTTTTGTTATTGATCCAAAACCATAATTTGATCTTCCAATAATCTCTCTTATTTAACTCTAACTAGTTCACTAGTATACCTCCACCAAGAATACCAGTGATCAAATATACGATTCCTTAGTATACATCCACCAAGGTTATCATTGATTCAAGATTATACTCCAATAATTGTTATTATTCCTACAAATTCCCAAAGATTCAATTGAACCACCCGGTAATTGATCAGATTCTATTAATCCCATTATCACCACCATCTCCCAAGAATTTTTATTAGTTATCAGTGTTGTAATCCAGCAATTACCTTTGTACCTCCTAATTCTCCAAAAATCACTCAAATCGTCTATCTAGCCTATATATTCATTTAGGCTCCACCAATTTATTTCTCTAGAATCCACGCTATCGTATCCTTTTTATGATCGACGTGAATCCACCAACATCTTTATATGTTTACCTCAACAACCATCTTCTTTTCTTACAATTCTATATACTCTTCCTAACATTTTACTTTGTGGAAAGTGTTATCATTATTTTAAAATATAATACATAAAAATTTCCTGAGACCTAGCAGTTTTGAATAAAAACATAATGTGTAAGAGAATGCAATAAAAGTATTGATCCAGATTCCATCCACCATTTCATGGTCTTTGCACCATATGCTAGACCTTCAACGTTATAGCCGCTTACACTATCACTGGGATGACACCCAGCGCAACACAAATCCGGGCTTTCCACTGCCCTCCACTTTTCCATTCCCACCCACAAAGTTTTTGAAATAGAACTATATCTGGTTAAGTTCCCATGTCCGCCCTTGACCGTGGGCACGGCTATTCGAATAGTTTTGACTCTGCAGAGTTTGCGCACTTTACCCACAAGAGACAGTTCACTCGTTGCCCCACATGATTCCTTAGCCGTGCGGTTGAGCAAACCATCACAGTAACCATTCAAAGTCCTGTCCATCATATCACCCTATGGGCCGCTCCCACTTGCGGTGGGTCCCATACGTTGTGCGGGATGTTCCCCTCCTATGCGCCTAGCAGCTGACTCCCCGTACTGCTAGCACGCCGCAGAATAACTTCACTCACAAAGAGTGTCCCATTCAAGCCGTCACCCAGAATTGCTACTTGCACCACCACTTCTCCTCCACCGATGATGATGACTTTCGGGTCCGGTAAATTTACTAGGCCAAGTTGTACTTTACAGACTTGTGGTTGTACTTATTTTACACAGGAGGTCATGACAAGATTCAGTTCTTAGGGTTATCTGAGCGGTTCTACCACAAGCCACACTCTCGTGCACCCTTGCACCATACCCCCGAACCATCTGCCCAGATAAATAAACAATTTGAGGTTTTTGGGAGTATAAAATAACCATATCCAACATACTCCAGTCATTACCACCATGACTGCCCATCCAAATGATCTCAAGATTAAAAGTGATGATTGGTCGTTCTCACGCCCATGAGAATCTAAGCAATACTAAGCATGGCATATAATTACGGACTTATTTTCGAAAGGGTTACTATTATAATTTTTGCTAGGGCGACAAGGTTCACAAATTCAGATATTCCAAAGGAGGTGTAATATTAATCAAGGTACACAATGGGATATAACTAGAATCTTAAATTAAACATGTATTTGCATATAAAATAACAGCATGCAATTTGATAATTTAAACAAAAGTAATTTGCATAAAATGTAGGTTCAACATGATCAAAGTATTGACTCGCCTTGCGCGGTTTACCGCGGTCTTGAGCTCACTCAAATATTTCTCATCGGATGGTCTTGAGCTTTTGGTCTTTTTCTTCACCTCGGTCCTGATCTCACTTGATCCTTGATTCTTCCGGACTCCAATTTCTAATTACGTGCTAAGTAACTGAATTCAAATAAAGGCAAATAACTTAAAAGATCCAAATAAATCCAAACAAACTTAATTTAGCTTTATTATGGGTTATTTGGTGATTTGAGACAAGGTTGATGGAGCGCGGAGCATTGACGAAGTCAAAGTGGGTGGAGTGAAGTGGGAAATGACAAGAAACTGTCAAGATAGAGGTCAAGGGATGGGTCATGATAAAGGTATATTCATGAGAGTATTTCTTATTTAGTACTCGGAGTTAGCTAGGCATAGCTGATGGCAGGTTACAATGACCCGATCTTGTTATTAACAGCTTCTTTTATTATTTTTGTATTTATTTAGGAAGTTCCATGAGTCAGGTTAGACCTATGTGCTGACATAGAATATTAGCCTTTTATCCTATGGATGGCATGGGCTTGTACATCGTAAGAGCATTAACCCTGACCTAGGGGTTCATATATTGTCTTTGGTATAATTTGTATTCAGGGCTAATGGTTAGTCGATATGTTGACAATTATGTTCCTGATTGTTATATTTATCCCAGTCTTTTACACAAGCCACGTATTTATAGCTTAAATATTAACAGCTTAACACCTCCGTTTATTTAATGGTTGTTCGTGAAAGTACTTTTATGACTTCTTAAAGACATAGGAACGATAGTCATACTTTAGATGGTTAACTGTGTATCGCCTAATTACATACTGCTTTTATTGCGCAAGTAGTTTGCTCCATATATTCTAGTCATTTTGTGTGGAATGCTAATCTAAACACCAGCTGTCATTAGTAATTAAATCTAGCATTTTGAGATTTATTTATCGGCGATGTATACAACTTTTAGCTTACGGACTTAATTCACATCACTATTAATTTGATATGTAGCATTTTATGCAATCCTAATTACTCGTGTTATTAATTAAATGTTCACTTCAAAATATTTATATATATTGGTTAGGTCATTTTAATATCCGATGACCTAAGGCTATTATATTTTAGCCCCTTTTCTTAGATTCTAACATAATTTTAATCTTAATTTATTTGTGACAGATCGAACCTACTACACAAGATTATATTTCGTTATTGTTACTAAGTTAAAATTACCATTTAAGATTTCATGATCAATAGTATATTAATGATAGGGTCTATATCTTTAATAGGGTCAGTGGCGAATACAAAATCTTTACTAATATCTATATCTACAAGGGTATACTTTTAGCAATTTATTTGCCAGTTAGCATATGTGCTGGTATCCGAACTGAAGATGAATATTAATGGTACCCTAAATATTTTTGTGGTCTACTTAATCGTATGCCAGGAGACTTTACTTTAAATCTTAATAGCTAAACATTAGTGAGCTAGTACTAACTTAATTTTTCATATACCTTTAATTTTATATTTTGATGTATAGGTAAATTTTATTTGAGTCTAAATTAATTACATTAGCCTCCCTGAATTATTGCCTCATCATTTCCTAATTGAGATGGAGTAAAGATAGCAAAAACAAAAACAAAAGAAAAAGAATGGGAAACGGGGGAGGACAGGAGTCGAACCCAGCACCTAGGGGGGAGACTCTATGTGTTATGCACGCTCGGGCTAGCCAACTGGGCCAGTGGTCTTTCGCGATTAAGGGAATGGAACTAGGCTAGAAAGAGTAAGCACAGGGGGGACCTCAAAACAGAGCAAGGCGGCGGCGCTCTGAGCAGGTGGGCTCGCTGGCGAGGGAAGGCTGGAGGGGCGGGGTAGGCTGGCAAAACGGATCCCCGGGGAGCTGTGGAGCCTGGTGGAGGAGGCGACGTGGCCCGGAGCAGCGGCGAGGTGGGCCAGTGGCGGTGCGGCGCGGCGGCGTGGGCGAGTCGCTGTGGAGGGAAAGGCTCAGGCGACGAGGGGCTCCGCCGATGGTTTGAGGGGGTTCGTGTGACACCCCGGCCCATGTTGGCCCATGTGTGTGTGCACATGAATTTCTGGGTTAGTCCCACCTTGCTAGCTTACCTTGAGAAGTACCTACATATAAGCCTAGGAGTTCCAAAGGTAGCACCCCCGGTTAACCGTTTTGCACGAAGCGAGGACGAAAGTGCAAGCGGGTTGCTACGTGCGTGGCCTATCCAGAATGTGGTTAGGTCTGAGCCGGTTTGGACCCTAGGGCGTTACAAATGGTATCAGAGCTGACTCTCGCGGTTACATGGGCGCGTGCGGGTCAGGGTCGCCGTGGAGGGAAAGGCTCGGGCGACGAGGGGCTCCGCCGGTGGTTTGAGGGGGTTCGGGGCGCCGAGGGGTCACTCTCCAAGTGGGGAATCGGAGGGAGCCCGACCAGGGAGGGAGCGGCGCAGGTGGTGGCGATTCCGGCCGGCGAGGAGGAAGAATGTTAATATGCGGGCTTCGGTTCACGGAAATCTAATTAGATTGGAGAGGGGGTAGGAGGGGAGCGAAGGTACGCCGCAGCGCTGTTGGCTCGTGGATTAGATGGCCGGGGCGGCGAAATTGGTGAGGAGGAGATGACGGCCGCCGCTCAGGTGAAATGAGAAGAAAAAAGTAGGGGGTGAAGGGGAGTGGCGCGGGGAGAAATGGCAAGGCGGGAGGGGCTTTGTATAGCCTGCGGTGGCCACTGCAGAGACGTCGACCCGGGGCACTCGGCGCGGTGGGGCAAGGCATGGCTGGCGATGGCGTGCGCAGGGTATGGCGACGGGACGGCAAGGTGACTGCTCGGGGTGGGTCGGACTAAGGCATGGCGCTCGGTGCGGCGTTGACGGGGGCGTGCGAAGCGCAGGGAGCAGGTGCGGAGTGATGCGTGCACAATAGGGCGTCAGCTGGCAGGTATGCGGAGGGTGACGCAGCGCTCGGGAAGAAAGCAAAAAAGAATCGGGGGGAGAAGAAGGAGAAGAAAAGAAGGGATGCGGCGCAGGGGCCGGGCCCACGGTGAGGAGAGTGGGGGAGAGGTGAAAAAGTGAGAAAAGGAGGGAAGGGCTAGGCATACATTTAAATCTGGGTTTTATCTTAAATTTTAATTTACAGTTTAACTTATATTAGGGTTTACTGACTTTAATTTTAGCATGGCATTTAAAAATTTGAATCTTAATCTGCACTTCGATTGTTATTATTATTTTGAGACTTATGTTGGGAATATTCTTTTTTTTTGCCATTTTTCTTTTACCTAGGTAATTTAAAATTCAAATTCTTATGGTCTTTTTTGCTAGCCCACATAATTTTCGTATTTGTATTTTCTTACGGCTAAAGTTGTCATTGCATGTGCACAACTTTGTAGATGTATTTATATGTATTATCCATATGTATCTGTATTCCATTTATTTGTTATTTGTGCCATTATTTCCAGGTGTAGTCGCCGACGCCCTTCTTGCTGAGCTGGACAAACAGCTTCTCTTCCTCGAGGTGGATCAAGGAAGAGTCAGCCGGCGGTGCAAACGCAAGTGGCGAATCGATGTTGAGAATCCACCGGGTGCAGTCACCGACGCCCTCCCCGCCGAGCTGGACAAATAGCTCTTCTTCCTCGAGGTGGATCAAGGAGGATTCCGCTGGCGGTGCTGACGCGAGTGAAGGAGGAAGATTGGGGAAAGGTGGAGCAGGCGCAAGTGGAGGAAATGGACTGGAAACAGTGGCGTTGACTGTCGCTGTTGCCACCAATAAGGTGGGCTCTGTCTTCTCCTCGACTTGGACCGCATGGGCCGCCTCGTCACGTTTCTTCTTCCGACATTCACGGGCCCAATGTCCGGTCTTCCCACATATCGGCATTGATTCCTACCGATTGAGTTGGTGCCATTGCCGCTGCTGCCTGGAGCTTTGAGTGGCCTGGAACCTACGCGCGAGCCACCTTCCTTGCCACGCCCCGGGCTGCGTCCTTCGCCGGAGAGCTGCATCTTTGCCGCCACGCGCGCGATCAGCTCGTCCTCGGTGAGATTCAAACTAACGATGGAGCCACTGCCAAGACCATGTCGCTCCTCCGCAGACTTGAGCCAGCCAATGAGCTCCTCGACGGAGATCTCGCTCAGGTCGAGGAGGGTCTTGATCGCCATGGTGATCTGTGCGTATCTTGGCAGGAGTGCCTGGAGGAACTTGCGGATGATCTCTTCCTCCGTTCAGCCGTCATTGAGGACCGCAAGCTGATGCGCGATCCTGTCGATTCGAATGCCAAACTCATCCACCGTCTCACCGTCGCGGAACTTGAGCCCGTCAAATTCGTGCCGAAGAGTGTTTGCTTTCGCCTTGCGCACGCGCTCCATGCCGACATGCATGGTGCTAATCGTGTCCCACGCGATCTTGGCAGTCACCTTGCTGGCGATGGTTCCCATCAACTCCGCCGGGACCGCCTTGGCGATGACCTCCAGCGCAACGTAGTCGGTGGTGCCGACACTCACCGCGTTGAACAGGCCGCGCACCTGCAGCATCACGCGCATGAGCGTCGCCCAGTCAAAGTAGTTGGTCTTCGTGAGCGTCGGGAACGCCCCGCTGTTGCTGACCTCCTTGGTGACCCAATGGATCACCAGACCACGCTCCGCCCTGCCGCTGCTGCCACCGCTCCCCGATGGCGGCGGCGTCTCCCCATGAGACTACCGTGGCGACGAAGCCGATCGATGGCGAGGCATGACGGCTCACACAATCGCTTGATCGCGCTCCCGGGGCTGATCTGGCCCTGATACCAAATGTCGTCTCCACCTCAGGCTTCTCCTTGCCGATGTTGATGAAGACAAGCAATCACACGCAAAGAAAACTCAATGAGCTTCAGATTTTTGATGCTACCCGGATAACAGCTTTTCTCATGATTCTATTGCTCTTAAATAGATACAAGTATGATTACAAAACGGGAATACAAAACCGTGTCCGTAACCATCACGACATAATAGACATAGCGTGTGTGTTCTGGACTCAACAAATCGGAAGAAAACAGAAAAACGGAAAAACTGAAAGTTTGTACAGACTCTCCCGATTTAGCTAGAACGTATGAAATTTAGAGACCTGAACCGAGCTAGATTATCCAACAGCGAAATTGAAGTGGGGCGGAGCACGGGGTGTGACAGAGCAGGGGTGGAGCGGGAGCGAAGGGGGAGGCGGCGGCGTGGGGCTAGAGGGGGAGGAGCGGCGGCGCGGGGGGCGGAGTGGCAGGGAAGGAGCATGGGGCGGTGTGGGAGTGGAGGTGGGGCGGAGCAATGGAGCATGGGGGTGGGCGGAGCAGAGGGAGTCGCGGGAGTGGGGGAGCATTGAGGTGACACCGATGGATATATTATGGGTATGGGCTTCACCAACTGCAGGCGTGATGTGGGGGCGTGATTGCCGGGGTGGGTTGGTGCACCGTGCGGCGGGATTGGCAGGACCAACTTGCTATCGTGGACATTGAATGAACTGAATAAATGGTGTAGATATTCAGATGGCAGGACCAACTTGCAATGTTAGCCATTGGATTATGTTGATCTAATGATCAGAAGAGGAGCGTATTAATGTGGTTATGTGACAAATGGTTTAATTAAACCGGTGCTTTATATGTTAGTATAGATGAATGAATCGTTTAGGTTGAACAGAATTTCTTCATTAAGTTACTCAAGTGTACGAAGTAACTTGATGTAACCAAACATCCGGCACAAGATGCGCAATATTTCACAAAGAACGTTCAACATGATAGAATTTGGTGAGAAATGGGCTGATGATATACGATCTTATGGATTGGGGACTCCTCGGCCATTAGGCCTAGTAATGGATGAAATGTTCTTTTGTGAGGTCACTGGACTTCTGGCAGTTTGGCTGACGACTGAATCAACTGGGCCTTCACTCGTCTCTTCAAACAAGAGCAAGACAAAACAAACGAGAAGTTTGCTGAAGAAAATTAAAGGCGTGAACTTTTATCCTGAAAGATGTTAATAATTTGAATGTGCTTATGAACATGTCACCTTCGCCTAAAGTGCCAAATAGAATTGGATGTGCACAGCGGCAGCAGGAGGTGATATTTGATTACGAGAGCCCAAGCTCAGCAGCTAAGACTGAAAGAAACAGCAGGTGTCGTCGCCTCTGCTGCAAAATTAGCCGTAAATTGGTTTTTATTTTTAGTGCAGTGGCCCCAATGCTGCATGGCATAGATGGCGGTGAAAGATTACTTTTGATCGGTGGGCTACCACAGCATTTTACTGATCGGTGGACGGTCTCGCATACTTCTCGTATTTGTTCCGTCGAAAGCTCATGCACAGTGGCGAATCCAAGATTTTTAAGATGGGTGTTCGAATTTCAAAGCTTAAGTTGCTCGAATATGTCGATATCGCAGCGCACCGTCCTCCCCCAAAACACCGATACAACGATACGTATATGTAGATATAATAAAAATACATAAATTACAGAAATTAATGATTTCTTATGAGGAAATGGACGACATAAGGCGAGCATAATTATATGAATTAAACAACAAATTATAGAGATAAATTATAGTTGTATATGTTGTTGATCTTACCTTTTTTTGCTATTTCCCCATCAGCAAGAACTGTCCATCTAAGAGAAAATTGTATGTTCCTTCCATGGAGCAAAACAGACCAAGAAAGTAAATAAGTGGAGTGGGGTAGAGCACACCTAGATCTGAAGAGAGGACGATGACAATAAGTTGGAGGTGCTACTTACTTCCCAATACCACACTCCCTCCCGGCTACCGCGCTGCTCCCTTCCTGTTGCCTGCTCCCAACCTCCGTGTTCGTCATGCCATTGCCCGCTTGCCCATGACACCTCTTTGCTCGCCCGCGCTACCACACGCTCACCTTGCACCATGCGCCGCCTCACGTATGATTATCATCACATCATAGCACCACGTCCGCGTCTGCCGGTCGTCACTCGCCTCTAACCTGCACCTCCGTCCACTCGCCACTCGCAGGCCGAAGCCGCCTCCCATACAGACAGCCACAAGATGCGAAATAGAACAAATGTTAGAATTTGTTTATATATTTATCTCTTTGGGCGTGAGGAGGGCTGAGGTGGAAAGAAAAATGGGTTTAATGTATTACATGGGCTGTGCGCAAGATATGGAGAGTGCGGATTGAATTTATTTGCATGCATAAAATATAGTTTTAACATAACTAATAGTATATACATCTAATATACATATTATATACCTAGTATTTTATAAAAAAATTTAGGTGTTCGGCTGAACACCCATGCACTATAGCAGATCCGCTAGTGCTCATGCAGACACATAGAACGGCAAGATCACCACCGATTCCGATTCCCTCTAGCAATTAAAATCCTTGCGTGAAAAAAGTCCACATAATATCTTAAACTTTACCTAAAAGTCCATTCAACACTTCGAACTGTAAAACCCATCATTTGACCCCTAAACTTTACAATTCGGTTCAAATAACACCTTGATCCGATTTCGTATAGTGATATTGTCCGTGTGGCGTGATAAGTAAACAGTTTTACCACGTAGTATGACACATTGATCAAGTTTAGATGAATGACAGGTAGTGCTCACAAAAATTTCTCCTCTACCGAACTCCCATGCGCTTTCATAGTAGCCGCCCCTTGTAGCTCCTTCTCTTTATTTCGATTGAGAGAGAAGCCTTTGTAGGTTCTATTTATTATTCAGTTAAACTTGATTAGTGTATTATCCTATTTGGTAAAATTATTTACTCATCATACTATGTGAATAATATCATTTGTGAAACTACGTCAATGTATTATTTAAATCAGATTATAAAGTTTATGTGTTAAATATCTAATTTTATATAATTTAAGGTATTATATAGACTCACGAGTAAAGTGTCGTAAGGACTTTTTCCCCCCGTCTGGCCACGCGAATAAAGCAGTGTGGATGGGGGAGGCTGGGAATCCCACCGCGGCCGGTGCGTGCGTGATGGAAACAGGAAACTTCGAGGCGCAACGGAACGGAGTGGACGTATGTGGAGGCCGGGCTCATTCGGCAACCACGACGTCGGATCGGATCCACGCACACACGCACATCTGGCACGTTGACTTGACTTAGCTCGATCGGCTTTAGTTATGGTCGGGTTTCGTTTGGATTTTATGTTTATGGTGTTTGGTTTTTTTGTTATTAAATTAGTTTTTAAATGGTATATCTTTTTAAGAAGATGCCTATAAATTGATTGTAGTAAATACCATACAGACTTTAACTATACTAACCAAAATCGTATACGATTGTATCTTTCTTCATACCTTCTCTCACGAACAACCAAAATTCAAAAGCCATAAGTCATAGCTTAAAAGAACCCAAAACAGCGAGAGGCGGCACATGCACTTCGTCGACGAAGCCAATTCTTGAGTCTGAAAATAGCACTCTCAAAACTTTTCCTTCAAATTTGACTTCTAAATATCCGTTTTTACAAATTTAGCCCCTCCATAGACTTACCATGTGGTAGACACCTGCTAAGCCAGGGGAGCTCGATAGGCGACCTGCCAAGCAACAGCAGCATTACTAAGCTACTATAGCTCAGCAGGTGCCTACCGCTCATGGTAGGTCCATGGAGTTATATTTTCTTCAAACCCTAGATTGATTTTATAGTAACTTTCAGATCTACCCTGTATTTCTGTCTTTCTCTTGATGCCGCTCATAATTGCATTATGAGGCTAGAAGGTAGGGACCTATTTATTGACTCTACTTCCAGGTGTTACAAAGTGACCCACCCGTTTCTAGTACACCGTGAGACTCATGAATCATGTCACCAATCACGATCAGATATGCCAGTTTTATGAGTCCTTAGCACACATATGTGAGTCATGTGCCATGATCAGATTATTATGAGATCAATTTTGTAACATCTTGATTTTTAGTGCCTTTTTGTAGTTTTTAAAATAAAAATAGCCATTTGGATTTTTCTTGAATAATTAAAGCTTAACATGAATTTTCATAAATTAGAAAGATTTAATATGAATAAAGTAAACATCAATTAAATGAAAACTAGTTTTTGTTGTGTTATTGTGTTGCAAGGAATTTTCTATATTTTCTTGGATTTTTTTGAATTTATTTATTATTTTTAGAGCTTAGTTTGAATTAATTCTTTTTCTGAACTCGGAAATCCTTTAAAAATATGGATTTCTCTCTCGA